>JARFIW010000156.1:2400000-3000000 GCA_036346225.1 Platerodrilus igneus
ATAAATGTCTGTTGCGTACAATTTAAAAGCTGAACCATCAAAGTTTGTTAGCTATTTTCAATATTGTAAAAGTTCAATATACATAAATCACTGGATTACAAACCATCTAGAAAATGAATGTATCTAGAGAAACAACTGTATTATTAATCAATTATTAATAATTATAAATTACATAGTGTGCGTAGAGATAGTTGTCATGGCAACGGAAACAAAAGAGACGGATTTTATTTATAAGGGACTTCAAATTTATATTACTGAAAAATAGACGTGTTTTGTACTGTTATGAGTTTTATTACATTTAAAAAGTTACGAGAAAGTTTTGAAAGTCAAGTTGTACCTGGAGATAGCAAATAGTAGCAGTTTTAGGCGAATAAAAGTTAATTAAAAGAGGAGTGCTGGTCTGTACCGTTATTGTTTGAAGACGAAAGCATAGTGGAATTGGAGTTATCTGAGTATTTGTATAACATAAAATTTGTAGAAATATTAGTAGTTTTATAGTCTGGAGATTACCAGTTGCTCGAGTTACTTAATTATTTACAGGAGGTGCCTGCAGTTGGTCACTTGGCTTCAGGACGGCTGGAAGGCGGCGCTTGTATCTGGATTCCAGGTATTAGTATTTAATATCTACGCAGTGCTTTAATCAAATTTATAAAAGTGGAACTAGTGTTTGGGTATACTTTTGGCATTTAAAATTATTTTGAAAAATCCTTGGATATTTGTTTGGGTGTCTAGTTGAGAGGTGTTTGCTTAGGACGGACCCACCCTAGGTAGATTCCGCCACGTGTTTGACGGCCCTGTAGAATATTTAAGTGCAGCAGCCGTGTAAAATATTTAAAGGTAAATTGTGTGGCATAACTCAACAAGGCTCTAAAATAAGACAAGGAGTGACAGATAGATATATTACGCCTATCACTAATAAGGTAGGATCACAGTATATATATAACAATATATATATATATATATATATATATATATATATATATAATTCATTGAAACTAGTAATAAGTATGGGCAAAATAAATACTATTGCTTAAGTGCTTCTTAAAGTGTAATTAACCTTGTTTAAGTTTATAAAGAAATTAAGGCTGTTAAGTATCAACACATTTATTAACTAAAAAATATTTCTGATTTATTCCGACAGATAATGATTATAAATTTTCTGAATGTTCAATTAATTTTATGTACTTATTTTGTTAATCTTTGTCAATTTAAATAAAAAAGCCTCTAAAGCAAATAGGCACTATAAATATTATTAACATAATTATGAGCTTTTTGTCATCTTTTCAGTACTGACTAAATGACTCACGTGTATTCAACATTAGTTTTGTAATAAGATCCTTTAAATTAGCAAATCTAATCTTTGTTAAAAAGTTGCCATGTATACTCAAGTATATGACTATATTATTCATCATGTAAATTCATAAAGATTTTGTTAGATAAATAAATTTTATAAAGCATAATTTTGATCCAAAACCACATTTGAAAATTTAAGTTCATAATTAAATATTATCACAAAGATGTTAGTTTCTATGGGTTCAAACTACCAAGGTTACGGTTTAAACATGACGTGAACGTCGAACAGATGACAGTCTCAAAAAGGGGTTTCACTAACCGACCTTGAATTCATGGCATGGCTGCTTACAGACCAGTTAACAAACAAGCTCGACCCACATGTAGACTTCCAACATTGAACAAACACATGAAAAGCAGTTGTCTACATTGTTATAACAACGCCTCGTAAACTAGAACCATATTGTAAGTTTCCAATGAGTAATCATTTTATACGCAATTAAATTAACTTCTTCTTAAAACCATTAATCAGCTCACAAATGTTGCTTCCGAATTAAAACAAAATTTCCATGTTGAAACATGAGGAACGTATATATCTTATACGCAGCAAAAAATTAATAGTCTCGCATGACCATTACAGCTTCAATTCTTAAGTGTTGTTTTATTTCTCTAGTTCATTAGTTCTTTCGTGTTCCGCTAAGTAAAACCAAATAAAATTAGTTTGAATTATTTAGAAATAGAAATTACTAACCATGATGGGTTTCTAAATATTCAGATCGATGGATTGTTCGAAACTAAATTGTGACTCACAAGTCAGCTTTGGCTATGAATTTATCCATATTGACGTTAGAATGATCAAAAGCCGACTGATTCGACTCGTCAACAACAACTTCAGCAAGCAGGTGCGCGAAAGCATGCTATTCGATATCACCTTGAAGATACTTTGTGGAAATTCTGGACAGCTTGTTCGAGTTTTAGCATGGCTTTACAATATATAACTATGCGCTTTGTTTACTATATAATTAGAATAAACAAGAACAATAATTGGGGTGTTTCAAAATTATGATACCTTGTTTTAATTTTGTATTAATTGTAGAAGTACGATTTATATTGAATCATAAAAGTAAATTTAAAAATTGTATAACACAACACATAATTTTTATGCATTATTTTAGAAAAGGGAAAACGAACTGTTACAACAGAATTCAACATCTCATTTTTTCAGCCAAAAAAAGATTTATGTACAATATGTGAAAATTATAAGAACATGTCTCCTGAAGAAAGGAATTTAAAAAAGAAGGGAACGATTCTCATATTTTAGAGAAGAACTTAAGTCTTGAGGAAAAATCTAGATTTAGAAACAATCTCAGATGTGAAAACACAGACGAATGTCAGTTGCTATGATTTACAAGCAGTATTTTCCTTGCCCTGCGGTGATAGGAATGATTTCTTTTACAAACGTAGATTATCCATCTTTAACTTTACCATTTTTGATATACTACATAAGTCTGGATACAGTTATTTGTGGCACGAAGGTATTGGTAAAATAGGAGTTAACGACATTGATAGCTGTATTTATAAGTATTTGAAAAGTTTCCTCAAATTGAAACACATATTTTATGCAGATAATTGCCCGGGGCAAAATAAAAACAAGTTCATGGCTCCTTTGTTTTTATACTGTATTCAATATTTTGATGACCTAAAAAGTACAACACAAAAATTTCTAATAGTTGGCCGCACACAAAATGAGGGCGATGCAATGCACACCCTCATTGAAAGCGAAAAAAAGGAGCACTAAGAGGTGGACCTCTCTTCATATCAGCACAATTGGTCCGTATTATTAATTCAGCTAAAAAAAACTGGAAACCTCTACCAAACTGTGGAGATGGAAACAAACGATTTTATAGACCTAAAAGCCTTACAATCTAACATTTTATTTAATTGTTATTACTATGGATGAAAGATCTAATGTTTACTTTTTTTTTCAATAAGGCAATTTGTTTAATAGTATTTTGGAATATGTACTTGGTACCAACTAAAAAAAATGTATGTAACATAGCAGGCGTTGTCAATTCAAAAAAGAAACAACTCTAAATGTTCAAAAATATGGATACTTTTTGTTTTCATTTTTTTGTCATTTACTGCTACATACAATAATAGGTTGATAATCAGTTAGTTCACAGAGATTTGTAGAGTTATTCCTAATTATCAAAGACTTACCTGAACTTTCTTCAGAACAAAAAGTTTAAAGTTAAATATCTCAAAACTTATTTTTTTGATTTGTTCCCCTCTTGAACTGACCCATCGATATATATTTATATGTCTGTATATATGTTTGCAGTGGTATTTATTAAATGATATAGATTGTAGTAACTAATGACGGTTATTACTTCATTTTAGAACTACTTGGATACACATGCGAAAAGTCTTCAGATAGAGACAAATTTAAAAAACCGAGAAGAAACCGAACGACTTTTACAACTGCACAGCTTACTGCTTTAGAACGTGTTTTTGAGAAGACCCATTACCCAGATGCTTTCGTTAGAGAAGATTTAGCAACAAAAGTTTCCCTTAGTGAAGCCCGAGTACAAGTATGTAGCAATACATATTTTTTACATTAAATTAAAATTTTTGTAGGTATGGTTTCAAAATAGAAGAGCAAAATTTCGGCGTAATGAACGAAGCTTATCAATACATCAAAATAATTCACATAAGTCAGTTCTGTCGCCATTATCACCAACTGTAAATTGTACAAGAAGCTTAGAAACAATGCCTTCACAAGCACTATTATCATCTCACCATCAATCTCCACACCCTTCAGAATTGCAATACATTTTGCCTTGGAAATGTTCACATTACCCACAACAAGAAATGTATTCCACTGCAGCATCTTTAAGTAACCATTTAAATACACAAAGTTGTGGATTTCTACCTTCATACTGTGCTTCAAGTATTACATCTAGTGGTGTTTATAGTCATTTAGATATGACATCTTTAAGATATCGTAGTAGTCAGGATTATATAGTAGCTCAACCGCATATATAACATCTGCAATTGAACATGTTTTGTGATCTCTAACTACTGCCATGATCATTAGTTATTATACCAATTTCTTACTATGAACTTAAAACTAATTAGTTGTTTAACTATAATTATTATAAATGTAAAAATAACAAAATAAAAGAACTGCAAGGAACTAACATAAATTAGTGATAGTACTGCAGATATTGAGATTATGGTTTCAGTATCGCAAAAACTTTATTAATATAGCATATGATTATTTAGTTTTATAAGGTTTAGATTTAAGTTAATAGTTACCAATTGTTTGTTCCTGCTTAAAATGCTAGTATTCTGAAATGTGTTTAAACATATACCTTGTTAAATAGAAACTGTATTTTTTGTTATAAGGTAAAACTATTTACCCACAAATATTTCAGTGTCATTAGGAATACCCTTCCAAAGTAAAATGAAACCAAAATGTGCCATCTAGATAACCACAAGCTTTGAGAAATGTAAGTAGATGTTAGACGATAGCACGCTCTATAATATGATTGCCAATAACTTGATTTTCTGTATTTCAGAGCGATTATTACATAAACAATATATTACAAAACAAAATATGTCAAAAATCAATTCCCAACAAATATTAGCTATAAAGAGTCACTTTTCGAATTTTTAATGGATGTCACAATTCAGTTCCGCTACATTGTGTAAAAATGCCAAAGCTCGGTGTTTTATATGCTTTTTAGAGCATATATGGCATCGTTCAATTATTTTAAGGAAAAACCATCTAATTTCCCGACCCCCCAACAACCCACAAAAGGCTACTTTCCCAATCTCAAACTTCACAATTATGTATCCTAAATATAGTACAAGTTAATCTCAATAAATATAAAGTCTTTATTTTTATTAGATCTCAAGATATCTTAGCTTATTTGCATTTTCAATTTCAAAATTTTCTGATATGTCTGAACTGGACTGTCATGTGATTATTGGAGTACACAGTCTATATACAGAAGTTAGATTCTACCTGGCAGAAGTGTTGGAGGCATAAACAAGGGTAGACCTCAGTAAATTATCCAAGAAAAAATGCTCAATCAAATCAATGCAGATCGGGCCACATCAGTACAAGTCTCCCCCACCCCCACCCCCAAGCCAAAATGTCAAAAACTACAGTTCATCAAGAGTTGAAATGCAATCAACTTCACTCGTATCATGTCCAATGGATGCAAACACTACAGTTGATAGACTGCCGTGCAATAGGAATTTGAAAATCCCCATCAAATACGACAGGAGAGATCTTGAGTTCAATTTAAAATAAATTACTGCACTGGCATCCTGAACAGGGAGATTGTAGGGCCGTTTGAGTTGCTTGAAACATTAAACGAAGAACAATATCTGCAGTTCCTACAAAATGACCTAGCTATTCTATTGGAAGATGTTCCTTTAGAATTGAGACATACGATATGCTGCGCAATGATGGATGTCCTGCTCACTACCATGCAAGTGCATAATCACTTACATAGCACTCTTCTGAGCGATGGATCGATCCCTTGTGACCAATTGTATGATCCCATGGTCTCGTGATTTAAATCCATTGGATTTTTTGGTTGACTAAAGGATAAAGCCTTATCAGCTCGATCATGGAATTACACAACCGTGTCCAAACCATGGCTCAAGAAATATGTGAGGCAAGACACAACACTCCATCCGTAGATATTGAGCTTGCATAACAGCAGGGGGAGGGCTCGTGGAGCTACATTTTTATATAAAAATTATAGTTATTTATTATACAAGGGAAAAAGTACTAGATTTTAGCTCAAGGTGTGTTTGTCTCCCGATGCAAGGCGGAGGGAGACAAAACCCCGAGAGTTAAAATCTTACGTTTTTACCCGTGTATAATACAATATTTTTTTCTGTGATAAGCAAAACGATGATTTAATATCGAAAAAACTTACTATATATTAAAGTCAAAAATCAATCGATGTCAAATTTGAAGTTTCAAACAAGTAGGTTGTTGTACTTATAGGGTCAGTTGGACTTGTGTTGCTAAGGAAACCTTTAAAGTAATCAAATATCTGTCAATTTAATTCTGCAAGTGGTTTCAAAAATTGCTTATTTAAGATGTTTATATCGGTTGTTTTGAACGCGACGAAATTGTGATACGATGTTGTGTTACATCCGAATGTTACAGGTGTGGACCTGGCTTTAAATTAAATATCTTCGTGTTCTTACTTATTTGCACATACCCAGGAAAAAGTACTCATTTTTTTCCCAGGGAAAAAAGTAAATTCATAAAAGTGACATTTTGTTACCTGTCAAGAAACATTAAATGTCAAATTTTTTCCGGTCACAGAAAAAACGTTGTTTATTTTGTCCCAATTTTATGAAAATCATGCATGTGGTTTCAATTAAATCAGTTATGATTAAAGTCACTGGCATAATAATTGAAGTGAACCATGTTTTAATTAGATAAACCGTCCGTCTTTGCAATGGTAAGATCAATCACATAATTTCCAGTAAAAGAACTATAGTCACAGAAGCAAACATGAGGCCTGGAGAGGCGTGGTATGATGGTTCTGCTAGTTTTAGACTACAGCCAAAGTAAAAAGTAAACAAATAATGGTGCAAATTAGAGGTTAGGAATAGAACACACGCACAGAAAGCATATTACTGCCAATTAAAAATCGACGTTTTTAACTATCATTTCGAATATTAATTTATGCACCACTAGAAAAGAGGAAAATTGATTTCTGTTACTTAATGTATATTCAAACCGATCGCTTTTGATTTGCTACATTGTTGATGACATGTTTTAGTTTTCATATCTTTCAGGTCTCATGTTTGCTTCTGTAAGCTGTACGAGTGTAATACGTCTTTGAAAACTAGATTTCCTAAGCTAATTTTGAAAGAAAGGATCCAGACCAGGTTGGTGCATTTTTTTACACTACGGGGGCTCACAGGCAAATAGTTATATAAAGGCAAGGAGTAAATTCGAAAAGTGTTAGTTTATTATGACAATACCATAATTGAAACGGAATAACTTGAATGTGTCATTATGTACATAAGTATTCCAGATTATTATGTAGCCATTAAAATGGAAAAATTCATTTAGTTATTAAAATGGTACTCATGAGACTAACATGAGATGAGATTATTTAAAAAATTTAAAAAAGCGTTAATATTTCGAAAATCGTCAGGTTTTCATTAAAATCAAAATGTGATAATCAGATAGACCATAGAGTGGCCCATTTGTAGTAGCAGGTTATCCACTATTTACAGGCAACTCAAAATATACATTGTTGTCAAATGTCCACAGGACTATGTTAACATTCAAGGCCACAGGACTCACTAGGTATATGATGTAATACAAATAATTTAAAACTAAATATTGCTACATGCAAACACTTCACTTCCTTGTACCTTCGTAACATTTTTAATTTTCGATGATATTTTGAATAACTTCCCATCTCTAGGTAAACTTGGACGTTCAGTCTTCTTCCTCAATGCTATCTCCTAACAACTTTTTCCAAAGATTTATGATTGGACATTTCTAACTATCATTGGATAAGCAAAGTGATTAAAACTAAGAAATGTAAAAGAAGTACATCCCTTGATCTATAATTGATAAGTCGTGTTGTTCTTGGAACGTTTTAGGTTCGAGCTACATATATATTTTACTCTAGCTTAGTAGCTAGTTAAAATCTAAATTTTTGAAATTTGGCCATATTATTTCCTTTTAAAATCTTGCAATATAAATTACCCGCATGCATTATAACAATAGTTATTTATGTACTACTGCCAAGGTTTATTAGTGTAGTTTTAATACAGAGAATACAGTTTATAAACCGAAACCGAAGGATCGAAGTTTGTAAGTTTTGAAATCAAAACTGCACTTTATAAACCTAGGTGCACACGAAATTTTTGTCATACCGTCAAATTATTAAAACAAAAAATTCAAATGAAATTTGTTAGACTTGTTTTTCTCATAATAAAAATAGAAGATATCAAGTATATATTACTTGCTAGTTATGAGAATCACTTCTGCCACATATTAATTAGGTAGGCCGTCCAGGCTTTAAGTTTCTTCAAATTCTGTAAATTATTAATAATTGTGATAAAAGAAACAAGATTCTGTCTGTAAAATATTCAATTGAAGTTATTTCAAGAAATATGTTCATTCATTACCAACCCCATAGGTCTAGTACGAAATATTACATCCTATTGTTATGATAAGTATGAATATTCAATGCAGTGTCACTTAAATTTGATATAAAAGTGTCGAAATAAACTACTTACTGACAAATATAACATAAACCATCTATTTTTTTTTTTAATTTTCATTGGGAATTAAACCACTCATAGTTTTTAATAATAATAAATAAATAAATATGATTTTAAAAACTAGGAGTGGTTTAATTCCCAACGGAGATTAAGAAAAATGCTAAACAAACCACAACAAACATACAGGGAGTATAAACCATCTACTATCAATAGTTGCTTAAGTATTAGGTACCGTTGCCATGGTTACCTTACCTGTATCACCTAGTCGGCTTTCAGTATGACTAGTTTAGTTGTAGCTGCAAAGTTGTGTGTCACTACATTAGACAATGGTGTGCTCTCCTTGATTTCTTTTATTATAATTTTTTGCAACTATTTTTTGTTTCTTTACTGTTACTCTATGCATGACTGTGACTAATTCAAGTAGTGTGAACTCTGCAGAAAGTACAATAAAGTTTTATTAAAACGCAATCAACAGTGACTGGAAGCTCTGTAAGAAATACACTTGCCTATCAACATGTGTTAGACAAAAAAGTGGTATAGGCAACTTTATAAAAAGAAATGGCACTGAATTCGTATAAATTTCCCATGATAGGAAAATATCAAGATAAAAAATAAAGCTTAAATTTCAAAACAACTCGTGATGAAAGCAAATTGCTGTTTGATACTGTACAGGTTGTCCCACATTGGATGCAGTTAATTGGAAGCATTATTATTATTAAAGATATAATCAAACTGTTTGCTCATCCGTAAGCCAAATTTTAGTTTTCAAATTATATACAAAATTGAAATTTGTAACAATTCTAATAATTCATATTTGCTTGGGAAAATATTCAAAAATGAATTTAAAGTGTTTTTGTACAATTCTTTACGTAGATTACATAAATATTTAATATTTATAACTTTTTTCAATGGAAACCTAACCTGAGTTGGTTGAGTCTGATCGTAAATGTATTTAAAAGCTTTTTCAAGCACTTTTCAAAAATATCCATTCCGAATGTACCTGTACCTTGAAGAAGTTCTAGATTACCAGAACGAGTGGAATGGCGTCTGCATTCCAGTAATCTAAAGAACCAAACTACTAGGATCTTTAGTGAGAAACCAGACTAAGATAGGTCCCCAAAAGAGGGCAGCAGCTTTTTCGGTACTTAGAGTGGCAGAGACCGTAGGGGTCGGTACGGCATTCTAAGACACGCTACCGCAATGTGGAAGGCAACGGGAACCACCACATTACCTCCCAAGTACACAACGTACTTTAATTGTAAGTAACATGATGGCATCCTCTGCGGTGTTAAAATAGTCCCCCATTCGGATCGATCTCCAGTAGGAGAGTATTTCGTAGGATGTGATCGCAAAATTTGAAGGAAGAGCAGGGAACATTTTGCGAGTTGGAGCATGGAATGTCAGAGGTATGAAGCAAGGAAGTAAGCTAGATAACTTAAAAATTAAAATGGATAGGTTTGCACTAGACATAGTACGGATCAGCGAAATTCGCTGGCCAGAGTCAGGTGGATTTTTGGAGTGGAAACATTAGGGTAATTCAAACAGGATCATAGGAAGGATAATCGAATGTGGGGATAGTTATGCAAAAAAAGATAGGACAACGTGTAGAAAACTACTTATAAAAAAACGAAAGAGTACTCATGGTTAGATAAGAATCTAAACCGGTAAATACTGTAATAATACAAGTATACATGCCCACCTCTAGCTACAATGAGGAAGAAGTAGAGGCGATCTACAAAGATATCAAAGGCATGCTAAGATACGTAAAAGAATGTAAAAGTTTAATAAATAAGCGAATTTTAATGCAGTGGTAGGTGAGGGTAGCAAAGGAGCAGTAGTAGGTTTATTTGGTTTAGACATGAGAAATGACAGGGGAAATAGGCTGGTAGAATTTTGCGACAAGAACAATTTAACCATCATAAACACATTATTTCAACATCATGCTAGAAGATGATATGCGTGAAAGATTCCAAGACATATAGAAAGACATCAAATAGCTTACATTCTTGTTAGACAATAATTTAGGAATCAAGTAAAAGACTGTAGAAGCTACCCAGAAGCAGATATAAACACTGACCACAACATCGTAATTATGAAGGCTGCTCTTCAATTTAAAAATTTGAAAAAAGGGAACGGAAAAATGCACTTTGACTTTGAGAAACTAAAAGATAAAGAGAGCCACAAAAGCTTTGCAAAAGTCTAATGAAGTGCTGAAGGATATTGGAAAAATTTCTTTTACTAAGGAAGTAGAAACTGAATGGAATAACATTAAATCCAGTTTAGACATGGTGGAAAGAGATATTCTGGGGTATACACATAAAGTAAATAAGGAACCATGGATAACAAAGGATATCCTGAATATAATAGAAGAAAGACAAAAATACAAAAATATATAAGACGAAACAGGAAAACAGAGATCCAAAGCCATGAAATGAGAAATTATTTGCAAATGCAGGAAAGCTAAAGAACAATGGATTGATGAAAAGTGCAAAGAGGTACAAACTAAGATGGAAATAGGAAAGACAGACAAAGCATACAAACTAATTAAAATTAATTTTAGGGATATAAAACACAATAGAAAAATATAAGGGATGCTGAAGAAAACATCATTATCGAAAAAGTAGAAAAAGATGGTTAGATGGCAAGTATATATAGGGAATTAATATGCAGGAGAGGAACTAACAGTATTAGAACAGGAATCAGATTTTGAAAAGGATCACTTGGGATATCATACTAAGAGATGAGTTTGAATTAGCATTAAAGTGTCTCAAAAATGGTAAGGCACTGGGAATAGATAATGTGTAATTTGACAGCACACGTGTCAAATATATTAACTAGAATTGTACAAAGACGAATGGAAAAACGAGCTGAAGGAATACTAGAAGAAAATCAATTTGGGTTTAGGCTAAATAGGGAACATGGAAAGTTATTTTAGTTCCGAGGGTGATAATGAAGAAAACAATAGAAAAAGGAGAAAGCGTGTATATAGTGTTTATAAATCTGGAAAAAGCATTCGACACTGTAAAATGGAAAAACATGTTCAAAATACTCAAAAAGATCGGAATGAGTTTTAGATATAGACGGATAATACATAGCTTATACAAAGAGCAAACAGCGGTAATAGAATTAGAGCTGCAACGTAGAGAAATAAATATTAGGTAACGAGAACTTACAAGAGGTTAAGGATTTCTGCTACCTACGCAAGATGGGAAGAGCGCAAAAGAAATAAAACAAAGATTAGCACAAGGACGTTCTACATTTAACAAGATTAAGCAACTACTGTGTTCAAAGACAACAAACATAGAAACAAAGAAAAGATTGCATAAAACACATGTGCATCACAACACTGTACGGCTGTGAAATCTGGACAGTAGCAGAAGCAAACAGGAAAAAGATAGAAGCCTTTGAAATGTGGTTCTACAGACGTATCATGAAGATATCAGGACAGACAAAGTTAAGAACAAAGAAGTACTAGCAATGGTAGGGAAAGAAAGAAGTAAGTAAAACAGTAAAAAAATATGAGAAATAAGATGATGAGCCACATACTAAGGCTATGACAGGGTTACGCTTTCAAATTTACTACGGGGATTACGTTATAATTTACAGAGCAAATTACCTATAATAAACTTTCTTTATAACGGGGAATTGTGTTATACTAAATTTACTTAAAGGGGCTGCTTCACAGCATGGCAGGGAAATAACACAGGAACAGATATTTCAAGGGCAACTCAATGCACTTACCTCAATCCCAGACTAGCTATACATACTTACGGTTATCCGTCCAAAGTTGAGAGCGCTGTGGACTCTTAGTCAGAACAGGTTCATCGGCCTTTCACTATATTACACTATTGCGGATTGATAAGACTGAGGTATACCAAAACATCTATTGGAAACACGTTCTAACTATCTGCTCCAAGTACAAGTAAACTAAACGTAAAATAATTAACAAACAAGTGGCCAAATGCATGCAGATGGTTAACATCAACTAAAATAAGAAATGTGAGTAAATATTCATTATAGTGCTTTTAACAATACAAAGCAGTGTTTAAATATACATAAATAAATACCAGTTAAAGGAATCTTACAATCTCAACACAAATACTCAACTCTGGAATAATAAACAATATTTCTTTCCAACTTCGGTCTTTGAAGCAACATGATTAAGTTGTCCTTTAAATACGCTGTAGGATAAAGGATCTGTAACACTTCATACACTTCGAATCTAACACCTACTATTCTCTTAGTCTGCGATAATACTCCCAACGCAAAACAACAATACGTTCAATATTCTTAAGTACGATGTACCAACATATGGCTTCAACCTTTATACTCTCAACATACGAATTCCAACCAAACATCACAAACAGTAATACAATAATGATGAAACTAAAGTTAACATTAAAATGAAAATATAAGGGTACCTAAGAACGTGAAAATTAATCTCAGGCATTAATTGCAAATGTATACTTACACTCTGTTCTTATGCACACAGACATGTGGTTGCGTAAATTCCAGCACCAAAAGCTGATTACCAAAATAACAATTTATCTCGATACGTTATGGCTTCTTCTATTTAAATCCCAACAAACTACCGTTGGATGATTATTCATAAATTGAATAATACTAGAATAATTATAGACGAGCCTGCAACACACTAGGTCTCTTGTGCATGGTGGATCAATTCAAAAAGAAAGACGGACCTCGTTATCAGAATTTGATAATTAGAAATCAAGCTTTCCCCTACAAAATGTATACATAGGCGGAGCATCATAATATTCGTACTTTGATATGGCGAGTAAATCTTGGTATGAAAATGTACTTCTTGATCTCGAACAGTTTGTACCCTTAAATGAATAATTTATCAATCACAAAAACGAATGAATTGGCCATCCACAACTAACACAAAACGAATAAATTGCAAGTAAAATACAACACGGCACTGCTGGTTACATCTAAAGATGCATTGCGCGTGATTTAACAATTATTATCAATATAACACGGCATCTATTTACAAACGAATATATTACTTTTAGTTTTGAATAAAACCAAATAATTATTAATTTAGAAACTACAAATTTTTACTATTAGATCTTGTATTAACAACAATATTAAATGCTTGAAAATAAATGATATGTAAGTAGTTTTGTATTGATATATACACGTAAATTTAAAACAAGAATTTGGTAGGCAACCAAACTACCTTTTGTACACATTGCTAAAGTCTAGTTTCATACAACAAACACAGATACAAATATACAAAAATCAGTGACAATAAAACCCCACAAAAACTGATTGTGACATACTCCCCTTTCTTCGGGATGAAAACTTTAATAAAGTTTTCGAACAAAATTAAATTTCAAAAAAATAAAAAAATTACTGAAGAATTTAAAACATTCTACCACTTTTCGTTAGGATAGAGGGTAAAATCGGGTTTAAGGTCTGATATGTGCCAATTTCCCTTGCTATTACCATCCCTATCTCCTAACTCGTATGTATTTATACCTAATTTTTTCCTAACCTTATAAGGACCACAAAACTTTCTTGCTAATTTAGCTGTAAAATCTTTTGAAGCATCTGATAGTCTGTATTCTCTCTTCCAACAAAAATCGCCTTCATTTAAATGTATTGGCCTATGACGCAAATTATAATTATTCTTTGTTTTTAAATGTGCTTCTTTAAGCTTTTTTACCACAAACTGTCTTATCTCTTTTAATTTATTACTTTTCGTAACGACATCCTCATTATTAATATTCTCTTTATTAGAATTAACTACAAGAACTTTTTTCTCTTCATCATCCCTATAGTCTTTACCATCAACTACCATTTCTACGCCAAAATTTATAAAATAAGGTGTATTTTGTGTAATTTCGGATCTAGCTGTACGTATTGCACAACCGATTTTAGATATATTTTTGTCCCAAGTCTTTTGATTGTCACCGATATAAGCTATTAACATAGTTTTGAAAATTCTGTTATACCTCTCTGTAGGATTATTTTCAGGTGAGTATAGTGGCGTGTTTAAAAACTTTACATTATATTCTTTCAATAATTTTGTAAACTCTTTACTCTTATACTGTGCCCCATTATCTGATTTCAGATATTCTGGTACTCCAAACATTAAAAATACATTTTCTTCAATAAGTTTTGTAATTTTTGTTGCTGTAGCGGTTCTAACCGGAAAGAAAAGCGAAAATTTACAAAGTAATCACATATTACAAGAACAAATCGATTTCCATGTGAAGTTTTCGGGTAAGGTCCTAATAAATCTGTTGAAATATATTGCCAGCATCTAGTAATTTTAATGTCACTTCCCATTAAACCTGCTTTTCTTTGT
This sequence comes from Platerodrilus igneus, assembly GCA_036346225.1. Lineage (NCBI taxonomy): Eukaryota > Metazoa > Arthropoda > Insecta > Coleoptera > Lycidae > Platerodrilus > Platerodrilus igneus. The sequence goes on from JARFIW010000156.1 coordinate 2,414,909, forward strand.
TTTTCAGGCTTAGTTTCACAACATGTCTTACATCTTTTTATATACCGAGTAATGTCTGTTTTCATCCCAGGCCAATAAAATTTGGATAAAATTCTATGGTAAGTTTTGTAAATACCTAAGTGTCCTGACAGTAAGTCATCATGGTGTTTTCTAATAATTTCGAACGATTTTCTTTGGCACAACCAATTTCAGTTATCTTTTGAATTATTAAATACATTATCTACTACATGTTTGTATAACTTATTCTCACCAACTCTCCAATTGGAAAAATGAAGTGGTTGTTTGATAATATTACTACACATCTTTTTATACCAAGAGTCTTCTGCAATGTCTTGTAACGTAATGTTACTAAGTGTCAAGTCCAAGTTGTTAGTAACAGGGATCGCCCTGCTTAAACAATCAGGTACCAAATGATCTTTACCTGGTCTATGAATAATTTGGTAGTCGAATTGTTGTAGGCGCAAAGCCCATCTAGCAAGTCTACCATTTGGGTTTTTTAAATTATTTAGCTATACTAAGCTGTGATGATCTGTTATAATTGTAAAGAAAGTGCTCTCTAAGTAACAACGAAGTTTTTCACAAGCATAAAGTACAGACAAACATTCTTTTTCTGTGACTGTGTATTTTTTTCAGCGTTATTCAAAGTTCTAGACAAATAACATATGACGTGCTCTTTTCCGTTGTAGTATTGACTGAGTACGGCTCCTAGACCATATGAACTCGCGTCACATTGTAAAATAAAGTTGTAATTGAAATTTAGGCATGACAAAATTGGTGCTGAGACTAAAGCATTTTTCACATATTCGAAAGCTTCCTCACATTCCGAAGTCCATTTAAATCTACAGTTTTTCCTCGTATGGTTTGTTAAAGGAACAACTATTGTTGACAAATTAGGTAAAAATTTCCTATACCATGAAATCATACCAAGTAAACGTTTAACCTGACGGCAAGTTTTTGGTGTTGGCATGTTAACGACAGCACTAACTTTTTCTGGATCAACATTTAAACCTAACCGATTTACAACGTATCCTAAAAATTTAAGTTCGTTTCTAAAGAACTTACATTTTGCTTTATTTAAATTTAAACCAGATTCTTTTAAACGTTTAAATACTTCTTTGAGAATTTCTAGATGAGTCTCAAAGTCTGGAGTTACTATAATCAAATCGTCTAAATATTTAAACAAATACGGCTCTAATTCTGGACCAAAAACTCTATCCACAAAAGCTTGGAATGTAGCAGGAGCATTAGCTAAACCGTAAGGCAGTCTATTAAAATGAAATAACCCACGTCCTGGAATTGTAAAAGCTGTATATTTTTTACTATTGTTTTCCATCGGAATATTCCAATAAGCACTCTGAATATCTAAGCTAGTTAAATATCGAGCATTCCCTAACTTATCTAGAATTGAACTAATGTACAGCAGTGGATATGCGTTCTTTTCAGTAACTGTGTTTAATTTTCTAAAGTCCACACAAAATCTGAACTCATTATTACCTTTTGGTACCATTAAAATTGGTGAACTCCAACTAGAATCACTTCTTTCAATGACACCAAGTTTTAGCATTTTGTCAACCTCTTCGTCGATTTTCTTTTGCATTATTATGTTAACTGGATAGTATCTTGACTTAATAGGAGGACTATCTGTTATAATTTTATGTTCTATTAATGTGGTACAACCTATTTCTGTGTCACTAATCGAACTAAAGTACTCATTTATAACGTGTTCTAATTGCAACTTCTTATCATATGATAAATCATCAGCGGTTTGAATTAAATTCATTTCAATATTTAAATCATTAGAACTAAAATTCCATTCACCCTTTCTTAAATCAGGTACTAATCCCATCTTTATCCAAAAAACTGTACCAAGTATTAACATATGTCTTAAATTCGGAATTACATAAACATCAAAAAGCAAAGTTTTATTTTTAAGACGTATAGGTAATGTTACTATACCTTCACATTCCATATTTTGATCATTAGCTATTGTACAATTAACATCTTTAATTGGTTTTATTTTAATACCAAGATCATTTAAAAAAATAATACCTTTCTGACCCAAAAATATTTTATTAGCACCCGAATCTAACAATCCATTTATTTTATACCCATATATATCTATTGTCACATAAGGGCATTCACTATCTTCTGCTTGAGCTAATATATAATCTAGTGTTGTAATGAAGAATTTGTTTATTACTACAAGAGAAATTCATTTTATTATTATTTTGACTATTGATAACCGTTCCGTTATTAGAAGAAACCTGACCACGGTTTACAATCGGTCTCTTCGGAAGTTTTCCGAATTGCAAGAAGGACAATTCAGTTTAGTGTAACCCATTCTACCACATGAAAAGCATTTTCTTGCTGTACAATGACGAGCTAAATGATTTTTGGAATTACAATTGTGACAAATGATGTTGTTTGAATCTGTGGAATATAATTTATCATTCCGTTTGAAATTGCAATCATTATTATAATATCTATCTCTACTTCTGCTATTGTGTCTTGAAAAATTTGTTTTACTTTGGTATTGGTTTTGCTTTATATTTCTATCTGTTCTTCTTGTATCGCCTTGTCTCCCTGTATCACTATTTGAACTTATATCTCTAGACCTACTCTGTGAAGTTTGACTTCTCTTGTAATCAAAATCTTTCCGACTACGATGTCGTGAACGGCTATCATCTCTATCTCTACTGTAATTCCTATATCTCTGTCCATCGTTACTGAAATCTCTACTGTGACTAACGTCTCTATTCCTGTTTTTGCTGTGGTCCCTTCTAGAAGAAGATAAATTTCTATTATGATTGTTTTGATCTTGTCTATCTTTGGAATTATTATAAAATCTATTTAGTGAATCATCTCGAGTTTTATTAACCCATTCCGTCTTATTTTTATTATCTTTAGTTGGTATGTAATTAAATTCTTTTGGAATAGTGTCTTCAAATGATACTAGTGACTTAGAAGTTGTAATAGTATTAATTGTTTTCCTATTGCTACCTTGATACGATAAGTCAAATTCAACTGTTGTATTGTCAATAACCGGAGGATTAAAGTTCATTATAGAATCTTTAGTTTCTTCTATTCTTTTACATAACTTTACCAATTCTTCTACTGAATGTATATCAATTAATCCTAATTTATCCTGATAAAATGGCAGTATATTATGTCTTAAAATTTTTAATTTTTGTAGGAGCACATGAATACATAAATAAAAGGGTTCAGGCGTTTTAAACAAATACATAAGTCAGGTTATAAATTATTTAATGAAAATTTCAAAAGCACACTTTCAGATAACAACATAATCCGCCATCTTCCTTCCTACTTCCCGCCTAAATTCAAACTTAACTTAACCTTTAAATATGATCTTAGCTTTACAATTATTTTCTACTACAACTCGGCCAGTCCTGACATTTGATCGTCCCGATCATTTGCTAGATACACATAACAGCCAGTTTTCATAGAACCTACCTAAACATAAATCATAAACATAAAGTATCGCATCATAAATCATAAACTTTGGTGCATAAATAACATACATGTCATAAAGTTGATAGTATGTACCATAATAAGCATAATTTTCATCATCTAGAAATATTCTAAGCATAAAGTACATGTCGTAAAGTAATTACATAAAAGCATAAGGAAAAATCAACACTTAACATAAATAGTATCTAATCCATAATGTTGCTAAACGTAAGCAAAAACATAAAAGTTCACACATAAATCATAAACAAATCCAAATAAGCCTTAACCTACATAATCATAAAAGGTAAGTAAAATCATAATCAGTTTCAATTTTCAGAATTTTTATTTTCAGGTTTGATGTAAGACTTAAGTCTAGAGGCATCTAAAATGCCATCATAAGGAATTTGTGTTTGTTGGAACCCAATAATGTCATTCACTACATACCTATCGTTAGGAAGAATTTTAACGATTTCATAAGGACCTCTGTATTTTGGGATTAATTTCTTATTAACGCCGGGAGTAGTATCGACATTAGATACCATGACAAAATCTCCTACTTTATAAATACTAGCAGCTTTGTGTCTATCATCATAATATTTCTTAGTTTTGGCTTGCAGTGATTCTATCGATTCAACAGCCTTGTCACGTAAATCTGCTAAATCGCTCACTGATTCTTCATACGATTCCAAGAAAGAACGACAATGATCATCAATTTTTCCTAATTGATTCCTTCCAAATAACAACATTGAGGGTGTTTGACCTGTAGAACGGCTCACTGTGTTATTGAAACAAAACTCAATATCATCTAAAATTTTATCCCAACATAATTTCCGTTCATCTACCATTTTGGCTAGCATTGGAGTTAGCGTCCGGTTCATTCTCTCTATTTGGCCATTGGCCTTAGGTGCTCCAGTTGCAATAAGTACATGACCGATATCTTGCATATTAAGAAAAGTTTTTGAAAGCTTCAGAAGTAAAACATGTGGCACGGTCCGAAATAATTCGCCGAGGACGACTATAACAACGAAAATAAGGACGTAAGTGTAAAATCACCTCCTTGGTTTTAGTGGTTTTACAAGGGTAAAATTTTATAAACTTTGTAAATCCGTCAACAATGGCAAACAAAAATGTATTTGTGACTCGTAATCTCCAACGGTCCATAATGATCAATATGTAAGCAATCAAAGGGTATATTGTGCAAAAATCCCTCAACCCTTCCTGACTTAGGATTAAATTCGATGCACTTCAAACAGTTTTGAATATGTTTCTCAACTTTGTTTTTTAGGTAAGGAAACCAATAGGAACGAGTAATAATTTCTAATGTTTTACTAACACCTACATGACCCATATTATTGTGATATGTGTGTAACACATTAGCTTCCATATCCTTGGGGACGTAAAATAAAATTTTGTTACCGGACTTGCGATATATCAATCCATTACGCATTTCATATAAAGCATGTTCGGATTTTTCTAGTTCGTTACGAATAGCAACAATCGCTGTGTCTAGATTTTGCTTAATCGCCAATTCCTGCTCAAAAGTATTTCCTTCCAGCACAAATATACTCTGTACCCTACTGAGGGCATCAACATGTCTCATTCTATTATTCGGTCTATGCTCAATTACAAAATCATAATTTTGAAGTAATAAACACCAACGCATAATTCTGGGGATTATATCACGTTTTGATAAGGTAAGTCTAAAGCTGTCGCAATCCGTAACAATTTTAAAAGGAATACCCTGCAAGTAAACATGAAATCGTTTCAAAGAATAAACTATTGCTAGGCACTCAATCTCGTAACTGTGATATTTTGCCTCTTGTTCTGTAGTGCGTTTACTAAAATAGAATACAAGATGGAATTTCCCATCATCCTGTTTCTGCATCAAGATCGATCCATACCCAATTGAACTACCATCACAGTGTAATTCTGTTTCACGAATAGGGGAATAAATTGACAAAATAGGCTTAGAAATCAACTTGTTTTTCAACGTTTCAAATGCATTCAATTCGGATTCCCCAAATTTGTACTTAGCACCCTTCTTCAATAAATCGTATAGTGGTTTGGCTATGATTGCAAAATTATTTACAAACCGTCTGAAATAACTCATCATTCCAACAAAACTATGTACTTCTTTAATATTAGTAGGAATTGGATAATTATCAATAATTGCCAAATTTTCTTTATTTGGGCTAATTCCGTTTCCACTAATATCGTACCCAAAAAGTAATTTTTCCTTCAAGAATGAACATTTGTCAAGTCTTAACTCCAACAAATTCTCATTTAACATAAGTAAAACCTCTTTCAAAATTTCTAAATTTTCATCGATACTTGTCGTAGCGATCATAATATCGTCTAAAAATATCAGCACCTTTTCAGCTCGAATTAAATCTCTAAAATTTCATTGATAAAGCGCATGAAAGTGGATGGGCTTGAACTCAACCCAAACGGCATTTTGCAAAATTCAAATTGTCCTTGAGGCGTCACGAAGACGATATTGACGTGATTCTTCATCCAAAGTTACATGGTAAAATGCACTTTTCAAATCTAATTTGGTAAAGTACTTCTTGTCCTCAAATTATCTAAATGGTCATCAATCAATGGTAATGGAAATTTATCCCTAACAAGGTACTTATTAAGTGTTCTATAATCGACACACATTCTGTAATCCCCCGTTCGCTTTTTTACCAGCACAATAGGTGAACAGTAAGGGATTGGCTTTCAGATAATGCCTTTAGCCAGCAAATCATCTAAAATGTTATCTAAAACAGCTTTTTCATAATAGGACAATCTTCTTGGACGTGAATAAAATGGTTCATGTTTGTCTAACGTTAAATGCATTCGAAATTTAGTTTTAGGGTCCTTTGGTTTAATTGCATTAAAATAATGACTATCAAGAATATCATGTGCTTTAACAACAATATTCAGTGATAAGTTACTATTAATATCTAATTCTTTCTTATTACATACATTAACATCATTAATTAAAAGTACTTCATTACTTCGAAACTCTGGGTAATCGGTTGAAGGTTCCAACGTAACATCATTTTTTGTAAACTTCAAGGTAACATTTGTGTTACTGATAAAATCTCTACCTAACAAACAAGAGCATAACATAGTATTCTTACTGACAACATAAAATGTCATATCATAAAAGTCCCATTTATTTCAACCTTATCAGTATAAGACCCTAAAATTTGCAACTTAGAATTATTAATACCTGTCAAAATATAACCTTATCATTACATGGTTCAATAAATTCAGCTACTACATAAGTTTCTAAAATCAGCGAAATTGGGCTACCCGAATCTACTACCGAATCAAATGATACCCCAATTTTTGGAAAAAATATGCGCAAAAAGTAAGGTGGATCTAAATCAAGTGGTTCCTGGATCAGCATTGTAGATGATACAGACTTCTGCGGACAATCGTTCGCTTTGTGCTCTAGTGATGCACAATTGAAACAACTACCTCGTTGCCTTATAGGTTTGGGGCAATTAGCAACATAATGCCCAACGTCATAACAATTAAAACACTTACCAGTGGCACCGGATCTTAATCGAGTTGCATGTTTTGTACTTTCTGTATTAACTCGAGACTGCCTTACCACCGGATGTGAAGGTCCAGCTGCTAATATTGGCACCTCTCTCTTGTCATTCCTTTTATCCCGTCTAGCCTGGCATATTCTTTCATAAGCAATAATATCTTGGTATAATGCATCTTCATCGCCATGTACCGCAGACAACAAAAAATTGCTTAATTCACGAGATCCTAATCCAATAATTACTTGCTCCTTAATTTCCGTAAAATCCAATCCAAATTGGCGACATAAAGCCACTTTCTCGTGGAAGTAAACACTAACATTTTCCTTCGGCCTTGCATACGTGATTGCATTTGTTGCCAGCATTCCGTCATGCTTCGTTCAGATATGAAAGTCCGTTTAAATGCAATTTTAAAATCTTTCCAATTATTATTTTTTTCACAACGGCCATTAAACCAATGCTTTGCGGCACCCTTTAAGTTACAAACGGCTGTTTGATATGCAAATGCATCTGGCCACCTATTTAAAACAGATGTATTCTCTAACTGTGTAAGCCACAATTTTGCAACATTTGACCCTTGTTCACCATCAAATAGTTCGATAGATTTTGATAAGTCTGGCATTACATTAAAATTCGCTACTGAATTTGAACTTTCACTTTTCAATTGCTGTTGATTTCGCGTTTCCTGATTTTGAATTAAAAGTTGCAGCATTTGACTATTCTGTTGTAGTAACGCATTAACTGTATCTATAAATGCAGGGTTTGAATTTTGTTCATTATTATAAGTAGGACAGCTCGCTGCTCCTTCTGTAACAAGATTAACAGTATTCACCTGGGCTACATTTTCATGACTTTTATTCGCATTTGTAGTTCCAGCTCTCATTGCCTGTGTGCAAAACGATTCAAAATGCTCTTCCGAAGTCATTATTCACGTGAAATCACACAAAATTGTAATATTCGAAAACGTGTTCACAATAAAGTTTGACACAAGTCAATGACCTTAACAATCTTCTGTATTTCACAATTAATTTATTTGCAAACACCTGTTAAACCCCACACCTGATAAAACTGTAGGAGCACATGAATACATAAATAAAAGGGTTCAGGCGTTTTAAACAAATACATAAGTCAGGTTATAAATTATTTAATGAAAATTTCAAAAGCACACTTTCAGATAACAACATAATCCGCCATCTTCCTTCCTACTTCCCGCCTAAATTCAAACTTAACTTAACCTTTAAATATGATCTTAGCTTTACAATTATTTTCTACTACATTTTATTCTTTCATCTACTTTTACCGCAAGTCTATTAAATAAATTTTTCATAAATGCAACATAAATTCCTATAGATTCTTTTCCACCTTGAGTTCTACCTTTAATTTGTGTCCAAAGTTTTTCCTGATACTCACTGGGTAAAAATTCAAGTTTTAAATATTCACATAAGGAATCCCAATCAGAAACTTGATCTTTTATACTTCTGACATATATAAGAGCTTTACCTTAAAATAATTCTATGGAACTTTTAAATAACTGTTGTTTACTGACATTTTTAGATTCACTTAATTCTGCAACACGTTCTAAGAATGCATTTAAACCTAACACATCAGATTCGCCGTTAAATTTTAAACCGAAACTATCTATTTTGAAATTATCCCCTAAACTCAATCTTTCTATTATTTTTATTGCTATATCACCACTGTTGATATCATTAGTTTTAGTTTGTAATTCAGCGTCACTATTTGGATTTTCAGAAACTCTTACTTTATCATTGGATAAATCAGCAAAAGTTAAATCTAAAATTTCTTCAGATTTATTTTTTGTAACGTCTAATCTCAATTTAAAATCAGAAATAAAACTCAATAATAATGAAAAAAGTTTGGATTTTTCATCTAATTCCTTTTTATCGGTAGAACGTATTTGTTCTATTCTATTTAAAATATGGCATAATTTTGTTTCAATTTTTCTAATGGAACTTTGTGTAAAAGGTTCTGATAACCAAGTATCAATGTGTTTTAATTTTTCTGTTATACTTTTTAATTCATCACTAACCACTAAATTAATTTCACATTTAAAAATTTTTCCTTGTTTTTCTAAATCTAAAAGTTCTCTTAATAAATTATGTAATTCTTTTACAGTAGCTGTGTCTACTGGTTTAACACCTCTAGAAAGTAGTTCAAAAATAACTTCCTCTTTAACTAATCTATCGACTGATATTTGCATGTTACTCATTTTTATTTAATAAATATAATAAATATAAAATCACAATTTCTATCTGTTTAAAAAATAATAAGGCAATTGGCATATATCTTAAGGGAAAAATAGTGTGAAGCTGTCCATAAAAATTATTTTAAGTATAATTTATAATTGTTCTATATTTCCGAACAAAATCTTATTTAATGGCAACCAATTAATAGGAGAAATTTTAAAGTATTGAGGTAAATGTCAAAACATTGCGCAAACAATATTGTAAAAAAATTTGAATATAAATATTTCTTAATTTTGAAAAAAAAATATTTTATAGTATACAAATGTTAATAACAAAAATGACTGTTAAATCAGCAAATTTATTTTATTAAATTTAATAGGGTTGATTTAATTGGGTTGGGCGCCAAATTATATGACGGGGTTACGCTTTCAAATTTACTACGGGGATTACGTTATAATTTACAGAGCAAATTACCTATAATAAACTTTCTTTATAACGGGGAATTGTGTTATACTAAATTTACTTAAAGGGGCTGCTTCACAGCATGGCAGGGAAATAACACAGGAACAGATATTTCAAGGGCAACTCAATGCACTTACCTCAATCCCAGACTAGCTATACATACTTACGGTTATCCGTCCAAAGTTGAGAGCGCTGTGGACTCTTAGTCAGAACAGGTTCATCGGCCTTTCACTATATTACACTATTGCGGATTGATAAGACTGAGGTATACCAAAACATCTATTGGAAACACGTTCTAACTATCTGCTCCAAGTACAAGTAAACTAAACGTAAAATAATTAACAAAAAGTGGCCAAATGCATGCAGATGGTTAACATCAACTAAAATAAGAAATGTGAGTAAATATTCATTATAGTGCTTTTAACAATACAAAGCAGTGTTTAAATATACATAAATAAATACCAGTTAAAGGAATCTTACAATCTCAACACAAATACTCAACTCTGGAATAATAAACAATATTTCTTTCCAACTTCGGTCTTTGAAGCAACATGATTAAGTTGTCCTTTAAATACGCTGTAGGATAAAGGATCTGTAACACTTCATACACTTCGAATCTAACACCTACTATTCTCTTCATCTGCGATAATACTCCCAACGCAAACAACAATACGTTCAATATTCTTAAGTACGATGTACCAACATATGGCTTCAACCTTTATACTCTCAACATACGAATTTCAACCAAACATCACAAACAGTAATACAATAATGATGAAACTAAAGTTAACATTAAAATGAAAATATAAGGGTACCTAAGAACGTGAAAATTAATCTCAGGCATTAATTGCAAATGTATACTTACACTCTGTTCTTATGCACACAGACATGTGGTTGCGTAAATTCCAGCAACAAAAGCTGATTACCAAAATAACAATTTATCTCGATACGTTATGGCTTCTTCTATTTAAATCCCAACAAACTACCGTTGGATGATTATTCATAAATTGAATAATACTAGAATAATTATAGACGAGCCTGCAACACACTAGGTCTCTTGTGCATGGTGGATCAATTCAAAAAGAAAGACGGACCTCGTTATCAGAATTTGACAATTAGAAATCAAGCTTTCCTACAAAATGTATACATAGGCGGAGCATCATAATATCCGTACTTTGATATGGCGAGTAAATCTTAGTATGAAAATGTACTTCTTGATCTCGAACAGTTTGTACCCTTAAATGAATAATTTATCAATCACAAAACGAATGAATTGGCCATCCACAACTAACACAAAACGAATAAATTGCAAGGAAAATACAACACGGCACTGTTGGTTACATCTAAAGATGCATTGCGTGATTTAACAATTATTATCAATATAACACGGCATCTATTTACAAACGAATATATTACTTTTAGTTTTGAATAAAACCAAATAATTATTAATTTAGAAACTACACATTTTTACTATTAGATCTTGTATTAACAACAATATTAAATGCTTGAAAATAAATGATATGTAAGTAGTTTTGTATTGATATATACACGTAAATTTAAAACAAGAATTTGGTAGGCAACCAAACTACCTTTTGTACACATTGCTAAAGTGTAGTTTCATACAACAAACACAGATACAAATATACAAAAATCAGTGACAATAAAACCCCACAAAAACTGATTGTCACAAGGCATGAGGGAATAGTGCGGAATATATTAGAAGCAGAGATAGGAAAAAGGAGAGGGTAGACTATTGCAGACAGAGAGTGAAAGATATAGGCTGTGGGAATTTCAGGGAAATATGCAGGCCATCTCAGAATAGAAATCAATGAAGGTGTGCGCCCACCCAATTCCAAGATGGAAAACTTAATGACGAAAAAATAACTGTACTTAAAGCTGATGATTGTTGTTAGCAACTACAAGTATTGGTTGTGCAATACTCTCAAATAATGTTAATTGTGCGAAAGGATTTACTGGAAAACTATTAATTCGGCAAATGTCTAAGTGTTGGGGAATCCTTGGCTGCTTAACCGGTTTCACATACCACTGCAAAGGAACCGAGTTGTATCTAGGCTGTGGGTTTTTCCGAGAACGGTGTAGGATAGCTCAGAATAGAAATAAGTGAAGGTATGCGTCCAACCAGTTTAATTAGAAAATCGATAGACGAAAAAATAATTGCACTTAAATCTTATGATTATTATAAACAACTACAGTCGTTGGTTTTGAAATATTTTCAACTAGCGTTGATTGTGTGAAAGAATATATTGGAAAACTATTAATTCGATAAATGTTCAAGTGTTGGTGGATCTTGGTAGCCGCAGGCTGCTTAACCCCCTTCATACTACTGAATATTGGGGAAATATTTGTAAACAATAGAAAGGGAATTGAACTGCATCTAACAAGAAAGAGCAGCGACTATGTTCGAAGATAACAAACATAGAAACAAGGAGAAAATTATTGAAAGCATATGTGTGGAGCACAGCACAGTACGTCTATGAAATAGGGGCAGTAGGAGAAGCAGACAGAAAAATGGTAGAAGCCTTATGGAATGTTGTGCTTCAGATGTACGAGATGATAGCATGGACAGACAAAGTTAATAACAAAGAGGTTATAGAATAAAGATACCTGTGAAAAACAAAAAAAAATAGAAATAGAAGGGTAGGATACGTTCTAAGGCGCATTTTCGGGGAATAGTACAGGATATATTACAAGCAGGGATAGGAAAAAGAGGTAGAGGTAGATCTAGATCAGACTATTGCACGTGGATAGTGAAAGATGTAGTGTGGAAATTTCGGGAAAATTTGTAGGGTAGCTCATGCTAGGAAGCAATGGAGGTACGCGTCTAACCAGTTCCAGAACTGAAGACCTAATGATGGTGATTTAACATAATGTTTCCTATACATAGATCTAATATTTCCAATTTGCAGAGGGAGAGAAGGTGGTATTTCAATTCTATAAAATGTCTAAATTTTGGGTAATGACTTTCTAAAATCGGCACAAATACGGATCCCTCTCCCCCTCCTGATTTTTTTGGTACAATTATTGGGCTAGCCATTCTAATATGCTGGACTGGTTCTAAAATTTACATTCAACTAAGCATTTTAGTTCATTTTCAACTTGTCATTTAATAGCATAAGGCACGCTATATGGGTTATGAATCGACAGTACAGACTGTGGTTTTAGGATGATGGATCGTTGAAAGTTGTTAATAGGTTGACTGATATTACCATCAAATACCATTGGAAAATCTCTGTTAAGGACCTGACTGTCTGCATGACATTGAACGACTGTAGACTCACCGAACCCACATCTTGAACTGATACAAGACAAAACTGCCAATTAGATAATAATTAGATCAACCAGTTACATCCTAATTGAAGCAAAAAAATTAGGTCTAGCTACTACTATTGGTAAGTTAGTAGTTATATTTTTAAAATTAACCTTTACTGAAGTTTGACCCTTGATTTCTTATTTCCTGCAATAGTATTAATACTAAAAGGGTAATAACTAAGTTTACAATTTTCAAAATTACTAAAGAAATCTTTTTCTGGCATTACAGATACACTAGCAGTCCATTTTAATTAACTTATCATGTATATTCATTTCCAAAACTAACGCGTCATTAATATTTTTATTGCAAATATTATGAATTAAATTTTACTCGTCTGTTTTCTGACATCTTCATTGCCATCGTTATCGTAATCTACATCCTGGATGAAATTTCTTCATAATTGCCTGTACGACTCTATCGATTGGATGATCTGCATACCTAGGAAGTATGCCGTTGCATTTACATAAAAAATACTCCCAATTAACTGCTGGATAGTTCTGCAGATTGTGGTTTCTGCAACGACCATAACACTTAGTGAAGTTTCTCCCTCTCCTAGCTAACTTTCAGCCTTTACTTGCTTCTGGCTGCTGTGGATTAGTATATTGTTTTTATAGCACTATTTTTATATATTTTGTGCATATGCTGCGACGACTCTAATAATTTAGTTTGAGTTTCAGACAATTCCATTGTTAAGGCGATTTAGACTGCTTTATTATAATCTAAATTAGCTTCCAACAGAAGTTTTCGTTTAATAACTTCAGATGCTAACCCACAGACAAGTTTGTCACACAGGGCTTGTGGTAAAAAATTACCAAACTCACGTTCAGAACAGACTTCGTATTTTAACAATAAATTTAGTGATTGGTTCACCTGGTTCCTGATGTACTTGATGAAACTTATAACGCTCCGCTATAACGAACTTTTTTGGGACTAAAATGCTTCTTTAAGATAAACTTTAATTCTTCCTAATTTTTTTGTATAAGTCGGTTAGGACGCAACAAATCTTTTATGATGCTATAAGCTGGTGCACCTATAATCGTTAAAAATATTGCCACTTGCCTTTGATCTGTAGTTATAATGTTGTTTCAGCTAAAGTAATTTACCACCCTTTCTAAGTAAGTAGGTATATCAACACTGCCATCATTTATTTCGATGTTACCAATTAAAACACCCGTATTTGAGTTCGACCTTACTGCAGCAGCTTCTGTGGTATTCGACATATTCACAGTTTTAGTGCTTTAACTGTGGCTTGTCTACGCATTTACGTCTACAGGTTAATGACATTGACCTTCCAGTTAACACATGCATGTAAAGATGTAAATATACATGATTGACTAGTACTTGTACTAATTACAGATGGTTTACCTCATCGTCAGTAATATGTTGTATAAACGTGTGTTAATTAATATAGAGATTAAACTTCATGTGAACTCATATTTTATTGACTCTCATACAATGTAATGTATTAATCATTAACATCTGACATACAATCACCAACTGCCTATTTCAGGTTTAACTTACACAACTGACAATCGCAGGTGCAGTCGAAAGTGTCTACTTAATACACTACATTTTCAAGTCATTAACAAGTTTTGAGGGGTTTGTCTACTATCACAAAAGAAGTTCAATAATGAATCGGATTTGTTTAAATAATTAATAACCCTTTTTCTCCCAGAAAAAGTTTCCAAAAGCAGCATAATTGCTGAACTAGAACTCTTGTTCGAAGGTTAAGTAGACTCCCAATTAAAGACAACTTACTTTATACATACTCGATTTGTGCAGTAAAATTGCATATCCAAACATTCACAGACTACATTTGATTTTCCAATGCTCCACCCTAAGAAACTACATTGGCCAGCAATTTTATGTACCTGGAAAATTTTGAATTTTGCCAAACCCTTGCTGTTCAAGTAAGGTAGGGATCTTTAACATGCATGACAACACTTCCACACGGGACCTACATTTTACCTCTCATCAGAACGAGGACGATTTTTATGAAAATTGATCGCGTAACATTTTTCAAGCGGCCGTGTCGGGATTTGAATCCAGGATCTTGGGCATAGTAGTCACACGCATACCAACTATGCCACGAAATCGCTTCACATTCATAGACTTTACATGTGATTTTCCAATGCTCCACCCGAAGGCACTACATTGCCACATTCATAGACTACTAAAAACTTTCTGCACACTTCCAGTTTCAACACCCACACCAGAACAAACGCTCTCGACATTAAAATGAATAAAAACATATTTGAAAAATTCAAGATATCAGGTTTGTTTCTTAAAAATCATCTTAAAATCTAAATTATACTGTTTCATTTCTCTGTTTTAGTATCGACTTAACGAATTGGCAATGTTGATGATACACCTAGTTCAAGTAAATAAAATTTGACTTCTTTTTGTGCACATGCCGTTTCCTGATAAAGATGTCCTTTCTAAGGCCATGATGTCGTACTTGGTATGTAAAAGGTGTCTTTTCTTTTATTCCTCCTAACATACATAAATATCGTTTTAGAATATTAGCAAAATGCTTATGAAGAAAGCCTACCTGAATAACCCGTTCAAAATATTAGTGAATGGTAAGCTGATTACAGATAAAGTTTTAGACTGTTCCTCGTGGCGTATTACAATATTTCGTTTTTGTAACACGTTTATTTTCTAGGGTCCTCCCGTAGCATATCCTCTGGTGGCATATCCTCCTGTGGCATATCTCCCCGTTGCATATTCTCTGGTAAAATATTCTCTGATGGAGAATTTAATTATCTATGCTAGGCTATCTAAGCTTATGTATTAATTTTAATACCTACAAATATTATCTTTTATTGTACAAAAATTCATGTTGCCACTATTTACCTTCTAAAATAAATTAAATGCTCCGTTGACAAAACATGTGATTGTGAAACAGAAGGATTGGCTCTTACAAATTAGAAGTTTGAGGTTTACAACCAAAATAAACAACGAAGGTGTTCGCCTCAACAAACTGTAGGAAGATCCTATAGTTCTGAACAAGCAGTGAGCTTAATGCTTAAGTATACGTTCTTTCATATATCCTGATTACAGGTATAAGTTTATCTTATCTACTTTTGTCATGGAACGATGTGCATGCGTTACATTTTAAATTTCAATTATCTAGAATAATAATGCATGTAAAATATAGTCATAACTTTATTTAGTTACCTATACCTTAACTAATTTAATATTATCTTTGCTTTCCTATATAACCTTATGGTTTGTAAACAGAAAAGCTTTCATGAAACCTTTTTTTCTGCAGATTGAGTTTATGTTCAATTTAAATGTTTAATTAAAATTCTCTTAACTAACGTTAAATACAACAAAGCATATTTATGATTTCCTTTTACTTAAAACGTTTAACTAGAAATTGTGTCTAAGCACAATAATAAATTTAGATTTTCTAATATCTTATCTGGTAGAGTTTAAGACAAAATTTTAAAATTATGAGAGTGTAGATATATAAACTACACTTACTGATTTTGTCGTATGAAAATTTGGTTGTAAGAAAATAACGGTATATATTTAATTTTTTTTATTAATGTTATTAACTAAACGTCAATATATAAGGTGTATTAAGGTATTTTCTTTTGTCATGTTCTAAATTGAATCCCTATAACTTGTCAGGGTAAAATTTAACGTTGTTCTCTAAACCCCTGAGATATAGTCTTTTGCAATCTACCGCAGCCACAAACGATCGACGCTAGTTCCGCCAGAGTTTTATTTAGACTCTGTTGTACACCCATTCCTACCTGTAAAAAGGAAGGATGCACCATATACCATTTAGAATGTGAAAATTAAACTATAACCCCTTTTTCGTCTGTGGGTATGAAAGTAACAGTTATGCATTCGGTACTCCTACGGAGTGTACAAACTTATATGTATACATAAAGACAGTATAAAAACGCATGAGTTAATAAAATAAATTTTAGTCATTGATTAGTTAAGGACAAATTTTTGCTACCGATCTCTTTAACACCCCACTAGAGCACTTCACATATACTACTTGTGTGATTTCATTTGCTCCAGATGACACTTTAAGACTCGCCCCAACTATCATTTGTTAGGAGGTAAATTTTCTTCTTTAATTACAATGACAGTTCCAAACTATGTTAATTTGATTTTGTTTCCATTTGCAGTATAGTTGGAGATGAGAAATGGACCAACGTTCCCAAAAGTGTTGATTAATTGTTGCAAGTACTGAAAGCAATTCAGACGATTCTGCTTAATATCGGTCATTTCAGGGTTACCAATACTAGTATATGTTCGACCAGTCGGTAAATGGGCTAGTGTAAGAGCTTGTACATCATTGGGATCAGGTCAGATTGGTGTTAGAGTTTGCGAATTGATTCGATTGGTGTAAGCACGTGTACAAATTTTCGAATGTTAATAACGTTATTAACATGATTCGTTTTAAGCGAAACTTCATTGCTAGTTCTTTGAGTAACGGGAACTGTATTATTTTGTAAAAACCTAAATAAAGACTTTTCCGACGACCACTTGTGAAAACAACCGATTACACACTACTTATTTATGTAGAAAGTAAAGTATATCACTCTAGAGTGCGAAAGTACATATCACTCAACTCTAGAGTGATATGACTGATGTTAGTATGCTAGTTACCTAGGCAACCCAAACGACTACCGGTTTCTACCTTTTTGCATTCATTCGTTTCGTTTTGGCTAATAACAATTTAAAATACCCATAGTTAAATCGATACTGAACAGTTTCCGTTTTACTTAAAGATGTAATTACTCATATTAGTTTGTAATTGAAATGATTTCTTCAATAAAAATTGAGAATGCATACGCTAAAAGCAACAGATTCGCGGATTTTATAAAAACAAAGTAGGTGTTCGAATTTTCAACATCAAAACGTCAAATAAATTTTATAGGTGTCTGTCTGTCTTGCATTATTGCGTACACATTTATTGCAAATAAGCATAAAAATAACTATTTCGTAATTGTTTTTAGTGGTGGTCGTCGGAAAAATAGTGTACAGTACTCGCGTGGAAAGTGACATTTCACATGCTAGTAATGTAATATACTATTATTTCTGTATTTGCACCTGCGAAATTTGTACCATTATTGCTATACATGCACAGGAATACCTAGCCTAGTCACAAATCTACGAAAACTTGCTATAAATGCTCTTGTAGTCAAAGACGTGACTAGCGTCAAATCTATAGCTTTGGTAGTAAAGCAAATATATAAACTCATGTAGTATTTACTTGTTTTACTACCCTTCCTTGTCTATTTTTAATTGCAATTGGGCCTACGTAATCGATCCCCATTACATGAAATGGTGCCACTGGAACAACCCTTTCTTCGGGTAAACTTTCCCATGATTGGTGTGTTTGGAATTGTATTGAAATGAAAACATTTTACGCATTTTCGGATTACTTGTTGGTCAATATTTCTTCCAGACAGTGGTCAAAACATTTCTCTAATTCTGTTTAATAGCAACGCAGGACCAGCAAAAAGCAATCCTAAGTATTTGCTTTCAAAAATTAATTTGGTTATGTGTTGTACTACATTGGATTAATACATGTGCCAATAATTTGCAATTATTTGTAACAAATAGTTTCAAAGATTCGAAACCTTACGGACATCAGAAAGTGGAATTATGTAACTACAAAGCCCAATCCTGTCAATGTTACTTCTAGAGGATTATATTCAGATAAACTTTTAAATTGCCAACTATGGTGGCATGGTCCTTCATTTTTGAAATGTGATAGTCAGTGGTCAAGTTTTCTTAAGACTATTGATTTAAGTGGAATACTAGAAGTAAGGCAAAAGTCGATACTTTGATAGTAACTAAAAGAAAACCTTCAAAAATATTTTCGAGATTTTCTCGATTTTTAAAGTTGATTAGAATTTTTGCTTATTGTTGTCGATATATTTCGAATACTAAAAATGGTGTCAGACTATTTGGTCCATTAACGGTAAACGAATTGGATAAGAGCAGAATTAACTTAGTTCAATTGGCTCAAATTGAGTCCTTTTCATATCAAATAAACCTTGTAAAATCTGAAAATGGATTTCAACAAAAAATTGTCTCCTTTGTCACCGTTTATAGATACAAATAATTTGTTATGTGTCAGGAGACGTTTGGAATATGACAGAAGACACCTATTACTATTAGATGGTAAGCATCCATTTGCTCAAATGATATTTGAGTACCTGCATATTCAGTTGCAAAATGTTGGTCTTCAACTTTATTGGCCCATCTCAGGTATGCCTATTGCCAAAATAGTAGTTAGAAACTGTATAAGATGTTTTCGATTTAAGTTCACTTCAATTAATCCTATTATGACAGATTTACCAGAAGATTGTGTTAAGGTTTCAACTCTATCTGCAATAACTGGATTGGATTACACAGGTTCATTTTTGTTGAAGGACAGCATATATTTGTCTATTTGTTTGTTATACAACAAAAGCTATGTATATGAAGCTCGAAACTAGTTGAACAACAAAGGTATTTTTAGCAGCATTAAGATGATTTGCAGCACATCATGGGTAACCGACGCATTTATACTCAGATAACGCGTCAAACTTGGTAGAAGCTGTACGAGAATTGGTCTTATTTGAATTTTTAAATAACACTCACGACAAATTAGTTAGTGCCTGTGCACTTGATGGTATAGTGCAGCATTTTCTTCCACCAAACACCAAATTATGGGGGATTATGGAAAAGCAATGCTAACGAAGTTAAATTTCATTTATGTCATGTAATTGGGGATACTGTTTTGACATATGAGAAAGTCCTCTCCTTTCTCGCACAGATAGAGGCAATGCTCAATTCACAACCTTTGTATGCCATGTTGTGTGATTCTAATGATTTTGAGACCTTAATGCCTTCTCACTTTTTAATTGGAAGAACTATGATTAACGTACCTAATCCACTTTACAATGGTGATGATAAACTAAATCAGCTTACCAGATTTCAATTGATTCAAAAATTAAACCAAAGTTTTTGGAACAGATGGTCTCAATTTTACTTGTCTAGGTTACAACAGCGGTATAGGTGGAAAGCTAGTATCGATAATCTCCAACAAGATACCCTTCTGCTGTCATAATGATAACTAAAAATTCCCTCGTGAATATCAGATAGCAAATTGAACCTCCATATACCATAAACGCCTACCTTACCTGATATCACAAGGTCGAGAATTTCTTGTTAATGAGGGAAGCCCAAGGTAAAGTTGGATGGAAAACAGCTCGAGGAGAAGAAAAACTCATTAGAGATAAATGGCTAGTAGAGTGTTAGCTCTGGGTAGATCATGAGCTTGGGTCATGGGTTGACAAATGACCAAAAATATAGATAAAGAGTGCCACCGTATTTTTCAATACAACAACATATGCAGATACCTGTAATTTGTATTAGAGGAATGTGGAAACCTGAAATCTACACCGCTTATGTAGCCACAAAACCTAAATATCACGAGCGTCTCGTGCCACATCTGATCTTGGCTGCCGCTAAGGTCATCATAGTTTTCAGTTGACAATTGTGAAACTTGTTTACATGGTGAAGATTAAACATCAAAACTTTGATGGCACTCTCAGCAATTAAAATTACACTTGTGAGGACTTTACCAAATATATTATGTATAAATGACTTATTAGCCTTCAGTTACTAATAAATGCTTGTTTATATGCCCCAAGAATTATCCAATCGTCACTATTATAGTTATCTATACAATAAGTGGTTTAATTTTTTCTATAATGTAATGAAGAGATGGTTTCCACTTGTTCATTTACAGAATTAGAATTATTAAATTAAAACCACCAACAAACATAACATCTGTGAATATAACCTCTCATACATAAACCTATCCAGGCACATGACAACGTAATGAAAACAAGGAAGTTATGGCCTTAACGGCAGCCGAGATCAGATGTGGCGCAAGACGCTCGTTAAATATCAACCTTGCAAAGCACTCACCAAAATGTCATTTACCAGATGTATTACAGATGTCTCTACATATCCTGTGAACAAACAAATGCACAACAGGGACACCCTTTGTGTCCTTAAAAATATTCACCAATAAATAACATATTTGATTTTAAATTCCAAAAATATATACATACTCAGGGTACTTGTTATCATTAGATAGAGTTAATATTTTGCTTATTAAAAACCAAGAAATTTCCTTTAAATTTTTAACAATAAAATAATTAAACAAAAAAGATTCTATTCAATTAAATTGGTCTAGCTTGTTTCAACATTAATATTTACAATAAAAATTTACATGGAAAAACTAGTATTGTTCTACCTTCAAAAACACGAACATCTTTAAACTCAATATTTCAACATATTTTTACTGTAAGGTATTTGCTTTCTTAATAATTTAAATTTCAAATTTAATTATAGCCTTCAGTAGTACTACAGTCGACTTTACAAGTAAGAAACAAGATTATTTTACGTGATACTAAAATGTATCATTCAAACAAAGAATAAGCTTTAACTTTATATCCTTCAAAAATTTATCATGTCTTAAAATTAAATTGCATGACCTCAAAATAATCAAAGATATTATTAATGTAACACAAAATAACATGTGGTAATTATATTAAACAACTAGATATTTTTGACATCACATGTCAATAACAATTTTTTTAGTGAAGCTATAACTGTCTGCTTGTGAAACAAATATGATAGGCAACTATGGAGCCATCTTTAAAATTTTGTAAAATTACGAAAATACAACGGGATGTTTCTTACAAAGTAAATTTCAAAATAACTAAATCAAAATAGAATATCAACCTTTGATCATACGTAAAACATTTGAATAAATATAGATTAAATTAAAGGTTAAATATCACTCACGTGCTTGAAGTACAGTTCAAACAAAAAACTTGAACGTCATCAACAGAACCAAACAACGTCAGATGTCGACAAATTTAAGCACATCTGCGATGCACGCAATCTTCAGAACAAAATACCATTATGCTAAATTTTACGTTGAAATTTTCAAAAACCTTCAGACCAAAATATTATCCATCCAAATAAAATCTCCGTTACATATGACCAATAATTTTCATGTTTTCTAAATTTTAAACTAAAGCTTTATATCTGTGGTATTGCACTACGAAAAAGAATCAATAAATTTTATCAAATTATTTATACCAATTGTTTTAATGATGAAACACTCCAATATTCTTCGCGTCTGCAGGAATCAACTAACTTTACCGATGGTGGAATACAAAATAAAATCTTCACCAAAAGTTGTCAGGAACCACATAAAGACACGAGGGTATTCGTTAATAAACTTTCTTGCAAACGCAGCAGCAGGCCATGTGCCTTAACATGTTGATTTTTCTTGCTCCAGAAAGCAGCTTACTTCTTCAAGCGCTAATGGAAAAGTAAAGCCGAACTGACACGAGCGTCTCGCGGCTGTAATGACAAGGCTGCAATGACAGCTTAAGTTACTGTTAGAAATAAATATTATTATTAAAAAACACAAACTAGATATTATTATTAAAAAACACACAACACAAATCACTTAACACGCATATCAGAACAGTTTGCAATATTTTAGAACAACTGTTTTGATATGCGTGTTAAGTGATTTGTGTTTTTTAATAATAATATCCATTTCTAACAGTAACCTAACCTATCATTGCAGCCATGTCATTACTGCCGCGAGACGCTCGTGAACTGACAGACCAACGATTTGAGTTGTAACTTAGATATAGAAAGCGGAGGAGCGCATAATCCATTATACACTTAATAAATTATTTTTAGTGATCAGACTATTATAAATTATATTTTTATATCATCAAAACATGATATTAGATTTATAAGGAATGTGTAACTAACTGGAAAAAAAATACGTTACAATAAGCATAAACATAGTAACACCAAAAACTGAAAAATCATGTTAGCAATCGCTATGCTCTATTCTATCACTATACTAGGTAAAAACACGCTAAAGTTACTCTAAACCTATTAAAATCTAATTAACAAAACCCAGTAACTTGATAAATGTATACCTATGCTAAGCAAAAATGCCACATTTGAAGTATAATAAGTAAGACCACAGTCTGTTCAGACATGTTACCCGGTTCTCGTTTAGTCTCTAAGAGTTACCACGATTTTGATAAGCAATTTAGTAAAGTGTAAAGAAAATAGTTTAGTTTCTGAATAACTTTAATTAGTAAACTTCTTGAATTTAAAACATTTATTAATCATTGAGTCACAGAGGTAAGTAAAGTTATTTTAGATATCAATGTATGTATTATGTTAATCATAATTAAATCTTATAGACGTAAGCCTATAGAAATTAATATATCGCCCTTGTGGTGGATTTAGAAAGCTTCTAACTTAAATAATTACTGCACTAAGAAGTTTTCTTTAGTTTTTGTAGCTATAAAAACTAATTCCAATTGGATTTTTAACTAGGTCAAAATGTGCTCTCGGTCAAAGCGAACTTTAGCGTTGTCTAGTATTGAAAATCAAACTGTAAAAACTTCCAACACTCCAGCAGCTGTAATTTTTGAGCCTTCCACTAGCAACGACGACAATGTCTGTAATGATGAATTCAATCAAAAATTCTATAATATAGATTACCTGCCCGTTGAAATTATAAATAGCAACATTTTTGTGTAGACATTATCATCAGAACGTTTAATCAGCATGGTTGACTTGGATTTGAATAATATAGGTGGTCACCATAATTGGCAACGAATTTGGAGAACTGATATTCAATCAGGCAGTGACGAAAAGTTGAAAATGATAGAGTTCAAGAGCTCTCTAAGGAAAATCAAAAACCACCTAATAAGTTCATACTTAAATTATTATTATTACTATTATTATTATTATACAATTTTTATATTTAGAGGAGCCATTTTTTATAAAGCTAGGGCATCCAAGAAGAAGGAAGAAACATGCCGAAGCTTTAAAAGAAAAATGGAATAATTAAAACAGAAACATCTTGTATTACCATCTTGTGGTACAAACAAATGTAGGCGAAAGTGCACATCTAATATTACAGAGGGACAGAGACGTAACATTAATTCCCTATCTTGGAACTTCAATTGGAAAGAACAATGATCGTTTATCTTAAGCAATACAAGCAGTCTTAAGTTAAACACCCATCAATTTCGTCTAAGCACAAAAGTACATACATTTATAAGTTATGTGACGAAAACAGACAATGCCATAGGGTATGCAAACCTTTTTTAACAACAATTGGGTATAGAAAAGTAACGATTAGGTTGTAAATTCAGTCCTTAACAAGACTAACCGTAGTAATTATTTATGCAAATTGAGCCTGCATTAAACGGCCATGAGAAATAGCCCTCGGTGAATAAAATAAGCCGAAATGAAATAGATCGACATATAGAATCCTATTCTCCTTGCATTTTTCACTATAAACAGGAGCATGCTCCTAATCGCCACTGCTTACCTAGTGATATTTCAATTACAAGCATTTATAAGATAAGGACATTTTGCAAAAATTTCCAAATGTGCAATGTTCCCATGGCTTGTTTTGTAGACCTGTAAAAGACCTGTAAAGATAACGTGGAAGAAAGTTGTAATGAATATCAAATTTGATTGAGGCATATTGAACGAGCAACTAAATCGAAGGAAGACTATAGAAGTTGAGCTTCAAAAGCGTAAGAAACTGATGTCATTTGTGTATCAGTAAACTTACATGTTGCCTCGGATAGTTTGTTTAGATAAATGACAAAAAATCATATGCTCTTACAGTTCACCGTTTTATTTAAATAACCTAATTGTGTTTTAAATATGTCTGCTTGTAAAAACACAATATACCCATACATACTAGGTTCTTACTTAGTAGCGACTGTTACTCTGCAAAGCACGGTAAACACACACACACACTGTGTTTTTACTTAGTTCTGGATACCTTCAAAACCTACCGACAACGAACCACAATCACACAATTGCTTCTCTAACAACAAATTTAATATAAAACTGGTATTTATGTATGTATAGTATGATTTTATGAAAAGACCAAATTATACAATGCATAAGCCCTGCTACGTACCATGACGTAGCAGGAAGAAAACAAATGTACCAGGCTAACGACCAATGCAGAGAGGGGAAGGGTTCCTAGCAACACAAAAATAATACATCGCCAATGATTTTCTCTTTACAATAAAAACACAAATATAGAAATTTCTATCGAGAGAGCAAAACAAAATTACCTAAGGTTACTATTTAATAAAACAATTTTATTCTATGGACAAATTCACTAATTGTCCCACAAAGTGAGCAATTCGTAACTAACATGCAATAAATCTAATCAGTAAAAAAAGAATACCGCTGATACTTTCGTTTAATCAGATAGGTTAAGTACAAAAAGCAAAAGCATTAAAGTTTCAAACTTTTCTAGTAAGGATTTTACCAGAACAAACATTGGCGTATCTAATTTCAAATTGGGTATATCTCTGGGTATGTTAGAAAAGGAAAACAAGTCACATACATGTGTCGGGATACTTATCTTGTCACCTCTCGAAAGCGAATTGACACAGCATCGCCGCGGTAGTCAGCAACAACCATGCTATTACCGTTATTGCAACGGCGGTCTACATGCAAGAACAGTTGATCTACATCAAGGAATAATCGGGATATGCAACAAGTAATTTGGCCTCCAGCTAAGAGCTAAAAAAAGAAAAATCTTACTAATATTAACAACTCAGGAGCGCTTACCGATATACACCAAATCCACTAATCTGATAGAGGAAAAACGTGCATCGCTCTTGGAGTAACAGAACGACTAGTTTTTACAAGTGCATCAATGCACAAGCTGCAGAATCAAAGTTTAAAAGGAGTTCAAAATAACACAAACTCGAAAAGCAATCATCCGTGTTATCGAAACGCGATTGAAACTGCAAAAACACGATTTTAGCGGAGAATAGTAATATATATTATTGCGACAAATCATTAGATAGGAAACCCACTAGAACGCAATTATACGTTATCGGAAGGTATAACGCGCTCACGGATACCTAAACAGGATCTTGACTAATTAATTGTAACATAAACTTGTCGTTTCAAAACAACTAGATTTACGTTAAGAAATTCTTAGAAAGAGTATTTATTATTAATTATGCGGAAGGATTTAATAACAGACATGTAATTTATACGAACGGATAATGAATTAACAAGGGATTAGAGTTGAAAATTATGGTAAAGCGAGCTTATCTAAACAGGTGCAATATATCGAGTATTATTGGAGAATTTAATACTAAAAAAGGAACTTATGTAAATAAAATAACCCATTATTGCCAAAAATGAACGTAACAGACTCTTAATCTCAGGCTCGTGGGTTCGAGCCACACGTTGGGTGCCATAATTTATGCTACGTACCTAGACGTAGCCTGAAGAAACGTAATTACCAGGCTAACTACCAAATGCGGAGAGCGGGGGGATTCACCTAAATACAAAAAAACAACAAAAAAGCACGTCTACCACGATTAATTAACAATAAGAATAAATAAAGGATTCTGTACAAAACCAGCAAAAGATATAAATTAAGCGTTACTATTCCAAAGCAAACAATTATGTGATACGAACAATTTAGTACTTTAGATACGAAGTGCGCACCTCACATTTTACACAAAATAAAACTAATCAGTAGAAAATAAAAATGTGAGAGCTTTTGTCAAGCGTTTTTAAAAGCACATAATACCTTTTGTAAAATAAACTAATCAGTAGAAACGAATTAAGCGTGTGGGAACTTTTGTCAAATATTTTTAACAATGGGACATCACACCTGTAGAGCGATAATATTGATTCGCAGCAACAAACAATAGTCCTACAGTGCACGTTTCTTATCATGTAAATACATCAAAAGCTGATAAGGAATATGCCTTTGATATACACAAAAGTAAACAAGTTGTATACCTGTATGTGTCGGGATACTTAGCTTGCACGCCCTCGAGAGTGAATCAGCACCACATTGCCACGGTCGTCGGATCTATTTACTGTTACTGTAAAATGCTGGATTATAAGGCCACACGAAATCTCTATGGCGATTATTTCTTCTCATATGTATTTTGCCAGTTCCCATTTGTTGCAATGGATAGTGGATCTGCTTTGTTTGATCGCTGAAATTTACCTGAAGGATGATTATGGGGACTGTACCATAATCAATTCTATGCAATATAAACTTAATGTAATAGTATGAACTTTTATTTGACATATTTACATATTTTTAACTTACAATTACATACACGAGCAGCGCACATGTGTACACTTCGACTCGTGGTTTGCAACTGACTTGGTAGCTTAAGGTCAGGAACTAAGAAATTTAGCTTGAACTAAAAAGTGCGAAAATAACTCCGCTTTGCTTAAATAACATAAATATTAAAACCAGTAAATTAAATTACAGGATACGGAACATACCGCCTCCTTTAAAAGGAATAGCCTTATAACAAACCACAAAAGGAAACTTATGTAATGACAATGACTTCACTGCAAACAAATAACACAACTTAACCTAAGCACATTAAAAACACTTATTCGTGCATAATTGGTAATGGACACAACCTTGAAAATGACCTTTTCACAGATCCATTTGAAGTTTTTAATAAAGCAACACAATTGATACCATCATATCCTGGGTAAAGTTCCATTACCCTGCCGTGTTTCCACTGTAATGGCGAGGAGTTAGCCTCTTTGATTAGAACTTGCAAATCCAATGCCAGTTCAGATGAAGTTGTATGCCACTTGGTGCGCTGCTGAAGCTCAGCAACATACTCCTTACTCCATCACTTCCATAAGTCTTGATGTAATTTTTTAATTTTTTGGAAAACAGATAATCTTGACTCTAGACACACGATCTGGGTCTGGTAATGACACTGAAGGGCGACCAATAAGAAAATGTGCGGGAATAAGTAGTTGCGGGTCATTGGGATCTGCGGATAAGGATGAAAGTGGACGAGAATTCAAGGTGGACTCTACTTGTACCAGTAAAGTACTTATTTCCTCGTACGTCAATAATGTTTTACCAATTGTACGCCTTAAATGAAATTTTACGGACTTCACGCCAGCCTCCCACAAGCCACCAAAATGTGGACTGTGAGCTGGAATAAAGTGCCCGTTTATTCCTTCAGTACTCATCGATTCAGAAATAACATTAGTTTGTTGCTTAAGGAATGCGCTTAAATCTTGCAGTTCTGAATTTGCAACAACGAAATTGGTTCCGTTATCCGAGTATATATGCAAAGATTTGCCTCTGCGTGCTGCAAACCGTCTAAATGCCATAAGAATAGTCTCTGTGGATAAATCGGTAACCAATTCCAGATGAACTGCTTTTGTCACAAAACAGATGAATAGACATAAATAGGATTTGATGATCTTGGGATTGCGACCTTTGCGATCCTTTATCATGAAAGCACCTGCATAGTCAACTCCCGTAGTATGAAATGGAGGAGCAGGCTGGATATGAGAGGATGGCAAATTGCCCATGATTGGCTAAGCCAGTTTTGGAGAATACCGAAAACACCTTACACACTGATGCACTATTTGTTTGGTAAGATTTCTCCCAGAAGTTTTCCAATATTTCTCTCTGAGATTGGACAATGACAGCTGGGGGTCCAGCATGAAGAAGACGTAGATGCTCTTGCATAACAAGAAGCCTTGCAAGTGGGTGTTTACCTGATATCAACCTTGGAAATTTTTTAGCCTAGGGAAATTGTGAAGTCTACCTCCAACTCGGATCATGCACGCAGAATCTAGAAATGGATTTAGAGATAACAATGTAGAAGAACGTTTCAATTGTATGTCTTGAAATAATGCTTTAATTTCAATAGCAAATGATTCCTGTTGCGAAAGTTTGATTAGAACTAGAAGAGCCATTTGAAGTTCTTCACAAGAGACACGACCAAGACAGCGCTTTGCTTTGGGTCTTGAGCAATTGTTGCGAAAACGTAAGCAGTAAACTGTAACTCTTGTCAGTTGAGTCAAGCTAGAATAACGGTTAAAAGGAAATGGTTTGGGTATATTGCCCAAAACAGCTTGAGATTCTTGTTTTATTTCAGGAAGTTCTACCATTGCAAAATTGGAAGTAGGCCATAAAGATTCGTTTTCACATAGCCAAGAAGGACCATGCCACCAAAGGCTGGATTCCTTTAATATTTTAGGAGTTGTTCCTCTAGAAATAAATCTGCAGGATTACTTTTTGTTGGCACATGACGCCAAATGCCATTAGAAGTGAGTTGCTGTATGTCGGCAACTCTGTTACATACAAATGTTTTTAACAGGTTGGGACTGGTTTTCAACCATCCTAGCATAATTATTGAATCAGGCCAATAAATACAGCGTGAAATAAACATGTCCAATGACTTTAAAACTTGTTCGGAAAGCTTAGCTAAAAGCACGACCCCGCAAAGCTCCAGCTTCGGAATTGTAAGGGGTTTCAAGGGAGAAACCCTGGACTTCGAACAAAGAAGGTTAACATGATATCTCCCTTCTTCATCCCTAAAACGTAAGTAAATGCACGCACCATATCCCTGAAGGGAATTGCCTGAAAACCCATGAAACTCAACTTCAGTGCATTGTTTGCACTCGACATGTCTTGGAACCTTAAGATCGTTTAAATCTTCCAGTTCGCTGCGATATGAGAACCACTTGGCTTGAATGGCATCTGGAACAGGATCGTCCCATCCCAGCTTTTCTAACCAGAGCTGTTGAATAATTATTTTTGCTCCCAAAGTACATGGGCCAAGTAGACCCAGCGGATCAAATATTTGAGCCATTTCTGAAATCATACTACGTTTGGTAGCTTTAACAATGGAAGTATAAGAAATTGTGAACATGAAATGGTCAGATTTAATAAACCAAATTAAACCTAATGTACGTGTGTGTTCATGCGATCCAAACACAAGAACACCAGGATGAATGTCCGAATCTGGAATCATGTCTAAAACTTGTGGGTGGTTGGAAATCCATTTGTGTAGCTTGAAACAACCTGAATCAAGAGCTCGCTCTACTCCACTATAAAGATCACAAACACCTTCAACAGTACTATGACCCGATAAAAAATCGTCAACATAAAAGTATTCTTTAATAGCCTTAGAGACCTCAGGAGATGTAGTCTCGTAGTCGTAGCCCAGCTGTGTGAGACAACGAATGGCAAGAAAAGACGCAGATGCTGTGCCGTAAGTTACGGTATTCAAATCATATGTAAGAATGGGATCTGCAGGTTGAAAGCGCCACAGGATCCTTTGCAGACATCTTTGGTCTGGATGAATGAGAACGTGCATCGCTCTTGAAGTACTGGTACAAGTAATGTAGAAAATATTTCAACGCACAAGCTGCAGAATTAAATTAAAAATTGGTTCAAATAACACGAGTTCGAACTGATCCTTGCATTATCAAAGCACGATTAGCAAACGAAAACACGCTATCAAATAATAGTAGGATCCATTATTTCAACAAGTCTTAGATGGGAAACACAAGAGAAAGCAATTATACATTATCGGAATGTTTGCAAATTAACAGATACCTAAAACAAGGTATTGACTATTTAATTTATCGAATAAATTTTCATTTTAAAAGCAAAATGGATTTGAGTTAAAATTATGTTAAAGCGGACTTATTCTGAACAGCTACGCTATATAGGGTATTGTTGAAGAATTTAAGAATAGAAATGGAATTTATTCGAGCGGGTAATGACTTAAACAGGGAAAAAAGGGTATTTAATTTATATTAAAAAATAAACGTAACAAATACAATACGTAAAAAGTTTGAAAACCTAACTGTAAAAGATTGGTATAGCTTTATTTAGTTTTTGTCATTATTCTAAGTTTCAACATTTTTGTAGTTACAGTGTTTTTGCTTATGATGGCAGACCTGTACTTATTAGAAATGAAAATTTGCCACCTAGCAAGTGAATAATGGGGCGAATAGCCATCCGTGTAAAGACAACATTGTGTGTATTGTTACTATTAAGATTGTAACAATTTTATTTTCGAATTCATAATTCGCTTCATTTAAGGTACGACAATAGTTAAACACCTTTATTAAGTAAAGTCATAATACATTTTACAATTAGAATATTACATTGTGACAGCATCTTGACTCGTTAGTCTAGTTGTTTTGGATGGCGGTGTATTTCACACCCAGTCGCAAGCGCGTAGAGAGGAATGACAACCCCCCCCTTTGGGATTTTCCCATCGTACGAGAGCACGAGATAGGCACTCGGCCATAAGTAATAGAGGCAGCAGCATGTTTAAGAAAAGAATGGCCAGTGACATGCGGGTCGGTTTGATTAAGTGAAACATTTTCTGAATAACGCGCAAACCAAGATTAGACGACGAAACACTACAACACTTAGGCGATGAGAAGTTAAACAATAATAACTTAGAACTGTGAATCAACGTTAAGAAACCACTTCAACACATGCTTTTAGAGGATGGAAAGCAGATCTAATTAACAGGAGATCGTTTGTTGGTCCGAGCCAAGATACTACTTTGTTAGGATGTAAGCAGTTAATTCCGCATGGCGATGCAAATACTATTTCAGCCTATGAAAGCAGTTTTGTTTGGTTCGTAGTAATTTTAAGAAATTCAATTGTGTTCCACTCAGGAAACACGCTATTTTATTTTGATACGTATAAATACGATTTTGTTATTCACTTTATCTGTTGCTAAGCTGGATTTCCCAGCGCCAAACTTAAAATTCACTGTTTATTTTGTCAGAACAACACGTTGCTTCACTTTAAAATAACATGTGTAATTACGTCATTTGTTTGTTTGAGATATACTGCTGACACTTGTATTTATGAAAGCAGATGCTTAGTATTTTATTACTACCAACTTTGAAAACGAGAATATCCTTATGAACATTTTCATTTTAAACTGAAATTAGCACATGTAACTTAACGAGAATATTTTGTATTTTAATTTTGACAATGTAATAGACCTAATCAGATCTGAATGGGTTAAAAACCATTAATGTAACAAGTTACACTCTGTTGTAATATTCTTGATCTAGAAACAGATTGATAAACCTCATCTTAAATTTCCAAACTACTACAAGTAATTATTTAATTTTGTTGCATTCAATTTTATTTAAAGTTAAAGGAATTCTTTCTAGTAAATTATTAACCTAAGTTTAAAGTTTTTATTTTGATCAAGTGTGATCAAACCTAGCAACCCAAAAAGGCAATAAGAGTTGAATTTTGATGCCACCCTTATGTAGAAAATATTCTTTTTATTTTTTTTAGGCATATTTTAGGGACACAAACAGTGTTCCCATTTTCTATGTTGACTTAATTATTATTCTTTCTTACAGGAACAGCGTCTTATTCTGTTAAGACAGGTTTTTGTCACCGAAGGCGATCTTTTTTCTTTGGGTCTCCACGTCCGCCCTTAGAAATATGCTATGCTTTTAACATGAATCAATCTGGACTTGGTGGCGCCTATTTGTTTTAGTTTGAGTGTGACCCCCCAAAAGATTTCGACTTACCCCCCCATTGCTCATAGCTCTACCCAAGGAATAGACCCCTAGTTACGTCGGAAGACTTCGTTTTACTGACACCAAATGTGGGGCTGGTGTTTTAGTAGTTCTAGTAAGTTTGTTTCACTAGCACACTCGTGGGTTTAGTGCTTCAGAAGTAAAACCGTTTCACTAGCGCCCATGCGTGAGGCTAGCGGAGCCAATTAGAGAGAAAAAAAAATAGTTACACTGGCGCCGGCAACGTTTGGGGCTTCGAAATTTGTTTGTTCATTATTTTGCTTCGAATTTGTTTGTTCAAAAATAATTTTACTTTGAAATAGTCTGTTCAAAATTTATTTTTGCTTCGAAATTTGTTTGTTCGGGATTTATTTAGCTTCGAATTTGTTTGTTCAAAATTTATTTTGCTTCGAAATTTGTTTATTCAAAAATTATTGTGCTTCGAAATTAGTTTGTTCGAAAAGTATTTTGCTTCGAAATTTGTTTGTTCAAAGATAGTTTTGCATCGAGATTTGTTTGCTCAACGTTTATGTGATAATTAGGTTTGGTTGTTTAAAAGATTGGTTGTAACGTTAACCCCCAGGCAGTCAATTAATTAACTTAGTTAAATTTATTTTTAACTTTCATTCTGTTTTGACCCAATATATTTTTTTTGATATTGTTTTGGCAAAAATTATTTTACCAAAAATACCTTTTGACTTTTACCTTTAGTTGCCCGAATTTGTTTTGACAATTTTTGTAAGGTTTAAATCATTTGGATTTATAGGTTTGATTCCATTAGGCTTTTGTAGTCATGTCGGAGAAATTCCAAATTGTTTGTCTACTTAAAGAAGAACTGGAGTATGAACTGAGGAATTGGAGTAGTGAGTGAGAAACCAGTGTTGGAGAAAAGGAAAATTTTAGGAAGACTGTTAGATAAAGAGGCTGATGAGCCTGTAGTTTGATTTGCTTGAGTCAATAAAGAACATTTTTGTCCAAATTTGATGATAAGGCTAGAGATTCTATTTTGATGGTACATTGGAGTGAGCTGTCGTCGTGTCATTTGAAATTGCTCTTGTGCATAAGCACGTTTTTGATTTTGTTAGCAGATTTTTGTTTAGATCAGCATTGCAACGCAATTTAGTCTAGGCGGAACTTGTCGTCGTGGTTGGTCGCTCAGCGGTATGTCAGTCCAGACGAGACTCAGGAAGAGTTGGTCGCTCGGCATTGCGTAAGTCTAGACGAGACTCGAGGTGAGTTAGGCGCTCTAGAATTTTTGCATCATATTTTGTTTTGAGTTGATGTAAATTTTGGTATTGTTAGTCTAGGTGAGACTCGTAGAGGGTTTGTCACTCTAGCATATTTAGGCGTTGTGAAGCATTGTATTTGTTTCGACAGTTCGATTGGTAGTAGGGTGAGAGTGTACCCGAACACTGATTTTTTTGTTGGCTATCGTCGTGACTAGTTTTTTTATTGATGATTCATAAGCAGGTAAATGACTTTTAGTTGTTGGTGATTGGTTCTCGAAGTATTTGATTTGACAACCTTTGCGTAGTGCCACGGCACATTTGATTGAGAAGTTTTTGGAGGAAAAAGTATTTCTTGTCTACGGAGTACCACAATTTGTTATTTGTGATAATGGTCCACAATTAATTGGTCGTGTTTTTAAAGCTTTGTGTGCAAAGTACGAAATTCAAAAGATTTGGTATAATGCTGTTTATGCTCCCCAATGCAATTTTGTGGAAAGAATCAATAAGACAGTTGGTACTGCAATTCGTTCATACGTAGAAGAACATGATACGTGGGATAATGAAATATCAAAATTCAGTACGCAATTAATTCAGCAAAACATGAGTCCACCAACTATTCTCCAAATTTTTAGTCTTTGGTCGTCAGGTACCCTTAAGTGGAAAAGCTTATAGTGAGAATTTTAAACCTGGTGAGGATGTTGATGTCGTCTCCAGTAGTAGACCTTCTTATGTTTTGGATCGTCAATTTTTGTTTGATATTTTTGGAAATGTCCGTGAAAATTTGCATGTAGCTTATCAACGTTCGAGTAAACGCTACAATCTTAGAAGAAGAGACATTTCGTTCCAAGTCGGAGAAAGTGTTTGGAGAGCTAATAAGGTACTCTCGAGTGCTGGTGATAAATTCTCCGCTAAGTTAGCTCCAAAGTTCGTTATGAGTAAAGTTCGGAAAAAACATTCCAATTTAGTGTATGAGTTAGAGAACGAAGATGGAACGAGAGCCGGGAAATGGCACGTAAAAGACTTGAAACCCGTTGAAGTAGCGTGTCCAAGTGAAAATGATGATCCTGACGATTAGTTCCGGTCTGGTCATCTCTTTGATGTTAAGTACTACAGCAGTGGTTTGCTTTGTTTTGTTCCGATTTTTGATTTAGTGTCGTTTCACTAATTTTGAGTATTTTGTTTGATAAGTGGAACAAGTGGTTGAGGATTTTGTAAGTTTTGTAGGGTTGAGGTGTGCATTGATGTGCACGCTGGTCGTTTTGTTCGCGCGTTATTCAGAAATGTGTTTAGAAGATGTCGTTGACAGATATCTTTTTAATGTAGAAGTAGGTGGGCTATTTAAGTTGTTGGTCCTGATTTCTACATATCAAGGTAGAGAGAATATTGATTTATTCTTTCCCTTGTTTTGACCGTTCGAAATATTTTTGTTTGAGTAGGTCAAAATGGTGAGCCTCACCATTTGGTCCATCACTGATGGGACCTGTTGTTTGGAAATTAGTGATAGGATAATCAGTAGGGTGTAGGAGATTACAGCCCTATCTGGTTCAATTTTGTTTTTGAATTTGTTAAGTGACCTTATGGTTAGGTTACCTTAGTTTTGATTATCTCTTTGCGATAAAGTGATAATATTTTGTATTTGAATTTGTTAAGTGACCTTATGGTTAGGTTACCTTAGTTTTGATTATCTCTTTGCGATAAAGTGATAATATTTTGTATTTGAATTTGTTAAGTGACCTTATGGTTAGGTTACCTTGGTTCTAATTATCTCTTTGCGATAAAGTGATAATATTTTGTATTTGAATTTGTTAAGTGACCTTATGGTTAGGTTACCTTAGTTTTGATTATCTCTTTGCGATAAAGTGATAATATTTTGTATTTGAATTTGTTAAGTGACCTTATGGTTAGGTTACCTTAGTTTTGATTGTCTCTTTGCGATAAAGTGATGATTTTTTGTATTTGAAATTTGTGCGCAACCTTTTGGTTGGGTTAATTTTGTTTTGATTATCACTTTGTGATAATAGTGTTTGAAATTTAGGCCTATTAGTAGGGTCTTCCTTTGATTGTCACTTTATAGTGATAATATTTTGAATGGTTATGCTGTTTTGAAGTAGTAGCATTCCTTTTTTTGTAGATAGAGCTAATAGAGCCCCAGGAAGTGAAGTTTTTTGTGGAAGTTGTGATAAATTGTGAAATGTTTGGTTACAGTTAGTAGATACTAGCCTTGGTAAGAATAAGAACCTCTAGTTGAAGGATTATTCTGAGTTTGATTTTGATTAATTTTTCCGTGGAGTGTTAGACTTTCTAATTTGACCCTCCCAATTTTGACTTATACCGATTGTGACTCCCCGATTTTGTCTCCCGATGGACGTCAGGTACACGTAGTTACCAACACACTCGAATTGTAAATATTTGTCTCCCTCGTTTGAATAAATTCGTAAAAATTGTTTTGATAGTTAGGAAGGTAGAAAAGGCTAGTATATTTAAAAAAATTTTTGTATTTGTTATACTAAATTCCTTGAAAAATTTTTTTTCTTTTAGGAAAGGGTAGTGTAACAATTTTATTTTCGAATTCATAATTCGCTTCATTTAAGGTACGACAATAGTTAAACACCTTTATTAAGTAAAGTCATAATACATTTTACAATTAGAATATTACATTGTGACAGCATCTTGACTCGTTAGTCTAGTTGTTTTGGATGGCGGTGTATTTCACACCCAGTCGCAAGCGCGTAGAGAGGAATGACAACCCCCCCCTTTGGGATCCTCCCATCGTACGAGAGCACGAGATAGGCACTCGGCCATAAGTAATAGAGGCAGCAGCATGTTTAAGAGAAGAATGGCCAGTGACCTGCGGGTCGGTTTGATTAAGTGAAACATTTTCTGAATAACGCGCAAACCAAGATTAGACGACGAAACACTACAACACTTAGGCGATGAGAAGTTAAACAATAATAACTTAGAACTGTGAATCAACGTTAAGAAATCACTTCAACACATGCTTTTAGAGGATGGAAAGCAGATCTAATTAACAGGAGATCGTTTGTTGGTCCGAGCCAAGATACTACTTTGTTAGGATGTAAGCAGTTAATTCCGCATGGCGATGCAAATCCTATTTCAGCCTATGAAAGCAGTTTTGTTTGGTTCGTAGTAATTTTAAGAAATTCAATTGTGTTCCACTCAGGAAACACGCTATTTTATTTTGATACGTATAAATACGATTTTGTTATTCACTTTATCTGTTGCTAAGCTGGATTTCCCAGCGCCAAACTTAAAATTCACTGTTTATTTTGTCAGAACAACACGTTGCTTCACTTTAAAATAACATGTGTAATTACGTCATTTGTTTGTTTGAGATATACTGCTGACACTTGTATTTATGAAAGCAGATGCTTAGTATTTTATTACTACCAACTTTGAAAACGAGAATATCTTTATGAACATTTTCATTTTAAACTGAAATTAGCACATGTAACTTAACGAGAATATTTTGTATTTTAATTTTGACAATGTAATAGACCTAATCAGATCTGAATGGGTTAAAAACCATTAATGTAACAAGTTACACTCTGTTGTAATATTCTTGATCTAGAAACAGATTGATAAACCTCATCTTAAATTTCCAAACTACTACAAGTAATTATTTAATTTTGTTGCATTCAATTTTATTTAAAGTTAAAGGAATTCTTTCTAGTAAATTATTAACCTAAGTTTAAAGTTTTTATTTTGATCAAGTGTGATCAAACCTAGCAACCCAAAAAGGCAATAAGAGTTGAATTTTGATGCCACCCTTATGTAGAAAATATTCTTTTATTTTTTAGGCATATTTGAGGGACACAAACAGTGTTCCCATTTTCTATGTTGACTTAATTATTATTCTTTCTTACAGGAACAGCGTCTTATTCTGTTAAGACAAGTTTTTGTCACCGAAGGCGATCTTTTTTTCTTTGGGTCTCCACGTCCGCCCTTAGAAATATGCTATGCTTTTAACATGAATCAATCTGGACTTGGTGGCGCCTATTTGTTTTAGTTTGAGTGTGACCCCCAAAAGATTTTGACTTACCCCCCCATTGCTCATAGCTCTACCCAAGGAATAGACCCCTAGTTACGTCGGAAGACTTCGTTTTACTGACACCAAATGTGGGGCTGGTGTTTTAGTAGTTCTAGTAAGTTTGTTTCACTAGCACACTCGTGGGTTTAGTGCTTCAGAAGTAAAACCGTTTCACTAGCGCCCATGCGTGAGGCTAGCGGAGCCAATTAGAGAAAAAAAAAATAGTTACAAGATGCCAACTGGATTTTTTAAAGTGTGGCATTGCCAGAGTGTATCCGCTACCTTACGTTAGTGGTGAGAATCATTCCCAGAAACTTCAATTGAATAAGGTTAAATTTGTTTATGTTGACTGCTTTATTCATTTTTC
Organism: Platerodrilus igneus; assembly: GCA_036346225.1. Lineage (NCBI taxonomy): Eukaryota > Metazoa > Arthropoda > Insecta > Coleoptera > Lycidae > Platerodrilus > Platerodrilus igneus. The sequence goes on from JARFIW010000156.1 coordinate 2,453,009, forward strand.
ATTTGGATGTTTACTGTGTTGATTAACGTTCATGGCTGGGAGTATGGACAATTATTTACAGTATGGGAAAAATCAAGATTTAACGAATTGTTGGATGATGAAATGCCACCATTCTGTGATGAGTTCTAAACTGGATACCAAGGTTGTAAAAAATAAGGTCTGTCAAGTCTGTTGTTGAATTAATTAGACATTTTTGTATTAATATATGTATTGGTTCTTTTAACAGTTTTTAAATTGAAAGAATCATAAATTGAGAACCACAAGGATTCATTAAAGACCAGTGCCTTGACTACAATCATTTACAATTTATACATTACAGTTCATTATATCGAAGAAGAAATTTACTTAAACACTTCAATCAAGTTTTTCCATAAACGTACTGTTGCGATCCACTACTAGGCAACCCGTCAAACATACAAACGCCCGGGGCACAGCGTATTCTTCAGCATTCGAGAATCCTTCTACAAAGTTCTAGATAATGAGTCATATCTTAATGCAGGGTATATATAAGGCCGCTTATGAATGTAAGAGTTAGTCTATTCTTGAATGTCTAATATAAATTATATCGTTGTAAAGTAAACGTAGTTGAGTTTTAGAATATATACATAAATGATATGCTGTGTCTAATGTGCATGCAGCTTGCAGTATACATAAATAAATAGAAGTGTATAAACAAATAGTTGTGTTAGTGTGGTTATTGGACCTAGGGTAAAGAAGCTAGTTTAAGAAGATATTAGTGCTTGTAAATTCATTAGTGTAATAGTGCTTCATTGTTAAGTGGACTGAAAACATCTATAAATAAGGCATATATTGTTAATTAGACTTGTGAACAGTGAGTAATAAAGACCATTATTATTACTTGTTTTAAATTAAAGAAACGCGGTAGTAGTAGCTCGTTACACTGGTGTCAGGCATTTGTGGGGTATATAGTGATTAATTTAAAACACAAGTCTAAAGACATTTAAGTAGTTTATATATGCCAGTTACAAGGAGTCAAAATAAGATGGAGGCAGAAAGTTTAATGAATTTCCTTAAGGATTTTAAATCCGAAATGCAAGTGACACTTAGTGAAAATGCTGAGAAAATGGAGGAGAGGTCGGCTAAACTGGAAGTGACACTAAACGAAAACTTAGTGAAGTCAGTTGAACTGGAATCGACCCTTAAAGAATTTAAATACGGCATGGAAATGACACTTAGTGAAAATGCTGAGAAAATAGAGGAAAAGTTAAGTGAAAATACAGCCACGTTAGAACGAAGATTAATGGAAAGTTCCATTGCATTGAAAGAAGATTTCACTGAACAGGTAAAAACAGTTGAGCAAAAGTTGGACAGTAAATTGATAAAATGGAAGAAGATGTGATGAGGCTGCAAGAACAAGTAATTTCACTAACAACGCGGCCACTTGAATTGCCAAGCCAAGTTGTTAATCAGAACATTCCAGAAATAAGAACCACGGAAAGAAGCGAGTCAATTCCGTCTAAATTTAAAGTAAAACCACCTACATTCGATGGTAAAACACCTTGGCCCACATATTTGAAACAATTTGAAGCTGCTGCAATAGCCAACGGTTGGTGCAACAAAGAGAAGGCTATCTCTCTAATAGTGGCCCTACGGGGGGAAGCTCTTAACATCTTACAAACGATTCCCGATCACCAGCAGAATGATTACGGCCTCTTAACATCGAAGCTTGAGATGAGATATGGAGACGCTCACCTTCAACAGGTTTACCACGCACAAGTTAAGAACCGCTCGCAAAAGACAAGTGAAAGCCTGCAAGAATTCGAAGCTGACATCGCCAGATTAGTTAGATTGGCATATCCAACGGCACCAGATAGTTTCCTCGAACAACTGGCTGTACAAACATTTGTGGATGGCGTTAAAGATGGCGAAATACAGCAAGCGCTAAGATTAGCACGGCCAAAGATGTTAGATGACGCACTGGCTCATGCGCTTGAATTTGAAGCAGCTAAGCAGACATCACACAGAATGAGTCACAAAGTTCGGTCTGCCTTAGAGGAACCTGATCAAGCGCAGAACAGCATAGAGGAAATAATCAACCGTGTGGAAAAGCTTGAAAGACAACGACCGCGGAGATGGGGTCTGCGATGCTGGAACTGCGGCGAAGTTGGTCATATACAGAGACGCTGCACTCAACCAAAAACAACCGGTTGAGCAGCAGGAAAACTAAAGCAAGTCGACGTAAGGGGCGAACGTCGACAGCACAACGTAGTGCCCGGAGATTATCATCCGTGCTGCATCGTCGATGGGGAGTCTGGACAGCATTTATATCGATGGAAGAATTAATGGTAGGGGTGTCCGATTACTCGTGGATACAGGAGCGACAAAAACTATTGTGAGACCAGATTTGGTTGGTCGTGGAAAATGCTACCTGTATCGGTGTGTCTTCGAACGGCAAGTGGTGAGAAAATTTGTACTCACGGAGAGACTGCCGTTATGTTGACAATTGGGGACAAATTAATTAATCATCGAGTGTTGGTAGCTGAAATTACAGAAGAAGTGATCTTGGGAATGGATCTCATGAGAGAATATGGGTTTCATGTAAACATGAAAGAAAATGTGCTTCGGATAGATGATGATGAGATTCCATTTCAAGGTAGGAGTAACCAGACGATGCAAGTTCGAATGATTTGCGATATGAAAATACCCGAGAAGGCAGAAATGATAGTAATGGGATGCCCGGATGGTACGCTCCGGGAAGGACAAGTATGCATGATGGAAGCAACTGAATCGGGAGTGGGTCAGGAGGGACTTCTGATTGGAAGAACGCTGGTAAAATCTCGAAATATGGTACCAGTAAGGGTGCTGAACATTAATCCCCATACAGTGACCCTGAAGAAAGGCATGATTGTGGGAAGTTGCATTCCAGTATGTCATATTAAACGTTGTGTGGACGACACGAAAAATAAACCAACCAACGGTTGCTCACAGAAATTGCTGGATATGTTGGTACCCTCGTGTCAAGGATTAAATGGCGACCAACTGGGCAAGGTAAAAGAACTGGTCGGACGATATCGAGGTGTGTTTGCACTGGATGATAGTGAGAAAGGAAGGACGAATGTTGTGCAACACAAGATCAATACTGGAGATGCGCAACCGATAAGACAACACCCAGGCGGCTTCCTTTGGCAAAACGTAAGGAAGCCGAGCAAATTATCACCGATATGGAAGAACAGGGAGTGATTGAACCTCGAATAGTCCATGGGCATCCCCGGTAGTGCTTGTCAAGAAAAGGACGGGTCAACAAGGTTTTGTGTAGACTACCGGCGGCTTAATAATGTGACAAAGAAAGACAGCTATCCTTTGCCCAGAATTGATGACACCTTAGATACTCTATCCGGATCTAAATGGTTTTCGACCTTGGACTTGAAAAGCGGATACTGGCAGGTAGGCTTGGAGCCAAACGATAAAGAAAAGACTGCGTTTACAATTGAACTGGATTATGGCAGTTCAAGGTCATGCCATTTGGATTATGCAATGCTCCTGCTACTTTTGAACGATTGATGGAGTCGGTACTGCGTGGACTGTCCTGGAAGACATGTCTGGTGTACCTGGACGACGTGATAGTGTTAGGCCGGTCTTTTGAAGAACATCTTAAGAACCTAGAGGAGATATTCCAAAGATTACGCGGGGCAAACCTTACATTAAGCCCCAAGAAGTGCCACCTATTTGGAAAAGAGGTGAAATACCTAGGACATGTCGTCTCAGAGACCGGAATAAGAGCTGACCCTGACAAAATAAAAACGGTACAAGAGTGGCCTACACCAGCAGATATACACCAACTACGCAGTTTTCTAGGATTGTGCACATATTACCGACGTTTTATACTTGGGTTTGCGAACATAGCCAAACCGTTAACGAAATTAACCGAAGATGGACAAGAATATGATTGGAATGACGACTGCCACAGAGCATTTGAACAACTGAAACGGCTACTAGTTACAGCACCAATTTTGAGTTATCCGCGGATGGAGGGAAAGTTTGTGTTGGATACCGATGCCAGTAACACAGCTATAGGAGGCGTTCTTTCTCAAGTGCAGGACGGACAAGAAAAAGTTATTGGGTATTTCAGCAAGGTCTTGTCGCGGCCAGAAAGGAACTATTGTGTGACAAGAAGGGAGCTGTTGGCCGTCGTCAAATACGTAGAGCACTTTTATAAGTACTTATACGGCCGTAAATTCCTGTTGAGAACAGACCATGCCGCACTGAAATGGTTACTGCAGTTTCGAAATCCTGAAGGGCAAGTGGCAAGGTGGATAGAGCGGCTGCAGGAATATGACTTTGATACGGAACATCGTGTAGGAACTAGCCATCGGAATGCAGACGCTCTATCAAGGAGACCTTGTCCGATGGACTGCAATCATTGCTCCAAGATGGAAGAGAAAATAAGTGTCATCCATAGAATGACGGTAACCGATGATACTTGGCAACTCGAAAGAATACAAGAAGACCAGGAGAATGACGCCGAATTGGGACGTATTATTGAGTGGAAAATAGAGGACAACGACCAGCTTGGGAAGAAATTAGTATTTCAAGTAGGAGCCTGAAGGCATACTGGTCACAGTGGGACTCCTTGATGATGGAAAATAGAATCTTGAAACGACGCCTGGAATTTGAAGATGGCACTGAGAGACTTCAAGTGATAGTGCCGAGAAGCAGAGTGCCGGAAGTGTTGCAGCACTTGCACGATGGTATTTCCGGAGGGCACTTTGGCGTGAAAAGAACTCTCGAAAGAGTGAGAGAAAGATTCTATTGGGTGAACTGCAAAGAAGATGTGAAGGAGTGGTGCCGGAAATGTGAATTGTGTGCCTCTGCAAATGGCCCGGTCTCAAAACGGAAAGCCCCAATGAGACAGTATAACGTGGGGAATCCTTTTGAAAGGGTAGCCATTGATATAGCTGGTCCGTTTCCTGAATCAGAGAAAGGGAATAAATACATCTTGGTTGCAATGGATTATTTTACCAAATGGCCGGAGGCATATGCTATACCTAACCAAGAAGCCGAGACGGTTGCAGATGTACTAGTGAGGAGTTGTTTTGTCGCGTTGGAGTTCCGTTGGAATTACACTCCGATCAAGGTCGGAACTTCGAATCAGCGTTGTTTCAAAACGTCTGCAAGCATCTTGGAATCAGGAAAACTAGAACCACGCCACTTCATCCTCAATCGGATGGAATGGTTGAAAGAATGAACAGAACGTTAGGAAAGTACCTGGCCAAAGTTGTCTCTGAACATCAACGGGACTGGGACCAATATCTACATTTGTTCCTACTGGCGTACCGATCTTCGGTACATGACAGCACAGGATACTCGCCCGCTTGCGTAATGCTAGGACGTGAATTGCGGCTACCATGTGATCTTCAGTTTGGATTTAAACCTGGAGAAGAGATCGCCGGTGAAGATTACGTTAGTAAGCTTCGTGAAAGATCAAATAGTATTCACGAAAACGTCCGAAAGAATATACAGGCAGCAAGCGATCGAATGAAATCACAATATGACACGAGAGCTCAAGAAGGTGGTTATCAACCTGGAGATTTAGTGTGGTTGTACAATCCACAAAGAAAACGTGGATTGTCGCCAAAACTACAAAGACAATGGGAAGGGCCGTACGAAGTGTTAAAAGGATTAATGATGTAGTGTACCGGATCAGAAGATCCCTCGTGGTAAACCGAAAGTGGTACACTTTGACCGTTTAACACCCTACACTGGCAACAACCAGGAAGACTCAAATAATGATAATGGTGTTCGGCAAGTTATTAATCATGAGCCAAATGCAGATTTTGAGAGCTTTATGGCGGCGTATGGTGGTTCCGCTAAAGCGAGATTTGGCGTTGTTGTTGAAAACAGCAAGATCTGTTTAGAGCACCAGAAGAGTATTCCCTTGTACATTGCGTAGCTCAAGATTTGGCAATGTCAAGGGAATAGCTGTTGTTTTCAAGAAAAGTTTGGATGTGTGGATGAATTAGTACAACAGCAGCCAACTGTAGGAAAATCTTTGGTTCTTCAAGATAAAAATCGTTATGTTTACTATCTGGTCACCAAAACTTCTTCATGTCAGAGACCTAGTTATGGACATCTATGGGAGGCTTTGCTAAATCTTAAGGCGCAGATGATGGAAAATGGAGTAACGAGACTAGCGGTGCCCAAGCTGGGCTGTGGACTGGATCGCTTGGATTGGAGGATAGTCCGAAATATGCTAGAAGTAGTTTTCCAGGGAACCAACGTCCAGGTTCTTGTTTGTTGTTATCAACCGGTTGCCTACCAAGACCATGAAAAGAGTGTTGACTGTTACTTCCAACGACGCGGTGGATGCACCAGAGGAGATAGCTGCCGATACCGTCACCAGTCATCGAATTGGCGTCAAGATGGATTTACAGTTACGAGACGTAACGGTTTTAAAGAGGGGGCAGTGTTGCGATCCACTATTAGGCAACCCGTCAAACATACAAACGCCCGGGGCACAGCGTATTCTTCAGCATTCGAGAATCCTTCTACAAAGTTCTAGATAATGAGTCATATCTTAATGCAGGGTATATATAAGGCCGCTTATGAATGTAAGAGTTAGTCTATTCTTGAATGTCTAATATAAATTATATCGTTGTAAAGTAAACGTAGTTGAGTTTTTAGAATATATACATAAATGATATGCTGTGTCTAATGTGCATGCAGCTTGCAGTATACATAAATAAATAGAAGTGTATAAACAAATAGTTGTGTTAGTGTGGTTATTGGACCTAGGGTAAAGAAGCTAGTTTAAGAAGATATTAGTGCTTGTAAATTCATTAGTGTAATAGTGCTTCATTGTTAAGTGGACTGAAAACATCTATAAATAAGGCATATATTGTTAATTAGACTTGTGAACAGTGAGTAATAAAGACCATTATTATTACTTGTTTTAAATTAAAGAAACGCGGTAGTAGTAGCTCGTTACAGTACTGCTGTAAGAGATTTGTTCATCTAACCATTGCCCAGCCTTTCAGTATCTTACTCAGTGTTACATCTCTCGATTAGCATTTCATTATTTAAAAACAATTAAGCAATAGATTAGATATGATAAAAAGATAACATAATAATTATTACATTCTAAAATTATAAAATTGTATTTTAAAAAGATAGCAAAAAGTAAAGGTTATGCTATATGTTCATAGTAGAAGAAAATATTATGTACAACAAAATGTACAACAAGATGAAAATTAAAGATTTTAATTCAGAAGTAAAACCGCAATAATTGAGGTAAGTTTTCAATAAATACTAACAATATGTCTAATACTGAATTTGTAAATTTAATTTAACATCTTTTACATTGAAAAATTGCCTACTAATAAATAGTACAAAGACAATTAGAGTATCAGAAATTTTTGAAACATAGGTGTATGGTAAGTACAACCTTTATTCAATTTCTTTTTAAATAAATATAACCTAAAACCCTACCTATTTTTACGTGATTTGTTTGCAAATTCGTATAAGATTACAAATTGGGGTCATTGTCATATTAAGTGTAATTATTTCACAGTAATAATGCAGTACTTTATAGGCTATCAATTACAAAGTGATCAAGGATGTGATCGGGCAACTTTATACAATTTGCAGTAACTAAATTGTGTTTGTCGTTTTCTCTCTGTTTCTATGATATGGAGTGATACAGTAAGTGCAGTTATGTACCTACATATATAAATAAACTGCTGTATCCAAATACCATACAAGTTGGCCACTATTTTCATCATCAGGCTCCAACACATTCATCTGTGTTAAATCTACTTACAATCAAACTTTGTATTTTTAATGACAGACAAACTCTAATATAAAAATTACATCGCTGAATAAAGCAACATCAATTATATCATGACATAATTATTCTTATTTTCTACTTATTAAAGCAAGTTTATCATCCATACCTTTCTTTAGGATTAAATAAAAGTTGACAATATTAAAATTAATTAATTCTGGGGTGTTATAAACAACAAGTTGAAAATGCAAGGCATTGTCGCAACGAACTTCCAAATGTAGACTTACTTTAAAACAATTTAAAGAAATTAAAATTATTATGTTGTAATAATTATAAGTATTCAGATAAAAAAAAATTAATTCCCCGGGGGGGTCGGGTATCCGTGGTCAGATTTTGTGGGGGGTACCATATTTCGACTCAGCTATGTTAGGGGAGTCCAAATATGTATCGCACATTAATTTTGGACCTATTTGAAATTTTAATTTTCCCGACGGAATATCGCGGGGGCACGGCGTCCCCGTGGCCCGATTTCAACTGACATCAAAACTTAAGCTCAGGACACCGAGCTGAATCGATTGATGTATCACACATTGATGTCCGACCATTAGAAAGGCCTCGGACGGACAGACAGACAGACGACAAATCGATTTCATAAACGAACGAAGTTCGTTGAAAATTTAACACATAACGATTATGGGTTATGATTAATGTCACAATTTACTTTAATGACCTGTTTTCATACAAAATTTCCTGGTGCAAAATAATTGTATAATAAATAAATAAAAAAAAAATTTTCTTACCTAAAAAGTATCACTTAAAAATTGTTATTTATAATTGGGACAATAATATTTGTCTAATAACCCGTTTTAAAAACTTTTCACAACCTGAGATACTTTCAGGGTTTCAAAAATTGACTTAACAGTGTTTCAAGTTGTTGTTGGTGATTAATAAACAATTGAAGACCCAGGTGCAAAAAGAGGTTACGTAGCATTTTTGAAAATTATCAGGAGAGAAAAAAATGTTCTGCTTTTTAATTTTGTATTAAGTATTGCTTGAGGTAAAGGATAAAAAATCCCGTGTTCTTATATAGAACGAAGTAAAGTATTAGCATAAATGAAGTAGCTATTACTAAAGCGATTTATGGTGCAAAAAAAGGGATAAGTAACACATACACACGCGCACGCACACACGCACGCACGTACGTACGCACACACGCACGCGCACACCCGCACGCATACACCCGCACGCGCACGCGCGCACCCACACGCGCACGTACACATACGCATTTTAGATATTGCCCTGATAATAATATCTTGTATTAGTAGAAACACTAGAGACGTTAAAAACGCTACTAAGAATACAAATTCAGAAATGCATCGCAAATATTTTCTAAAAATGTACGCAGAAAGAAAAACTAAAGATACATATCAATAGCACAAAAATACAAACTCTTTAAACCTAGGTATGAATAACTCTCTTAGAAATAAACTTATATAAAAAAATAATAGTCAATCATTCTGAAATATGGGACACAGTAACATCGTATTCCTCGTTTTCTATAGGTTTATCGGAAGTGAGAGACATGTAAAAATACAAGTCACTTTTTGACACATATTCATTGTCTAATACCATTATTTGTTGTCTTAAAAACAAATTGCCTGAATAACAATTTTCTGTATTTTTTAGGCTGCACATTATGTCAGTTAACAAGGCATTAAGATTAGCCACGGCACTACATGCAAACCCACCTATACTTTCTATGTACTTAAACGCACGATAAGAGGAAAAATTGTTGCCTTGACTCAGCTGCAAAGGACGGGTAAAAAACTTTTCATATAATCAGTATATTTAAAATCATAGATTATTACAAAATAACATAAAATTTCTTAAATACTCACTTGTTTATGTCCATATATGCTTACAGTAAAAAAAAACTCCGATACAATGCCTTTTCTTCTCTATATGTCAAAAAACCTATCACAGAACATAAAACTATGTTCTGGCTCAAGAAAACAATGCACTATAGTATCAAGTCTTTGTGTTTGATATTTAGAAAGTATTTGTTGGAAAAGCAGTTTGATAATGATTGTTCATAACCTTAATTTCTATAGCTTGAAAAGTTAACAAACTTTAAAAGAAATAAATAACTCCAGAATTTCCAAATAATTGATTACCCTTGTTTGGTATCTAATGAAAGGCAATTTTATGTTCTTTCATATTGTGATACCAAAAGTGGGAGATTTAATTTAGAAAAAATGACAATTCGGGTTTTTTCTTACTCTCTACAATGGGGAAGACTACAGTACCTACTATCTTTATTAATGTTTGTTAAGGTGTTATGGAAACACAATGTATAAAGGGTTTTGAAAAATATTTATTGCTCTGGTTTTATGATCTTCTAAACTGCACCCTATTAGAAAAGACAAACATTCCTGAAGGCAAAACAATTGAAGACATATAAACCCTTATATCAAATTAATTATTTGCTCAAACACTATTCAAATATGCAATACTATATAGGGTGTGCTATTTAAAATAATCAATACAACCAGAAGCTGCAGCTAGTTTGGAATATTTTAGCTGGAATTGCTTTGTTTGATAAACCCTGCATCTAAAATTTCAATTTTTTAGTTTTTGAGAACCTTTAATGAAAGCTCGCTGTAGGATATCCTGTATGTATGTATGTATACATATATATATATATATATATATATATATATATATATATATATATATAAAGGAGTCCCAAATAAATCACACCAAGATATAAAAGAATGCGGAAAAAGATTAAATTTCCGTAAATTCATGCTTACGCCCTGTATAATACAAGGGTACTTTTATTCATTGAGGTACAAGTGGAAAATCAAATTCCCCATGTATAAATAATCACCCTGTATGTTATAGACGTATTTTAAATACATAGCAAATAATGTAAGCAGCATAGTAGAAATAATTAATCGTTAAGATACCTTAAAACACATTCAATGCGAACGCAAACCGATCATTTTAAAATAAATACAAAGCCATTTATTTTCACTTATTAATTACCGATACATTTTTGATAAAAATGCTTTTCATTTGCTGTAAATAACACTAGTTTTACACATTTCGAATAAAAACTACAATCAATGCTGTATTTAAAACCTTAGTTTTAATATCAAAACACGTTTTGCCGTAAAAGCAAATAATTCTATAAAAATGCATCCCCTTTGCATTAAAAAGCAATTAAAGTTTAAATTAATAGCCCTATGGATTACAGAAATTTATTTTAAATAAAGAATTTTCTAGAATATTAGGAATATAGAAAAATGAGTCATCCTTATTTAAAACTACATAAATATCTAATTAATAAATGAAACATTTATTTCAAGAAGCGGCCAGAACAAAAAAGCTCATAAAATCCATAAAATAACTGATAAAAATTGATTACCTTTCGCAATTACTAGATTAGTATGCGACGCCACAATAATTGTGTATGTGTTAGAGTAGGACGAACCGTGCACGTCACTAATAAGTTTCTCAATATATTCAAAATCAATGTCCAATGTAAGATTTTTATAATTATAGTTCAAGTTTTTATTGTTATGATTAAGGTTTAATCAAACCGAAACATAAACAATAAATACAGATGGATTTTTAATATGTGTATTCAATTGAAGGAAATATTCCAAAAAATAATTACACCAGTTTGACATTTTAAACTATCAACTTAAAGTTATCAATTTAAAAGCAAGACATATATATATATATATATATATATATATATATATATATATATATATATGTTAATTATAGTATAACGTAGGCCAATACATACAATTATAACGTTTTAAAATGCATTACAGTTTTGCTTTTCAATAAATAGTATGAATATATTACATATACATACATGAGACCCCATCAATCTTATTAGTTTGATGCAGTTTTTTAAATATCCCCTATAGTAGGGGATAAAGAATACTACTATAGCAAGCCTGCTTATCGTAAAAGGCGATTAAAAGGCGCAGCAGCCTTGCTGGCTAAAAGATATTGGAGGAGGGTCGGTTGGTCTCGGGCAATCCCCAATAATTTACAACTTGTTGGGGGTTGGCCGTGATGGATACGACTTTTTGCTAAAATCTTTAAAAACTGCGTTGTGGAAAGATATGGGAACCTACCACAATATTTCCCAGGTGTGCGTGACCTAGAACACGAAATATATATGATGGAGAGCTCACAAGTAAAATTCTTGTCCGGAGGTAAAATACTCCCTCATTCAGATCTCCGGGAGGGGGTACTTGGGGCTCGTCATCGTAAGAATATAAAACAACAGTTCGAGATAGGGACTTGGAATGTAAGGTCATTACTTAGAGTAGATAAGTTAACGAATTTATTAGTCGAAATGAGAAAAGGTAAGCTAGACATTTTAGGTATTAGTGAGGTGAGATGGCCAGATAGTAGTGACTTTTGGAAAGATAATTATAGAATAATTACAACTTCTTCAACTAATGGACAGGCAGGGGTAGGAATAGTGTTAGGTAAAAGATTAGGACATAAAGTTAAACAGTACTTACAATTTAGTGATAGAATAATTATGGTTAGATTGAGTACAAAACCCACAGACACTGTTTTAGTACAGGTTTACATGCCAACAACTCAGTACGAGGATGAGGAAGTAGAAAAGGTATACGAGGATATAAATAGTATAGTGAGAAAAGTAAAAGGACATGAGAATTTAATAGTTATGGGCGATTTTAAAGCGTCAGTGGGAGAAGGTAGTGAGGGAAAAATGGTAGGAAAATTTGGGTATGGCAGACGAAATGATAGAGGAGAAAGATTAGTTGAGTTTTGCCAGGAACATAGATTAGTAACTGTAAACACCCTATTCGAACAACATGTTAGGAGAAGATATACCTGGAAAGCGCCAGGTGATAGGGCTAGATACCAAATACATTATATTTTAGTTAAACAAAGATTTAGAAACCAAGTTAAAAACTGTCGTAGTTATCCAGGGGCTGACATAGATAGCGATCATAACTTAGTTAAAATGAAGTGTAAACTAAAATTCAAAAAATTGAGAAAGGTTAAAAGAGAGGGATGGGATCTAGGTAAGCTTAATGATAGTAGGTAAGAAAAAAATAGAAGCGAGAAAACCCTGGGTCACAAAGGAGATATTAGATTTAATAGAGAATAGAAGAAAGCTTAAACCTTTCAGAGAAGTGGATAGTGAAAGTAAGCAAAAATATAATACAGTTAGAAATAAGATAGTACATGAGTGTAGAAAAGCTAGAAATAAATGGATGTAGGAGAATTGTAAGGGAATACAAGATGATTTGAGAGTAGGTAAGACAGACAGGGCTTACAGAGCAGTTAAAAAGTTTTTTGGGGAAGATAGGAAAAAATATAATTGTATTAGAGATGAGCTTCTAATAAATAAAGTTGAGTTAGCAGATAGATGGAAAAGATATTTAGAAGATTTATATAAGGGAGACGATATGGATGAGTTAGAGAACGACCAAGAAGAGGATGTAGAAATAGGGTTCTCAATATTAAGAGAGGAATTTGATAGAGCTGTTTGGAATCTTAAACTAAATAAAGCGCCAGGGATAGACGATATTCCCGCAGAATTAATAAAATATGCAAGTCAGAAAACTTTAGACAGATTATATGAACTAGCAAAAGTAATATATGACACAGGTAGGTTCCAATAGATTTCGTAAAAAAATATTATTATCCCAATCCCAAAAACGTCAGGAGCTGATAGGTGTGAGAATTTTAGAATGGTTAGTTTGACTTCTCATGCTTCCAAAATACTAACAATAATAATTAAAAATAGAGTAGAAGCTTGGACTGAGAATTATTTAGGTGAAGACCAATATGGTTTTCGTAAAGACAGAGGGAATAGAGAACCAATACTAATGATTAGGGTAATTATCAAAAAAAGGTTACAAAAGAATAAAAACTCATTTCGCGTTTGTAGATTTAGAAAAAGCATTTGATAGGGTTAATTGGATTGTTATGTTCAGGGTTTTGCGAAAAATAGGAATCTCTCATAGGGATAGAAAAATTATTTACAGTCTATATAAAAACCAAAGCGTAGTAATTAGATTTGATGAAATAGAATAGGAAGCTAAGATTAGAAATGGTGTTACACAGGGTTGTATACTGTCTCCCTTGATTTTTAATGTTTATATTGAGGAAGCTTAAAACTTAGCTAGAGAAATAAAAGAGATAGGTATTAGTGTGCAGGGACAGAAAATAGACATGTTATGTTTTGCAGATGATATAGCCATTATAGCAGAGTCTAGAAAAGAGGTAGGAGAGTTTTTAAATATTTTAGATGAGATACTACAGAGTAACTATAGTATGACAATTAACTCAGTAAAGACAAAGATAATGACAAGTGAGTTACAGCCTAGTTCTAAACCAAAATTAACAATTGGTAATACCGAGTTAGAAGAGGTAGATGAATTTTGCTATTTAGGTAGTATAATTACGAAGGGTGGACGTAGCAGAAGGGATATAGTAGCTAGAATAGCTCAAGCTAGAAAAATGTTTTTAAAAAAGAAAAACTTACTAATAGCTAGTAGTATTAGTTTAGATAATAGAAAATGTTTCTTAAAGTCGTACGTATGGAACGTTCTACTATACGGTAGTGACTTGGACAAGTAAAGAAGTGGATAAGAAAAAGATAGAAGCTTTTGAAACTTGGTGTTATAGAATGATAGGGCACCAGTTAAGACATGAGGGACTATTTAGTAAAGTCTTAGATTATAGACTACTAAATAAAAATAGAGTAGGAAGGCCTAGACAAAGCTATATTAGTCAAATTATTAGAGATTTAGGTTGTGAAGGGTATGTAGACCTTTTTTGACTAGCTCAGAATAGAAAAGAATTTAGAGCTGCGTCAAACCGACTTTAAGTAAGTTTGAAAACAAAACAAAAAAAATAAAAATCAGTTAACTAAATGTCACCATGACATAACTCACAATTAGTTAGCGGTCTGGCATGTCGGCAGCGATTCGTTGCTTAAGCCTTACCATAACATATAATTTAATAAACGTCACCATGACATAACTCACAATTAGGTAGCGGTCTGGCATGTTGGTAGCGATTCGTTGCTTAAGCCTTACCATAACATATAATTTAATAAACGTCACCATGGCATAACTCACAATTAGGTAGCGGTCTGGCATGTTGGCAGCGATTCGTTGCTTAAGCCTCACCATAACACATAATTTAACACTTTTCCTTTTTGAAGCAGATAACCAGGTTATATTTCATTTCCTTATAAATGGTAATCATGTAAACATGTTAGAGTTCTTTAACAACCATCAGGTTGCTAATATCTATGTAGAGCCAGGTGGATAGGAAAAAGGATATAGGAAAACCTAGACCAAGCTATATTAGTCAAATTATTAGAAATTTAGGTTGTGAAGGGTATGTAGAGCTTTTTAGATTAGCACAGAATAGAAAAGAAGTTAGAGCTGCATCAAACCGACATTAAATAAGGTCGAAAACAAAATAATAATAATAATAATAGTTTTTTAAACTAGAATGCTTATTAACCTAATTACCTACCTTAGTAGACCGTAAGAAATAACGAACGACAATGATCCAATCCTCCTAATTTTTAGCTAATCTTTTTATTTCTACAAAATTATGCTTACCTGTATCACATCAATTTCCTGAAACATTAGTAGTCAATTGCAGCAGTGTCGATTATGAAGTGGATGGAACAATGATGCTGCTGTCCCGAACTTCTGCTACTCTGTTGTATTCTAGTAATACCCTGGCACATGACGGCCAAAGTGTTGGTAAGCTGATTATAATAACGTATAATATTGGTGTTTCACCAACTCGATATTTTCATGTTTAGCATTAGAAATTGAATGCTTTAAACTTAGTTCTCTTATTTATCGGGAATGTATTGCACTAATAAATGTGTTTATTCTCTGGCGAAAGTGTGCTATACCAATATTTCAAAACAGATACCATAAAAAAATATTTATTTTATTTTGTACAAGTTATTACAATTAATTGTTAGCCCTAGGATACATATCTGGTACACAATCTACCTTCACATAAACTGGGCCTCAGACATATTCGTTAAAGTATATTATAAAATGTCACAATACAAATTTAATGAAATAAAGATACATTTAAAAAACATGTTTGGCTTTAATAAAATAAAACAAAATAATTATTATTGTCATTTATCAACATAGCTTTATATTCTTTCCTATGGATCATCATGAAATCGTAAATACTTTAAAAGCTATCAAACATAAAAATTGTGCTGGATCTTCACTTTGAAAAACATAAAAAAGGTTTTTTAATATTTGAAATGGTGTGAACTGCATTACCTGTATCATCTAAAATAACAGTCGAACAAGAATAACTCAATTAATAACATTCGAAAACTCAGAACGACTTGCAACACTATATCACCTAACAGGACTTCGAAAGAGCATCATAATGAAAAACAATGCTATTTATTCCGTTCAAGCAAGAAAAACATGTACAATAATAGTAAATTCATTCAAATCGTAACTTCCCTCAAAAACATCCCTGCGTAGATAATAAATAACACGAATGGTACTTTCCTCAAAACATATATCTGTCGATAAGATAAACAGAAAACTAATTGAATTAAATGCGTTTGCGAAAATACATTCAGTAACTTCGTACATCAAAAACTTATTATTTTAATAAGCAAAACTACGACCAACAATTGGAAATCCAGTTAACGTTCTCAACTACAACGACTTTACCTCAACGTTTATTGGTATCATTGAATTCTTGGTTGTTTTTAGCATAGTGGGAAAGTATGTTTGTACCTTCATTTAACTGCTTATAGTTAAGTATTCCTGTGTGTTTATGGCGTTACCATTTCTGAAAATAGTTGGTTTTTATGTGGGAAGGCTTCTGCAATGGTACTTTTAAGTTGATTGTTTCAACTTTTTGTCTGATCTTCTTATCGTAGTGGATGCGTTCGTTAGGAAGATGATAGTTCTAGTTCTCATCAAGAGTCTAGCAATTTTTCTAAGTTATGTATCTTAATTTGTCTGATTACCACAGCAGGAGGTCCCTCAGACCAATCTGTGTTTAACAAGGACAACTCTCTACCTTCTCTCGGACGCGTGTACAAAACTTTAATTTTTTCTTATCCCACTGTCTCCGTTTCTGCCTTATTCTTCCTTCGATAGGCCTGTTCTTGTCCCAGAACACCCGTCTACCACATAAGAGTGATTTTTCCCCCACTCCGGACTACTGACCACACTGACTTGTCGAGTAGTGCTTTTCCATCTACCCTTTTCTATCGCTGTTGCTCAAGGCGAGTCCTTCTTCTACTCTCTTCTACCTGGAAGTCGTTAGCACATACCTAAAATACCAACCTCCCTCTTTTTACCTTCCCTAAATGTCTATCGCCTTTTCATTTCCGTGAGCCACTGCGTGGTCGCGCGGGGGGGTTGTCATAGACACCTGGACCACGTCTGTGGGAATCTTTCGTCGGGACATGCAGTGCCGCTGTCAGCCACACGTGGCCGCTGACAAGGTATGTATATATGAGTGTATGTTTTATTGATTTCAATCAACGCCGAGTGCAGGAATGCATCCACGTGCCTCCTCGGTCCCCCGTACTTAACTAACAGGTCTGCTTCACAGGTCCCTCTTTTAGGGGTAAGAGTATTTTCCCATTTAACGGCTTTGCGGAGCCACTCTCTTTTGTATCTCTACGATGGAGGACAAAACGGCTTGGTGAGCTGGGGAATTCTACGCTATATTTTTAAAGCTTATACTTGTAGCATGTCTTGGCTTACTGAGACGTTTTGGATCCCTCTATTGTTATCTAGTTTTATCTTAACATCTCTTACCTATTATCTTTGGTAACTTGAGACTTTGTCTTACTTTCTTTTCCTGACCAAACGTTTGGTATGTATGATCACACGTAGAAAATTTTGAGTATTGAGTGAAGAAGCTAACCTGATGATAGCAATGTAATTTGTTAGGTTAGAAATGTAAAAAAATTAGTAAGATGGTACTGTTGGTAAATTCGTTAAGTCACAACTATGTCATTAAGAAGTTTTGATGTGTATTGTTTATTAAGCCAGAGTACCAACACCAAAAAATAGTAACTTGCTCTCTTGGGCATTTTGATGCTTGGGCATTTTCTTGCCGATGTGCAAACAGTTAAAATTCAATGCTTATGTGCTTGTGCATCCAAAAACTGTAAAGTTAGCTTTTGGTTATTGTAGTAATGTTAAGCGACTTGTAGCTCTTGTATTTAGTAGTAGTAAAGTGTTTTGTGCTCTCCGACAAATTTGTGCTGTCAATTATAACTGCGCCGCATCTAAGACTCGTGTGTGCATTTGTAGATGTAGTCGGATAATCTTGGGACTACACATTCCGTTTCCTGGTTACTCGCAAGACGCGTTAACGGGTGGAAAAACCAGATGGCGCCTAAAATAAACATTTAGTAGAGTGTAAGTTAGTTCATATGTAAGTAAGGCTCTAGGCTTTAAGTGCCTACCATGCTAAAAGTTTTTTCTTTTTTTAAAAATTTTTATGGCTTGGTTGCGATTGTTACATGCCAAACTGGTCATGTATCATGTTTTAAGTTAAGAGATACTTTGTAGGTTAATTGCCGCGTATTTTTGAAATGATATGCTAACTTCCGCCGTTGGTGACGGTTGTCTGCACAGAAGGGATGTGGAAGTGCACGAGTCGAGGGAGCGGGATTATTAACTTAACGGAGACGAGGCAACAAGTGTGGGAGTGCGGTGTAGTTTTTAAAGAAAAATATGTAGTTTCCTTTTATCTTCCCTTACTTTATCATACACACTACTTACTTCCTTCAAATCCCCTACAAGAAGCAATACGAATACAAAGATCAACAGATAATAATTTGATGTTCAACCCGTCGTAACTACAAAAACCCTCCCACGTGGTGAACCCTGAGATAAAAGATTCCGAGATATACATATCACGTAAGTAATTTGAACATTACCCAAAATGTGCATGTAAATTAACATATATATTGTGATTGCATCATCCGGTAACAATGTGGTTTGTAAAGGTTATAGTAATGGCATTAGCCAGTCGATAAACTGCAATAGTCTCAACCTTGTGAAAAGTGTAAAAGACTATAAAAACGTACCATAAACCAATTAATAATTTATATTACGTAAGGTGTAGCAATAAGCGAACCAGACATTTTAATGGATCGGCATGCGCGATGGCCAATAACCTTGATGAAATATATACGTAACCTCATTGTAATAATTAGAAAAGCAAATGTTGTTGATAAAAGACGACCACGTTGTTAATGCCATGACAAAATAGGATAGATAGATTGAAGTGCTTTAACTTATAATTAAATATTCTAATAGAATCGTACAGGGTAATGGATAAGCAACCATTTAAAATTGAAAAGGCAGTGGAAATCGTTGATAAATACTCAAATGACTTTGAATAAAATAAGGAATGTGAAAATTTAATTAAGTAAGAATAGAAATATTCAAATGCAAGAACTGCACATAACAATATTTTCTGCATTAGAGACCACTGCCATCATCATCACTGCTGAATTCTAAGTATTTATACAAATTTATTTGGAAATCATTGTCATTCGTGACATCATTCTCTACTTCCGAAAAATCACTTTCTCGGAAGGTAAAGCATCGATCTCATTTGCTCATTGCACCACCCTCTTCTCAAATCCCGACTCGCTAAACTTCATACTTTTTGCATATCTACTCGATGTCATTATTGTATTTGTTGTGCAAGTTCACTCTATTCAGTTTCCAGTTCAACTAAATGAGTATGCATGCTGTAGTAATGCAAGTTTCAACTTGCAAGCATAAGAATTTGTTTACTTCAAATCGGCTAGCAAATTATGCCAGCAATAATAAGTTGAATCATGCTGATAGGAAAGATTTAACTATGGGTCTAGTAGGCCTGGTTTGCGTAAATGCAAGGTTGTAATAGAAAAAAGGTATTTACTAAATTATAAAAATAAATTATTTTAACTGAGAAATAGTTGAATTAGAGGCTTACCAGGACACTGAATTTATTTGAGAATATTTAAAGCAAACTGATAGTACTCAAATATTACTCCGAGCCTGAAATCCCCAGTTTATGCATCCTCGGGTTAAAATAGAGTTTATATATAAAATTATCACAAGGTAAGCGAAATAACTTTGAAACATTATTCGCAACCTTTTGTTAAAAGAGACTTTTCCTAACTGCTATTGTATAGACTTTATAATTCTATATGTTTCTCCATGATCCTTGTTTCAAGATCTAAATGTATTTTTTCAACTTTTCTAGTTTGCTTTTTTATATTATCTTTTAGCAAGGAAATCTTATCACTTTTATCATGCATCATTTTATCTCTGTACTTTTCGTTAACAGCTGCCTGTGCTTGAAGATTTCGTAATTTTAAAAGACGATTTTCATAGTGTAACAATTCCACACGTAATGACTCCAATTCTTCTAATCCAAAATCACTGTCTAGTGCTATTTTCCAAAGTCCTTGGACTTTTGGTTCCACAAATTCTTTGCTATTAGGGCCTTTAGCAGATAATCGCTGCAAACGATCATAACTTCCCCGTATATCTGTATTCATATCTCTGATCATATTAATTTTATGTAAATAATCCTTATTATCTGGGTCTCCAGCAGTTATAGTATTATATACATCAAGCGTCTCATCGATCGAATCTACAACACAAAAATTCTAAATAAAGAAGAAGCATAAAAATGAGAAAAAATGAAATTATTATAAAGGTAACAGATTGCATATTAAATGCCATGTTAAGATTTTCCTGTGAGTAAAGATAAAATATTTGTAATTTCTGTGCCATCATCGAAACCATATTCATATAGTTCATTTTATGGATGTGGTGTGACGTAACAAACAGAATTTTCTATTGTCAAATATAATCCGTAACTCACATAATTATTAGGGGCAAATACATGCTGAACATTGGCACCAATTAGCACTATTGCCGCCAATACTTTTACAAATTTCTTATATATCAAATGATATCTGTCAGCGGTCTTGTCAGCTGTGGTTCTTATCTATTTTACAAATTATTTTTATTTAATTAGAGATAATACTGTACTTTTCAGAACAATTAATTTTTTTCCTATGTTTAATTAGAACATGCCTAAAGCTTTAGACAAGGGTTCTAAAGAACTGGTTTTAAAGCTTTCTGTGCACTTTGAATTGGAACTTAGTAATGGGGATTTGTTACTTCATTTACATGTAGTTCGTAATGTACGTAATCTATATATCTTTTTTAAAATAGATGTGTTATTGTTTTAATTCATTTAATATATGTATTTTTTTGGGAAAATTTGAGGGTAGATGTCTTAAACAGGTGTTATTTAATTAGTAATACCTATATTTTGTTACAGTGTGTCAGTGTCACATTAAATTTAAGCTTCACTATAATGAACAACATTGTAGCTAAAGCTAATCAAGGTGTACTTCCAGCAACCCCAATTCTAGTAAACCCCGTTTCAAACCAGTAACTGATATTGATCTTTGTGGCAAAACTACAATTCAGGATGTTATTTATGACATGTACCAAAACAGAAAGTATCAGTCACTTATTACTTCATTGAATAATTGTCAATTGTTTTAAAGAAACACATTTAGATTAGATTCATTACGGCAAACGCTTGCAGATCGTTAGATTTTTAAGGGAAGCAGGTCGCCATGTGGAGAATTATTCATAATATGGAATTTAAGTACTGCAAAGATGACCCTCGCCTTGGTTTATTGGAAATAAACCAAATCACATTGAAACGTGTGGACCTTCTAAGGAAATTCATGAAAATGATAAATGAAGGAGTTTATCAATGGCTCTTTAAAGATGGGACCATTGGCTGTTCATGACAAGATATTAGTGTAAGCAGAGGCAACAAAATAAAATTGGTAGAGCAAGATAGATTGTTATGCATGGTGGTTGTAATTATCGGTTTATATCTGGTGCAGAACCTTCCATATCATTACATGCAGATTATCATGATCAAACAAACCCAGAAAATTTCTTGCAATGGTTTGAGCAGCAAAAAATGCTCGTCTAACATTTTTCAAGCAGACTTGGGACCTTGGGTATAGTAGTCATACATATGCAAAATATGCCACAGAGCTGCCACACCCTAGATACAGTTCGGTTCCCCTTCTATTGTTTTTTTAAATATATACCTTATTTCACCGATATTCAGTGGTATGTGAAATGGATTAAACAACCTGTGGCTACAAAGATCCCCCAGCACTTAAACATTTGCCAAATTAATAGTTTTCCAATAAATCCTTTCGCACAATCAACATTAGTTGAGAATATTGCAAAACCAACACCTGTAGTTGCTTATAATAATCATCAGGTTTAAGTACAGTTATTTTTTTATGTCATTAAGTTTTTCCCGTCTTGGAACTGGTTGGACGAATACCTCCATTGATTTCTATTCTGAGTTAGCCTACACATTTCCGTGAAATTCCAACATAGTACATCTTTGACTATCTATGTGCAATAGTCTAACCTAGGTCTACCTCTACCTTTTCGTATCTCTGCTTCTAATATATTCTGCACTCTTCACTCATGCCGCTAGTATGTGACCTTTCATCCTATCTCTCCTATTTTTTACTATTTTCCACATATTTCCTTCTTCCCCCACCATTTCTAGAACCGCTTTGTTCTTAACTTAGTCTGTCCATGATATCTTCATCATACGCCTGCAACACCACATTTCGAAGGCTTCTATCTTTTTCCTGTCCGCTTCTCCTACTGCCCAAGTTTCACAGCCGTACAGTGCTGTGGTCCACACATATGCTTTCAGCAATCTTTCCCTTGTTTCTGTGTAGTCCCTGAACATAGTAGTTGCTTTTTCTTGTTAATGCAGCACGGCATTGTGCTAAACTTTGTTTTATATCTTTTGCACTTTTCCCATCTTGAATTATTTGACTTCTTAGGTAGCAGAAATCCTTAACCTCTTGTAAGTTCTCGTTTCCCATTTGTATTCTTGTTTTTGAATTATTTTCCCCTCCTTTAAACACTAATACTTTAGTTTTACCTTTGTCAGTTTTCATACCGTACCTATTTACTAAAACCGTATTCATTTCATTAAGAACTGCTTCTAACTTTTCCTTGCTAGATGCTAATACTGCTAGATCATCTGCAAATCTAAGCACAGCAATCTTTTATCCCTGCATAATAATTCCAAACGTCTTCCTAAATTTGACAGCATTCATTGCCTCTTCGATGTACAAGTTAAAAATTAACGGGCATAGGGCACATCCCTGTCTCACCCCATTCCTAATATTTACTTCTCTATGTTCCTACTCTAATTCAATTACTGCTGTTTGCTCTTTGTATAAGCTATGTACTATCCGTCTATGGCTAAAACTCATTCCAATCTTTTTCAGTTTTGCGAACATTTTTTTCCATTTTAGAATATTGAATGCCTTATCCTAACCTATAAACCCTGTTTACACATTTTCTTCTTTTTCTATTGCCTTCTGTTTCGCCTAAACCCAAATTGATCTTCTCCTAATATTTCTTGAGCCCATTTTTCCATCCGTTTTTGTACAATACTAGTTAATATTTTTGACACGTGCGCTGTCAAACTTATTGTTCGAAAATTTTCACATCTATCCGTGCCTCCCTTTTTTTTTTTTGATATAGTGACTACGATGTTACATACGAAATCTTTAGGTATCTCACCTGTCTCATACATATAGCTTACAAATTGGAAAATACATTCTGTTACAGCTTGTTCAGCAGCTGTTAGAGTTTCTACTTGTACCTTATCTATATACCTGGTGACCTACCATTTTTCAAACCCTTTAATGCTAATTCAAACTCATCTCTAAGTGTAAGATATCCCAAATCATCCTTTTCAATGTCTGATTCCTGTTCTAGAACTAGTAGTTCCTGTCGTGCATATAAATTCCCTATTTATTCTTACCATCTAACCACTTCCATCTTCCATCTATGATGATTTCTCCTTCCACACCCCTTATATTTTTATATATTTTTTATCCGTAAAATTCATTCTAATTAGTTTGTATGCTTCGTCTGTCTTTCCTATTTCCATCTTAGTTTGTACCTCTTTACACTTTTCATCAATCCATTGTTCTATAGTTTTTCTGCATTTGCGAATAATTTCCCATTCTATGGGGTAGTATCTCTGTTTTCCTGCTTCGTATAATGTTTTTGTATTTTCGCCTTTCTTCTATTAAATTCAGGGTATGCTTTGCTTATCCTTGGTTTCTTATTTTCTTTTTGTGTATACCCTACAATATCTCTGGCCGCCATGTCTAAAAGATGGATTTAATGTTATTCCATTCTGTTTCTACTTCCTTCGTATCAGAAATTCTTCCGATGTCTTTCAGCATTTCATTTTACTTTCTTCAAATCTTTCGTCAATATCTTTATCGTTTAGTCTCTGAAAGTCAAAATACCTTTTTCCGCTCCTTTTTTCAAATTTTTAATTTCAAGTGTAACCTTCATAATTATGAAGTTGTGGTAAGTGTCTATATCTGGTTTGGGTAACTTCTACAGTCTTTTACTTGATTCCTAAACCGGTGTGTAACAAGAATGTAATATATTTGATATCTTCCCCCTGGCATCTTCCACATGTATCGTCTTTTAGCATGATGTTGAAATAATGTGTTTGTAATGGTTAAATTGTTTTTGCAGCAAAATTCTACGAGTGTATAACCCCTGTCGTTTCTCGTGCCTAAACCACTCCTTCCCTACCCGCACCTACCACTGCATTAAAATCTCCCATAATTATTAAATTTTCATGTCCTTTTATGCATCTTAGTATGTCTTCCATAACTTTGTAGATTGCTCTTACCTCTTCCTCCCCGTAGCTATAAGTGGGCATGTATACTTGTATTATTAAGGTATTTACCGGCTTAGATTCTAATCTAACCATAAATATTGTTTCTTTCTTTTGTAAGTAGTTTTCTACAGTGTCCTATCTTTTTTCACATAACTATACCCATACCCGTATTTCCTTCCTCTGATCCTGTATGTTTTACTCTAAAGTCTCTGCTCCAAAAATCCCCCCGCCTCTGGTTACCAAACTTCGCTAATCCCTACTATGTCTAATGCTAACTTATCCATTTCAATTTCCAAGTTCTCTAGCTTACCTACTTGCTTCATACTTCTGACGTTCCATGTCCCAACTCGCAAAATGTTCCTGGCTATTAGTCCCCTCCCAGAGATCCAAATGGGAAACTATTTTAAATCCGAAATTTTTTACTCCAGAAGATGCCATCATTTTAAGTATCAATTTAAGTATGCTGTGTACTTGGGAGATAATGTGATGGTTTCCCATTGCCTTTCACTTCGCAGTAGTGTCTTTGAATGCCATACCGATCCCTATGTTCTCCGCCACTCTAAGTACCGAAAGAGCTGTTGCCCTCTTTCGGGGACCTGTCTTAGTCTGGCTCTTCACCGAATACCCCACTAATTTGGTTAAACCTATATTTCAGCTTTTTAGATAACTGAAATACACAAGTCATTCCACATGTTCTAATAATCTAAAA
Source organism: Platerodrilus igneus (assembly GCA_036346225.1). Lineage (NCBI taxonomy): Eukaryota > Metazoa > Arthropoda > Insecta > Coleoptera > Lycidae > Platerodrilus > Platerodrilus igneus. Next base: position 2,478,301 of record JARFIW010000156.1, read on the forward strand.
CTTCTTCAAGGTGCAGGTCCATTCAGAACGGAGACTTCAAACAATGCAATCATTTATATCCATTTTAAATAATACTGTTTACCGGAATAATTATAATTATTCAATACAAAATGTTGATACCTCTCTAATTTGCTTACCGTGGCAGCAATTCTGTAAACAAATTTTTTATGTATTCACGTTAACAGACTATTTAGTGTATTTTTCATATTTGGTTTCTCAAATAAGTTCTATAATCATATTTTATCCAACCAGAACACTTGAAGTCTTCGAGGTGTAAGAAATTGTTAAACATTTGAGGACTACTCAATTTAATACAGACCTTATACTATAGTGGTTTAGAAATTTTAAAGGAATTCCATCTTGTTACGTGGTCATTTTGACACATATCCAATCCCTTTAAGTATTTAAGTTTTATATGTAGTTTCATAGGTTCAAATGAAGCACCATTTTCTGATCATTTACGTGACTTCTTGTTGGGAAGTGTCATTGGCTTTCAGCAATTGCATGACCGCCGTAAATCAATAAAAATTAACCTAGTTCAAATAGAACATACAATAGCTTTCCCAACAGTAAAGTACACAGTTTTAACAGTACCTTAAAATGGTAAGTGATATACATGTTTTTAAATATGAGCCCCTTCCTTTTAGCAGGAAGGTAGACAATGTTGTTGAATGTCAGTTTTTGTAAGAATAAAGTTATGTTCTGAATATAAGAAATATGTGAGAAAAGTAATGTGACATTTTTATCTACCAAAGTTTTATTTTTTTTTTCAAACAACAATATTGTCCCCTTCAAAGTAGTTCCCTTCGGCAGTTATACACCGGCGAAGTTGTCATTCCCATTCTTGATAGCAGTGCTGGTAAGCTTTAACTGGAAGTGCCTTTAGCATGTCGGTTACATTCTTTTGAATGTTTGACAGCATCCCCAGATGACGTCCTTTTAAGACACTTTTCAATTTCGGGAAAAGAAAGCAGTCACAAGGACCCAGATCACGTGAATAGGGGGGTTGTGTAACAATGGGGATACCTTTTGACGTCAAAATTTCCGTCATGGAAGTGGCCGTGTGACATGGGGCGTAGTCGTGATGCAGTATCCGCTTGTCTGCTTTGTCCCGTCTCACTCAACACCCTTTTCCTAAGTCTTTCAAGAACATCCTTGTATCAGTGGTTGAGAGTTTGTCCCGTAGGAACAAAATCTTTTTGCACAAAACCCCTACTGTCAAAGAGCAAATCAGCATTGTTCTGACCTTGGATTTACTTATTTTAACTTTTTTTCTGTCAGCGTGCCACTCCACACTTTGCCGCTTTGTCTCAGGATCATACTAAAAAATCCAAGATTCGGCACCTGTGATCACACGACAACCATTCGGGATTATTGGCTATCCTCTCAAGACGATCAATGCACACGTTTCTTCGATTATCCTTCTACTCAGTTGTGAGGTTTTTCTGCACCACTTTGGACACAAATCTTTTGCATTTGCATATCTTCAGTCAAAATTTGATGTATGGTAAAAGTGTTCTATTTTAACATCCTTTTTGCTAAACATCGGTCTGATTTCACAACAGCACACACACGTTCGATGTTTTCGTCAGTTTTTGACATTGAAGGTCTCCCTGAGCAAGGTTCATACTCAACGTGTTCTCGGCCAAACAAAAATGATTTGTGCCAATGAAAAACTCTTGATAAGGAATGTTCCCCATAGGTTTGTTTTAACTTTTCAAATGTCACACCCGCGGATTTCCCAAGTCCAACACAAAATTTAATGGCATAACTTTGCTCTAAATTACGCTGTTCCATTTTCATAACACACAACAAAAAAACAAGTTCACGAATAGCTCTCTCAAAAATTACGTGCTGCCCGTACGGAACAAGTAAATGGTTATAACTGGTTGTTTGCCAAAAACTGTTAAATCATTACTACACTAATAAAATAGCAAGCCTAAAATCTTTCTTTGAAAAGATGTCCAAACTGAAATTGCTTTAATTTTTATCTACAAAAATCCTTTAAACTGATCCAATGATTATAATATTTGTTGAACAAGAATGTTGTAAATAGAAACTAGAATCAAGTTTCTGTATTTCAAGGTTACTTTCCATTACCGTAAACTTGAATATCTTTAAAAGAAAAATAATTGTGAAATTACCTGAAGTGTTGTATGTAGAAAAAATTGTAGTAAGAACCTTTTAACTTAGGCCAAAACACTCATGCGATACTTCCATTTCTGACCTTAACCTAAGACTTCCAAATCTGTGGAAGATTACGTCAATGTTAGATTAAATCACCATATAAAGATAATCCTACATTTTCTTTAAAAAACAATAAATGCACCCATAAATATTGTTAATAAATCGCACTTCAATTCAAATCTAAAGACTTTCTACTACATGCAGAGGTATTTTCTGGAATTATAATGGAGGACAAAAGTATTGGTGATTCACACAAACCTACCGCTCTCACGACAGCATTCAGGTGGGTGATTTTAAGAAATTTTGCAAAGCAAATTAGTCATTTGCAAGTTTATTCGTTTATATAGTCATTTTGTTATACTCCCGGCGCAACTGTTATAACCCCGCACGCGCGTGTTCAGAGCCACTTCCAAAGGTTAGGCGACACTGGAACGCTCCACGTTCACAATATTGCGCAATAAAGATATTACGACATAATTTGCCAAATTGTATCACATACCAAAAATGTTTACAGTGATACAAGATGCACCTTAAAGAAAAAGATAAAATGTACTCACTTAAAAATGTGGAACTCTCAGCAATTTTGTGGTCATCCTTGCGCAGGAGCCAAGTTGATTTCCATGTATCTCGTTTGGGCGTTGTTTGGGTGTGGGTTATGTTATGCCATCGTTGAATTCAGATTTAATGTCTCCCTCTTCTTTTGTTTGTAGCGGTACGATAGGAATAAGGTGAAGGCAACGATAGACGGTAGAGGTAACGGGAAACCTACATTCTGCAAGAGACAAGACAAAGGAACGACATAGGTAAACGTCACTGTTCGACGTCTTGTTGGCTAATAATGTCGTGTCACCCACCGTGCACTTGCGCCATCACTCCGCGTCTGCGCATTCCTTTTGTGCAAACGCAACTGTCCGAAATGACGGAAATGCACAAGTTTATTTGAAATAATGATGGGAATTTAGTCACAAATTTAAACTTAAACTAAATATGATACATAGCCGATTTTTGGCATGTAACAATTTAAGTTTTTTCAGAAACTTCAATTCCCGTATATTCAATCTTACAGATGAATTTGAACATGCCACACCAAGGCGTGCTCCTAATTCTGGTCATGTTGGACCAGAAGTCCCCCATCATGAATCATCGGAGTTTGGAGAGAACTGGACAGGTACACAAAATGCGAGAGGTAGGATCCTCTAACAGGTCCTACCTGTGCAGGTGCTTCTTTACTTTGCAATGTCCAGTCAACATGCCCCCTAGTAGATGTAGTTTTTGCCTTTGCAAATGTAGCATCTTCAAAATACAGACGCTTTCATTCATATCATAATTATAATCATTCCTTCATTTATTGGCCTATTTAATTCAAAACATTTATTGATTTACATTCAACAATAAGTATATCATGTGGGTCAAATATTCTACCCACTTTTAATAAAGTAGTTTTCACATTCTTAAGTTAACATTTGGCAATTCATTATCTGTTGTTTGGAATTCATGAGGTTGATTATTTACAGACCCTCTTGATTATATGCTCTCTGTTATAAACTAGCTAGGATTGAAAGCACTAGATAATGATGAAGGTAAATGGCAATTTACTGTTAACCTGTAATCTTACATAAGACAGCAATGTCCTATTACCCTGACAGATCCTTTTAACAATTGTTAGTATTATCAAATTTATATAGACTTTAATTAAACAATTCATTACAGCATAACCAAGTAGTTAAATTTTAGACATAAACTATAGAGTATTAAGAATTCTCAGCGTAATTATGGAGTATAAAATTAATAACAGTTTTAAAAGCCATTCTGAACAGACCTGCACCTTGAAGAAGTTCTAAAATACTAGAATGGGTAGAATCGCTTGCATGTCTCAGTGAGCTAAAAAGCCAAACTATACGTTTAACCAAGTTAGTGGGGTCTTTAGTGAGAAACCAGGCTAAGACAGGTCCACGAAAGAGGGCAGCAGCTTTTCGGTACAGAGCGGCAGAGACCATAGGGTCGGTATGGCATTCTATGACGCCCTCCTGAAAAGTGGAAGGCAACGGGAAACTACCACATTACCTTCCAGATACACGACGCACATAAATCGTTATCAAAGATGATGGCATCCTCTAGGGTAAAAAATTCCGGAGATAAAATAGTCCCTCATTCGGCTCTCCGGGAGGGGACTAATTTGGGGGATGTGATTGGAAAACGTAAAAAAAAAGAGTTGGGGACATTCTGGGAGTTAGAGTGTAGAATGTCAGAAGTATGAAACAAGTAGGTAAGCTAGAAACTTAAAAATTGAAATGGATAGGTTAATACTAAACAGCAAAGTTCGCTGGCCAGAGGCGGGGGATTTTTGGAGTGGAGACTGGATAATTCATACAGGATCAGAGGAAGGAAATTCGAGTGTGGGGATAGTTATGCGAAAAAAGATAGGACAACGTGAAGAAAACTACTTACGAAAAAACAAAAGAGTACTCATGGTTAGATTAGAATATAAACAGGTCAATACAGTAATAATACAAGTATACTTGCCCACCTCTAACTACAGTGAGGAAGAGGTAGAGGCGATCTACAGAGATATCGAACACATACTAAGATGCGTAAAAGTACATGAAAATTTAATAATTACGGGGGATTTTAATGCAGTGCCAGGCGAAGGAAGAAAAGGAGTGGTACTAGGTTTATTTGGTTTAGGCACGAGAAATGGCAGGGGAAATAGGCTGGTAGAATTTTGCGACAAGAACAATTTAACCGTCACAAACATATTATTTCAACATAATGCTAGAAGACGATACACGTGGAACATGCCGGGAGATATAGGAAGATATCAAATAGATTACATTCTTGTAAGTCAATAGTTTAGAAATCAAGTAAAATTCTGCAGAAGCCACCCAGAAGCAGATATAGACACTGACCACAACATCATAATTATGAAGACCGCTCTTAAATTTAAAAACATGAAAAAGAGTAACGGAAAAAGGCACTTTGAAGTTAAGAAACCAAAAGATAAAGAGATCCACGAAAGATTTGAAAAAAGTCAACTTGTTACGCTTATTTTCGACGATAGATTCAAATACGTCCTTTTTTGTGGTAATTCGTTTTTCATCCACCTAGCTTCTGTTTCTATTCAAAACCTCATCCTGTATTTTTACTTCGTTACGATAGTACGTGCAATCATAACATTTTTTTCAAATCTATTCATTCTAAAACGAAAATTTATTCGATAAATTAAATAGTCAATACCTTGTTTTAGGTATCGTTAATTTGTTAAACATTCCGATAATGGATAATTGCTTTCTCTTGTGTTTCCCATTTAAAGACTTGTCGAAATAATAGATCCTACTATTATTTGATAGCGTGTTTTCCAGTTTGCTAATCGTGCTTTGATAACACGAGGCTTGCAGTTCGAACTCATGTTATTTGAACTAATTGTTAATTTGATTCTGCGCTTGTGCGTTGAAATATTTTCTACATTATTCGTCCCAGTACTTCAAAAGCGATGAATGTTTTTTTTTGTTCGACAAGTAGGAGGTATCTTGCATGTATTGCTCTTACCTGGAGGTCAAATGGGTTCTTTCTTTATGTAGGCCCAACTGTTCGTTGACGTAGACCAACTGATTTTGTCTGTAGACTACTGCTGCAGTTACGGTGGCAGGGCAAATGAATCCCGACTACCCTAGTATTGCTGTGCTGACCCACCCCGACGACTTGCAAAATAAGCATAGAGGTATGTTACTCGTTTTCTTTTATGCACATCGAAGTTTATTATACATCAGCGGTTGATGTTGTGAACCCGTTCACCATACATGTTTAAACGCTATCTTCGCTACTACTTCTGGTTATATTTCTTTAATTCTTCCTACAACTTGGTCTACATTTAATACTTTAATTTAACAAACTTGCTATGGAGAAAACCTACATTTAATACTTTAATTTAACACACGTGCTATTGAGAAAATCTACATTGAATACTTTAATTTAACACACTTGCTATTGAGAAAATCTAAACATTATTTTTTCCAATGAGTTTTATTACATGATAGCTACAAAATGTGCACTTCGTGGCTCCATTATAAAATTTGTCCTTTACAATGTAACTTAAATTTAATACTTTTCTTTGTCCATGTGAACCAATAAATTTTAATTTATTTTTATTGTTAATAGATAATGGTGGGCGGCGTGCTTTTTTTTGTTTTGTATGTAGGCGAATCCCACCACTCTCCGCGTTTGGTAGTTAGCCTGGTATTTACATTTCTTCTGGCTACGATCAGGTACATAGCAAACTGAATTACTAAAAGATATCGAGAAAATTTCTTATACTAAGCAAGTAGAAACAGAATGAAATAGCAATAAATCCAGCTTAAACATGGTGGCAAGAGATATTCTGGGCTAAGACAAAAAGAAAATAAGAAACCATGGCTAACAAAGGATATCCTGAATCTAATAGAAGAAAGACGAATAGATTAGATGAAACAGAAAAACATACTTACAAAGCTGTAAAATGGGAGATTATTTGCAAATACAAGAAAGCTAAAAACAATGGATTAACGAAAAGTGCAAAGCGGTACAAACTAGGATGAAAATAGGAAAGACAGACGAGGCATACAAACTAATTAGAATGAATTTTAGGGATATAAAACCATATATCAAAAATATAAGGGATGCGGAAGGAAACGTCATTATAGAAAATGTAGAGAAAGTAGATAGATGGCAAGAATATATAGAAAATTTATATGCATGAGAGGAACTAACAGCATTACAACAAGAATCGGACATTGAAAAGGATGACTTAGGATATCCTACACTTAGCAAAGAATTTAAATTAGCATTAAAAGATCTGAAAAATGGTAAGGTACCGGGTACCAATAAGGTGCAAGCAGAAACTCTAAAAGCCGCTGGACAAGCAGTAACAGAACATCTCTTCCAATTTGTAAGCTATATGTATGAGACAGGCGAGATACCCAAAGATTTCAAACTTAACATCAAAGTCACTATACAAAAAAGGAGAGGCTCGTATAGATGTGAAAATTTTCGAACAATAAGTCTGACAGCACATGTATCAAAAATATTAACTAAAATTGTACAAAGACGAATGGAAAAACGTGCTGATGAAGTACTCGGAGAAGATCAATTTGGGTTTAGGCAAAATAGGGGAATATGGGAAGCTATTTTAACTCTGAAGGTGATAATAGAAAAAACCATAAAAAGAGGGGAGAGTGTGTATATAGGGTTTGTAGATCTAGAAAAACAATTCAACAATGTAAAATGAAAAAAAATGTTCAAAATACTCAAAAAGATTGAAATGAGTTTTAGGGATAGATGGACAGTACATAGCTTATACAAAGAGCAAACAACGGTAATAGAATTTGAGTAGGAACGTAGAGAAGTAAATGTTAGGAAATGTTAGGACGGGGATGCGCCCTATCGCCATTAATTTTTAACTTGTACATCGAAGAGGCAATGAATACTGTTAAATGCAGGAAGATATTTGGAATTATTATGCAGGGACAAAAGATTAATATGCTTAGATTTGCAGATGATATAGCGATTAGCATCTAGCAAGGAAGAGTTGGAAGCTGCACTTAATGAAATGGAAACGGTTCTAACACAGAGATACGGTATGAAAATTAACAAAAATAAAACTAAAAACTAGTATGCAAAGATGGAGAAAATACATTAAAAACTATAATACAAATAAGTAATGAGAACTTGCATTAAATTTCTGCTACCTAGGAAGCCCATTAATGCAAGATGGGAAGAGCGGAAAAGAAATAAAACAAAGATTAGCACAAGGTCGTGCTACATTTAACAAGAAAAAGCAACTACTGTGTTCAAAGACAACAAACACAGAAACAAGGAAAAGATTGCCTAAAACATATGTGTGAAGCACAGCAGTGTACGGCTGTGAATCCTGGTCAGTAGGAGAAGCGGTCAGGAAAAAGATAAAAGCCTTTGAAATGAAGTGCTACGATATGATGAAGATATCATGGACAGACAAAGTTAAGAACAGAGAGGTATTAGAAATAGTAGGGAAAAAAAGTATGCGGAATACAGTAAAAAATATAAGAGATAGGATGATAGGCCACATATTAAAGATTGAGGGAAAAAAAGTATGCGGAATACAGTAAAAAATATAAGAGATAGGATGATAGGCCACATATTAAAGATTGAGGGAATAGTGCAGAATATATTAGAAACAGAGATAGAAAAAAAGAGGTAGAAATAAACCTAGGTTAAACTATTGCACACAGATAGTGAAAGATGTAGGCTGTTTAAATTTCAGAGAAATGTGCAGGCTAGCTCAGAATAGAAATCAATGGAGGTACGCATCCAACCAATTCGAAGATGGAGAACCTAATGACGAAAAAATTACTGTAATTAAACTGGATGATTATTATGAGCAACTACATGTGTTGGTTTTATAATACTCTCAACTAATGTTAATTGTGCAAAAAGGTTTACTAAAAAACTATTAATTCAGCAAATGACTAAGTGTTGGGGGATCTTTGGCAGCCCCAGGCTGCTTAACTCCCTTCATATACTACTGAATCTTAGTGAAATAGAGTACATAATTAGGCAATGGCAGAAGGGAAACCAAGCTGTATCTAGGCTGTGGGAATTTCAGGGAACAGGGTAGGCTAGCTCAGAATGGAAATACGTGAAGGAACGCGTCCAACCAGTTTCAAGACTGAAAACCTAATAACAAACAAATAATTGCACTTAAATCTGATGATTATTATAAACAACTACAGGTGTTAGTTTTTAAATATTTTCAACTAATGTTGATTGTGCGAAAGGATATATTGGAAAACTATTAATTTGGCAAATATTCAAGTGTTGGGAGATCTTGGTAGTCGCAGGCTGCTTAACCCCCTTCACATACTACTAAATATCGGGAAAATGGGGTATATATTTATAAACAATAGGAGGGGAACCGAACTGCATTTAACAAGAAAGAGCAGCGGCTATGTTCAAAAACAACAAACATAGAAACTAGAAAAAAATTGTTGAAAGTACATAGGGGAAGTAGGAGAAGCAGACAGAAAAATGGTAGAAGAATTTTGGAATGTTGTGCTTCATATGTATGAGGATGATAGCATGGACAAAGTTAATAACAAAGAGGTTATAGAAATAACAGGGGAATAAAGTTGTCTGTGGAAAAAAAATATGAGAAATAGAAGGCATAATACGTTCAAGGGCATTTTTGAGGAATATATTACAAGCAGAGATAGGGTAGGTAGGTTAGCACAGAATAAGAAACAATGAGGGTACGCGTCTAACCAGTTTCAGGACTGAAGACCTAATGATGATGAGTTTTAAAAGAAGCATCAAAATTCACATCATCATTATGTCATATTGGACACAACAGTAATATTTTTATGGAATCACAATGCAGCTTAGAATACCTACAGAAATGTTTTCTTTTGGGCACATGCAGTCTGTTAGTTGAACTTCGACGTCTGACAAATATTCGAGGCACTTGATGGGTAGACATCTGAAAGTTTCCAGCTTCTGTAGGATATAATAATAATGGACCTTCCCAACTTGAGATTCATAAAAAATTCTGGTTTGTACAATTTTCATCCACATTTGGTAAGTGGATTTTAAATTATATTGTACCACACATCGCTTATATTCCACATCTGGCAAACAGTCGTTTGAAATTTAAAACTCACCTTTGACTGCCTTTGCTCATCCTCAACTGCTGAAGTAAAGTTAGTTCAATTTAGAAAGACTTTTCCATCAGACGTCTTGCGTTAACAGTACCTGAAACTTTTGTTGCATTAACGCTATATATCAACAACAAACAAAGAAAATTTGTTCCAAGTATGTACAAAATTTTTCTATTTTCAACCGGGATATAATTAACACTTTTGCCTGTTGGAAATTTGTCATTCTTGCCCACCTTTTACAATGGCAGTGGTGGATTCTTAAGTTGGTCACGGTAAAAAGCACAGATGATGAGGTGGGAACAGATAGGTCAGTTCAATAAAACACTAACCACCAGTTGTTTCATCATTACATCAGCCTGTTCGTTTCCATGAGTGCCCGAATACCATTGACCCGTGTTCCAAAATAGAATTAGAACCTTGTAATCACTTGAAAAATAATTGCCTGCCTGCCTAGTGCTACACTTTCATTAACATCTACATCATCTGAAACGAAGCCTGCCTCTGTCTTCATTAGATCTACCAGTGAATACATGTAATCAAGGTGAACTACTGTAGTGTCTCTCACAACATATACCATTTCCCAATTCATTGAAATTTCCACGTTTTTGAACATTAAACAGACTTCTTCAAAACTAATTCTTTTATCTAAAGAAGTCAAATGTAAAGAAATATTGCGAAACCAATTAAACATGACAAAACAGGTTATTTTCAAATTTCTCTCTCTTTTTGGGACATTAAATCAAATTTAGGCAATACTTATTCTCGAGCAATTTGACATTTTTTTTATTTAGAAACTAGATTGCCTAAACTTCCAGAAACATATAACGGATATAGGTTTAACAATTTAATAAAAGATTATCGAAATAACAGTCGCATGTCATTAATTTCAAATTCCAATAAGAAAGATTCCTTATGTTATTTTTCACGTCACTGTGCGAAAGACAAAGTTTTTGCACCAACCTTAGAGTAGTTTAGTCTATACTCAAACCCTGGGTCTTGACCACATATTACTTTCAGGACATAAATTACAAAGATATTTTTTTTTATTATGTTTTTATATTTTACTACTTGCTTTTGTGTCTGCCATCGGTGGTTCTAAAACTGTAGAAACTTGTAGAAAGAAAATAAATGTTACTATTAAATTACTTTACATTATGTACTGCAGTAGAATTGCAACAACACGTCACTTTAAATTGTTCCCGTTTATTGTTATTGTTTTAGAAATTGAATTACAATAAATAACAGCACTCGGTTTGGTGCTGTCATACATTGTTCTAGATTAGTTGGTCATTGTTTGCCACAGGCACTTTTGACCCCACTATTTTGAAGTCCATGCCAAATCTTAGTAAAAACAAGAAATTGTAATTAATTTTTTTAAAGGAGATTTCCTTGCAAATTTTCATGTGGGGATATTAAAAAAAATATGCTTATATTTTAAGTGATGGCTATATTTTTTTAAATCTAAATAAAACGGGTTCCCAAAACAATTTCATTTTTAAAACTTACTCTCATCCTGATCCTTAGGACCTTCCTTTACATCATGCAAAAGCGTATAGTATTCATCGATCTTCTCCTGATAGTGCATAAATTCTTCGCGGAGAGCTTGTAATTCTAATGTAGAGAACCCAGCAGTTTCTGCTTTAGACCACAATTTATTCAACTTCTTATCCTTAAATAAGCTTTTATCAATACGTTCATCAGTTGCTTCGTTATAAACTTTATCCTGAGCTGCTTTATTATCACCTGATTCTGTTGGAAAATGTCCTAATAATCCATACTTATTCAATATGCTAAGCAACTTTTTGCGTAACTCAGCTTCTTGTAAACCCTCCTTATCTTTCCCTTCTAGCTTCAATCGTTTCCAAGTTAACTCTTCCTTATCATGCAGTTGTAATTCTAAATATAATGACTTTAGCTTCGGCTCCGCTAGACCCTAATAAGAAACATTATATCATTGTAAAGCGACATTAAACTACCTACATGAATCTGAGCTTTAGACCATAATTTATTTATCTTAGCCATTCTAAAAGGTTGTTCTAATTTGTTGAGAGGAACGGTTGTCGGCGGATCTTTATGCCTTAAGTTAGCCTCAGCGGAATATTTATTATGTTTTTGACATTGTATATTCGTATTTCTACTAATAATATAAACTATTAATATAAGATATGTTAATTTGAACATTATATATCTTCTTAAAATAATAAAATCAGGACTAAAATCAATTACATATATTAATGTTTGTTTATTCTATTAGCCTAAAAATAGTTCTTATTATTACTGATGTATTTTAGCAACAGAATTGAGCAAGGTATCTTCTTTACCTACCATACATCACATAACCTTGACAAAACCTATTGATACAGTAACCTAATCAACGAGTAAGGAGCGCTAGTGATCAGAACACCGTTTTTAAACAGCATAAATGTTTCCTGCCATTGGTTGTAACCTACCCAATATGAAGATGTTGTGATTGAAACTAAACAATCATTTTTACGAAATGCTTAAATCAAGTGGTGATAGTGATATGTATTCAGATATGGTAAAGACAGAAAAATAATTTGTAATGTTTGTAATTTCAACGACAGTTCAAAATAGAATTACCAAAATAAACAAGTTAATGTGCATAGCCAAGCCGTTATAAGCATTTACTTTGAGTTAGTGTGCTGTTCTATCTCATCCACTGGAAAATTTCCTTTTTTTGTGGTTTATTAATTACAGAAAGCTTTCATACTTAAACACTTCGTCGACGCAGTTACCAAACAGTATCAACAAAGTGATAGTAATCAGGTAATAGTTTACCTTTTGATTATTTGATTTGGTTTATTAATACATCAAAGTTTTTGTTGATAATATGACTCTTAACAGGAATTTATTAAAAGAGGTGTGGTAATAAAGCGTCTTATAACATTTACACACACCGTTATTTATGCTCTACTTGTAATTATTATTATTATCACATTGATGCCTTGAAATAAAATTTTATTAACTTTCAACAACTAAGCTTATGCAACATAAAGTAAAGCTTGGAAACAACTAGTAGCAAAATCTGTTTATTTTCTTCTAACAAATAACAAGACTAACTACATTTATATAAAAGATGCTACCAAACTACAACAACTTTATAAAAAGTAAGGTGCTTTAACATACATATGCAACTTATCATCCAGATACCTCCACCACTGCGTGTGTTTTATATTAGACTGCGACTTAGCATTGGTTCTGTTCTGTTACTTTAAGGCTTTGCAAAATTTTAGAAGTTACTTTATGTGTCGTGACATAAATTAGCATTAATTATTTTTTATATAATCTAGAAAATAATGCACTAGTTGGTTTAAGCCTTTATTAAAACAATTTTTGTTATTGATATCATTGTTTAACGTCTCTTCTGTTGTAGAACACAATTACAAATGTGACAAATGGTTTAGTATTTTTAGCTTATTATTATTTATTGTTTCTCATTCTGGATTTTATATCCTCTGAACAATCTTATATTCTGTTGGTCGAGAAGTGCGGGAATTTTCTTACGTATTTAATTATATGTTGTAAATCTGGCAACATCGATAAATTAAAGTTTTTGACGGCGAAAAAGCAAAACACAATATGGATGCTGTTTATAAAATAAGCGTTATTTTCTGTTGCTATTACTTTTTGCCGAAGCTTAATTGATATCGATCAATATAATTTATAAAGAAGTTCATATATGCAAAAATTAAGTTCAAAAATGTTATTAACGTAGCACAGGCTATTTATTAAGCGTTGTTTGCCCCCTTTTAAGCTGTCAATTTCACGAAGTATGGTATTTAAATATAAAAACAGGAATGTTTACATTGTGTAGTTAAAATTTGTAGGTAAGTAAAGGCATAGAAAACGACGTTTTAATGCTGAAATCGTATGCGACAATTTTTTTATTGTGTGTTATACCGATTTATTTTAGTTAATTGTTTTGTTCAATGGAATTCCAGTCATGTCTCGAGGATTTGGAAAATTTCGCCGAACTACTTGTCAGACGAACTTGCACTTCGATAAGCTTCTAAAGGAAAATAGTAATTGTCCAACTGCTGCTAGATCCACCGGAACTCTTGGAAAATGGGGAGTAACTTCGTTTACATCGATACGTACAATAAACGGTACATATATATCTGCTTTTTTCAAACTGGGATGTATGAGAAATTTTTTAATTTGAATTTAGATTAGGATTAAAAGTACAGATCATAGTGCTTGCACCTCGCAAAATTTGAAAGGCAAAGAAAAATTTTTTAGCTAAGATAATAAGAAACTGATACACATTTTCAGTCGATTTAATTTTCTTGTACTGGGCGTGATAGAATTGTTGCTGAATATTACTTCTTAATAGAAAGTACTGAATTCTTAAACCCCAAATTGACCAAGGAAAAATATGCTAAATTAGCTAGTTCATTAAATATCTGTTTTTATACTGTATATGATCTGTGGACATAGTTTAGAATGTAGTTCCGAATAGTGCTATCTATAGTGTAGTGATTTCTACTTTATATTTACTGTGTGAGTACTAGTTCCTTTACATTTTTTTAGATTGGAGCATAAGAATGTCGGTACTATTAATTCGGGATTATAAAACTGATGTTATACTATTTACTTTTCTAAAAATTTTGAATTACCGCAAGATTTTGGTAATTAGTTACATTACACTAAAAAGGTGGAGTGACTTCAATTTTCCCAAAAAGTAATCAATAAATCTGCTGATTTTTAAGGCAATTTGGCATTAAATTTTAAACTAACGGATTCTGTATAGGTACGATATTCTATGAACAACTTGGAAACTGCTGAATGCATGGCAACACCCAACCGATTGGTATTATTAAATATCGTTTGTAGCCAGTGAAACTGACCTTTCTCAACAGGCCCTTTTGATTCTTTAGTTTTGAGAATCTGCAAAACTCTTTCCAAATTACTATAATAATTAAGGAGATATGTCAAATATTAGCTGCAAAAAATCGGTTACGTATACATATTGATCTAGGTCATGAATTAAGAAGCCTGCTCGAGATGAACATGTATTTTCTGCATGTTTGGGGGTTAAAAACCATATTACTGCAAATGGAACCAAGTTGGATTACTCTTGCGAAGGTTTTAAACTAAGAAAAACATCAATTTTCAATGGTTTACAAGTCTGCATGTAAAGAGAATACGTTTTCATCACTTTAGAAATAAAGGTCATATCAGGTGAGTTCACATTAGGCTACTATTCTAAATGTTTCTAAATTACTTTCAAGAAACATGACACCAAAGTCGGTTAATAATAGCAATCAGTTGGCGCTGTCAGTCATTCAGTAGTGGATACAAGGGATTAGTGTCGCATACCCTTCATTTTAAAGATGTTTGCCAAACTCGCTCAAATCTTAGTTGTTTTATATTTTGTTAAACTTTATTTTTTTCCAAAACTACATCTAGGATATTGAAAAACGTGCTTTTTGGAGTGGTTTTCATTTTTTAATTTAATCAAACATGTTACCTTAAATTAAAATTTAGTTAGAGAATTGTAAAATAAAAGATTGTCGTAAACTTTGTCGATAGAAGATGAAAAAGAATTTCATAATTCAAACATCGTTAATTGCTAGAAGTGCTCTCCATTAATATCTACATATAAATTAGCATGCATTTTTAAGCTAGGAGGTACTTTTATTAATGCATTTTCATCAACTAATTTGCATTTTTTTATTTTTCTTATAAATTACTTGGTCAACCTTAAATTCTAGATTGCTAGGGCCGTCACTACTTTTCTTAGCTATCATGTTTTCTTTATTTTCGATTAATTTATCACTTTCCTATAAACATATTTTAATATTTTTTTGTGGTTGTTAACATAATGCGAGTAGAAATTTGGAGACAAAAATATTTCGTACAGGTCTCTAGAACTTGTGTGGTCAATTCAAATGAAGGTGAAATTTATCGCACTATGTATAATAGAATTTCTGTAACCGATTGTGGCTTAATTTATTAAATCGTTTCCATTAATAGTCTTAAGTGCTCGATTAGAATAGAACGTGTGCATTTCTACTATAAATACTCACTGTATGTTTGTTGTTGTTTGTTTTGTATTTTTTTTTTTTAATTTTCTGGGGTATTAAACCACTGGCGTCGCCGTGGATCAATGTAGTAAGCGTAAGACTACGGATTCCAAGGTCTCGGGTTCAAATCCCGACACGGCCGACTGCTTGAAAAATGGCAGGTGAGCATTTTTCACAAATATTACGCCCTCGTTCGGATGAGAGGTTAAATGGAGGTCCCGTGTGTGAGTGTTGTCACGCACGTTAAAGATCCCTACATTGCTTGAAACGGCAAGGGTTCGGCAAAATTCTAAATTTCCAGGCAACAAAAAACTCGCCTCCTGGCCAATGTAGTACCTTCGGGTGGAGCATTGGAAATGTAAATGAACAGTATTAAACCACTCAGAGTTTTTTAAATTGTCTTTATTTACATTTCGATCCATGACCTAGGATCGTTGTCAACGATCCTAGGTCATTGATCGAAACGTAAATATCGGACTCGTAATGTCCACTTGTTGTAAAATGTATATTGATTTTATGTAGTTAAGAATTTCTTTCACTGTGGAGTTGTTGAACTCCTCACCTCTGACTGCTACAATAATCTGAGAAATTCCATATGACTTAAAATATTTTATTAGGACTTAGCTGATATAGATTGCAGTTTTTCTTTGCCCAATTATAGTTGGAGCTAATTTGGTAAAACCATCCACTCTCGGGTAGTTTTTGCCGTCAAAGGTAAACACATCTATATGAACAATTTTGAATTGCTTTGCAACGGGTTCAGTTAACATCGTAGGCGTGAAAGGCGTCTTTTTCGTGTATTTGCTTTTTTGAGTATGTGTACAATTGTTGATAAAGTTTGATATGGTAACTTTAATATTTCTCATATAATAATGTTGCTTAACTTCTGGTATGTTTCTGTTATTCCACTATGGGAAGTTTTCCATTCGTGGTGGTTTTTAATTAAAATAAGTTTGATTTTCCAAGTCCGTTACTGTATTTACTAATTTGTTACATTTATTTAACTTATTCCATTTTCTGAAAAATGTTTGTGGGTGTTCAATCACGATTTTGTATGTTTGTGGGTTTGAAACCACATGCCTTCTAACTTTGGATTTCTGGCATTGCATGCAACTTCATGCCCAGGCGTGGCCGTCTGCCTTGATACCAGACAAAACGAATTTTTGGGTTACCATTTTCGTTGTTTGTCTTTATTCCTGGATGTGCTAAGTTGTACATGCTTGCAAAAGCTTTTTTCGTAACTCTTTTGTAACGTAAGGGAGTGTTATCTTGGTTGAAACGTCGCAGAAAATGCTTTGCTCAGAGTTCGATATTTGAATCAGTATTCAACCTGTCAAGAACATTACTTGGCTACCATAAAGCTACTTGTAATTTGGTTCACTTTAGTTTATTAGATTGCCATCTGATTTTGAATCCAAGATAATTAAATCAAATGAACAACACTTCATAATCATCATCATTAGGTCTTCAATCCTGGAACTGGTTAGCCACATACCCTCATTGTTTCCTATTCTGAGCTGACCAACTTATTTTCCTGAAATTCACACAGACTGTGTAAATTTCAGGAAAATATAGGCTTACCTATTTTTTATCCTATCTCTGCTTGTAATATATCCCGCACTATTCTCCAAAAGTGCTTTAGAACATATCCTGCCCTCCTATTTCTCCAATTTATTTTGTTTCCCACATATGCTTTCAACAATTTTCTCCTTGTTTCTGTTTGTTGTTTTCGAATATAGCCACTGTTCTTTCTTATTAGATGCAGTTCGGTTCGTCTTCTTTTGTTTTACAAATAAAGACCCTGTTTTCCCGATATTCAGTGGTATGTGGAGGGATTTAAGCAACCTGCGGCTACCAAGATCTCCAACACTCGAACATTTGTCAAATTAATAGTTTTCCAATATATGCATATATAATATATATGCAATAGTCCAACCTAGATCTACGTCTACATCTATTTGTTCTTATCTCTGCTTCTAATATATTTCGTACTATTTTTTCATTCCTTAGTTTGTGATCTATCATCCTAGCCCTCCTATTTTTTACTGTTTTCCACATATTTCCCCATACCATTTCTAGCACCTCTTTCTTCTTAACCTTGTCTGTCTGTGATATCTTCATCATACGTCTGTAGCACCACATTTCAAAGACTTCTATCTTTTTTCCTGTCTGCTTCTCCTACTGTCCAAGTTTCACAGCCGTGCAGTGCTGTACTCCAAGCATATGTTTTAAGCTATCTCTTCCTTGATTCTATGTTTGTTGTCTTTGAACACAGTAGTTGCTTTTTTTGTTTAATTGAGCACGACCTTGTGCTAATCTTTGTTTTATGTCTTTTGCACTCTTCCCATGTAGCGTTATTTGGCTTCCTAGGTAGCAGAAATTCTTAACCTCTTGTAAGTTCTCCTTACCTATTTGTATTCTTGTTTTAAATTTATTTTCCCCTCCTTTGCATATTAGTATTTTAGTTTTATTTTTGTTAATTTTCATATGGTATCTCTCTGTTAGAACTGTTTCCATTTTATTAAGAGCAGTTTCTAACTCTTTCTTGCTAGGTGCTAATGCCACTATATCATCTGCAAATCTATCAAGTCTTTTGCCCCTGCATAATAATTCCAAATGTCTTCCTCCATTTGACAGCATTCATTGCCTCTTCGATGTACAAGTTAAAAATTAATGGGATATGGCACATCCCTGTCTTGCACCTTTCTTAATATCTACTTCTCTACGTCCCTGCTCTAATTCTATTACTCCTGTTTGCTCTTTGTATAAGCTATGTATTACCCGTCTACCCCTAAAACTCATTCCAATCTTTTTGAGTATTTTGAACATTTTTTCCATTTTACATTGTCGAATGCTTTTTCCAGATCTACAAACTCTATATATATGCTTTCCCCTTTTTCTGTTGTTTTCGCCATTATCACCCTAAGAGCTAAAATAGCCTCCCGTGTACTCTTTTTTCGCCTAAACCCAATTTGTTGTTCTCCTAGTATTTCTTCAGCTCGTTTTTCTATTCGTCTTTGTACAATGCTAGTTAGTATTTTTGACACGTGTGGTGTCAGACTTATTGTTCTAAAATTTTCACGTCTATTTGCTCCTCTCTTTTTTGGCATAGTGACTATGATGTTACGTTTGAAATCTTTGGGTAGCTCGCGTGTCCGATACATATGGCTTACAAGTTGGAAGAGACATTCTGTTACTGCTTGTGCAACGGCATTTACAGTTTCTGTTTGTACCTTATATGTACTCGGCTTCTTACTATTTTTCAGACTTTAATGCTAATTCAAACTCATCTCTAAGTATAGGATATCCCAATTCATCTTTTTCAATGTCTGATTCTTGTTCTAGTGCCATTAGTTTCTCTCCTGCATATAAATTCCCGATATATTCCTGCCATCTAACCACTTTCTCTACATTTTCTATATTAACGTTTCCTATTGTGACCTTTATATTTTTGCTATACGGTTTTATATCCCTAAAATTCATTCTAATTAGTTTGTATGGTGTCTTTCCTATTTCCATCTCAGTTTGTATCTCTTTGCACTTTTCATCAATCCTTTGTTCTTTAGCTTTCTTGCATTTGCAAATAATTTCTCATTTTATGACTTTGTATCTCTGTTTTTCTATTTCGTCTGATCTATTTTGTATTTTGGTCTTTCTTCTATTAAATTTAGGATATCCTTTGTTATCCATGGTTTCTTATTTTGTTTTCGTGTATACCCCAGAATTTCTCAGGCTGCCATTTCTAAGCTGGATTTAATGTTATTCCATTTTGTTTCTACTTCCTTAGTATCAGATATTTTCAGCAATTCATTTGATTTTTTTCAAATCTTTCGTGGATATCTTTATCTTTTGGTTTCTCAAAGTCAAAGTGTTTTTTTGTGTTCCCTTTTTTCCAATTTTTAAATTTAAGAGAGGCTTTCAGAATTACGATGTTGTGGTCAGTGTCTATACCTGCTTCTGGGTAGCTTCTACAGTCTTTTACTTGATTCCTAAATCGTTGTCTAACAAGAATGTAATCTATTTGATATCTTCATATATCCCCTGACATCTTGCACGTGTATCGTCTTCTACCATGATGTTACGATAATGTGTTTGTGATGGTTAAATTGTTTTTGTCGCAAAATTCTACCAATCTATTTCTCCTGTCGTTTCTCATACCTAAAGTTCTCTATCTGCTTCATACTTCTGACATTCCACGCTCCGACTTGCAGAATGTTCCCGATTTTTTTTCCTACATTTTCCGATCATAACCTCTGTGGTAGTCCCCTCCCGGAGATCCGAATGGGGGACTATTTTACCTCCGGAATCTTTTACCCCAGAGGATGCCATCATTTTAAATACAATTTTAAGTACGCTGTGTACTTAGGAGGTAATGTGATGGTTAACCGTTGCCTTCTACATCGCGGTAGTGTCTTAGAATGCCATACCGGCCCCTATGGTCTTTGCCAATCTAAGGATCGAAAGAGTCGCTGTCCTCTTTTGGGAACCTGTATTAGTCTGGTTCCTCACTTAAGACCCTCCTACTTTGGCTTAACCTGTAGTTTGGCTCTTTAGGTTACTGGAACGCGGAAACTATTCCACCCATTTTAGTAATCTAGAACTTCTTCAAGGTGCAGGTACATTTGGATTGGGAACAACACTTATTATTCATTTATTGATAATAATTAACACACGGATGTGTAGTGTCTCACATGTTTCATTACAATACTATTATTCTAGTGTTCTCTTTTTAGTTTTTACATTTCACTCATATAACTTTGGTAGATAAATGTCATAATTATAGAATCCTGATAAATAAATAACTATTACTTAAGTAGCTTTGTGGTTCATGTTATTGCAAATGGAATGTGTAAAACAATCGTTCAGTGTTACTGGGTTCAATTGGTTAATTACCCTACGCCTTTTTTGTACTCAAGACGAAATCTTTCTACAGGATGATTTCGCCTTGCAATACAAATCATGAACAATAAATTAAAATGGGTGCTGAAAGTTTAAATGGTTAAATTGCTTATAAATAAATTTCTGTACAATTACATGTCTAATTATAGATTAGTTGCATATTCTTTTATGAACTTATAGACTTATTCATAAATGCTGACTATAATTATATTGAATTTCATTCACTACTAACCTAAATAAAATGTTAATGCACTTTTATAAAACTAGACACTTGGTAATGGCTATTACAACAATTGTTTCTCTTGCCTAAACTTAACAATTCTATTTATATACACTCTGAATTTTACCTAAATTGTTCTTGATTGTACAGTTAAGTTTGTTACATGAGATAACAGTGTATGGTCCCTTAAAATAACCGTTGGATTTTGATCAATTAATTCTCCTTTGCTAACAGGACTAAATCTCCAACCCTTATGATGCCGATGGTTTTATTTCTGTCATACTGTATTTTTCTGTCCTTCTTTGTTTGCTCTATGTATCGTTCCACTCTTCGCTGTGACGTGTAGTTTGAACTTTAATTCTTTACCATAATTTTTGATGCTGTATATTGAGTCCACCCCCGTTGTTAATTCTGAGGGTAGATGAATAGTTTTCCCAAAAACAAACTCGGACGGTGTATATCCTTTTGTAGCGTGTGGTGTAGTATTGTAACAAAATGTATAGTAAATTAATGAGTGTAACCAAGTGCACGTGCTTGATTTTAAATCAATAAATAAATGTATACATGCAAAATTTGAAACTTTTTGTCAATTGCAGAATGCTTGAGACTGTTTGTCATTCTCAATGCATTTAAAATGAAAATTATCAATAAAAACAATAAGTATTACGGTATACATTTATTTATTGATTTAAAACCTAAAATATTGAGTACATTCGTCCCAATCAGTTTTGGACTCATTCAAATATGATTGATCGTAGATATTCATTTTGCGTGCTATGGATTCATTTTACTCCTCCTATCGTTTGTGGATGATGTGGTGTAGAGAATTGATACGGTATAGATAACTGCTCAGTTACATTCTTGAAAATTTCATTTTTGTACTCAGTCCCTAGATCAGTTTGTATTTGGTTGAATGGTCCATATACTAGTATAAAATTGTGTATTAAAGCTGTAGCTATTGTGGTACTTCTTTGTTTGATGTTGGAATATTACAACGTACTTACTTGGCTCAGTAATATTATTACCATGTATGCTTTTCCTTTATTCAATTTTACAAAATATCGTGCCAATGAAAGTTATATCAAAACATTTTTAAGGTGTAGGCCTTATTACTATTTCTTCTTTGTGCCTAATTATGTTTTTATTGGTTTGACATGCCTGACAATGGACTGTGTATTGTGCTGCAATGTTCTTCGAAAATTGGGTTTTTGTACAAAAATTTTAGTAATTGCGGTTGTTGGTTCTCATTTTCTACACTCGATGGTTTTGGATATAGTATTACGCATACTTTACTCAATATTGATGATGCTGACTTCGATTTGGATAATTTAATATTTCGATATCCTAATTCACCAGCTGTTTCTTGCAACAGCAGTAGAAGTTCCACAAGTGGAAAACTACCCTTAGTGAAATGGATATCTCTTTGCTTTATATCTTCCATTCTTGCCCAAACACATACTTATATAGTTTGGTGCTACCTTAAAACTCACCCACGGTATGTTGATTATTGCTGTTCTATTACATTTTAATTTAAAAAATTTTATTTTTTATCCGAAATCACTTCTCTAATTTTCTCCTCAAGGTTTGTTTCTTTACTTACATTATTTGGATTGTCTTGATGCCATGTCACTGCCCATAATAGTCTAAACCTTTTGTAGTATATCGCAACAGGCAGTCAGCTGTAACATTTTTTGTGTGTGGGGTATGTTCTACCTTAAAATCATATTCCAATAAATCTAGCTTCATACGTACCAGTTTTGGTGTCGGGTTCTTCATTGTAAAAAGATAAGTTAGTCCCCTGTGGTCGCTTAGAACTGAGAATTTTTTGCCATAAAGATATGGTTTCAAATATCCTATAGCCCAGTGTATGGCCACCATTTTCTTTTCTATTGTACTTACCTTAATATCCATTCTTGAGAATGATTTTGGGGCAAATGCTATCTGTAATAAATCTTCGGCAAAATTTTGCTCTGCATGCGTTTTCTGACTCATCACTAGAAAGTATAAATTCTTGGTGAATTCTTAGAATTTTAATATTGTTGGCTTTAATAACATGTGTTTGAGAGTAGTAAATGCATGAATACATTCTTCGCTCCAAATAAAATATATGTTTTTTTAAATAAGCTTATTTAGTGGTATAGTTATATTAGAAAAATTAGGAATAAATTTACGATAAAAATTACAAAAAGCTACAAATTTTTGTACTTTCTTTGCATGTTTTTTTTGGTGTCAGAAAATTTTTACTAACACCCTATTTTGATGTGTCAGGCATAGAAAAGTTACACTTGCTTTGAGAAATGTGCACTTACTAGGGTTAAATTTTAAATTATATTTTCTGCATGTCTCAAAAACTTCTCGTAAAGAGTCCAAATGATGTTGTTCTGAAATTCGTATTATTATCAAATCATTCATATATACCTGCAAATGCTAAATTCACCATTCCTTGTAAAGTTGGAGGTGACATTTGAAGCCAAATGGTGTCCATCTGAAACGATAGCTTCCATTTTCTGTTGAAAAGCTTGTGATATCTTTTGATTCTTCTTTGCATTTCCCACTTAATCTAAAATGATGTCAATTTGTGATAAAGATAGATAGATAAATTGATTGATTTTATTTGATCCCATTGTTATATGGTAGTGTATACTTAACATAAAAACATCGATACATTGTCACATACGATAAATATCAAATATTAAAATACAATAAATATCAATAGGTGGCAAGTCTTCATCGAAAAGCTCATCAAGAGTATAGTAAGCTCGTTCAATAAGAAGTGTGTGCAAGGCAGATTTAAATTGTTTTAACATAGGTAATGACCTCATTTTATTTTTAAGTTTGTTAAATGTAGGGGCTATGTAAGTAAGTGATTTTTGGAATCTGTTATAGATTGGTAGGTGTTTGTAGATATTGTTGGCGTAGTTAGTGTTACAATGATGGATGGAATTAGCCATCGTAAAGCAGTTTCTATTTTTGTAGAACAATCTCGTAAGTGTAGCAAGTTTTTAAAAATAGGTTTACAATGTGCATCTTTGTCTGCATTCACAGTCCTTTTTTGGATTTTAAATATGGTGAATGTGTGTGTTCGACTGCTTTTCCCTAAAATACTATGCCATAAATCATTTTAGATTCAAATGATGCATGATAGACTTTGCAAACACATGTAAAAGGTAGTTCAATTGAGATAGTTCTGATCGCTAGACAAGCGGATGTTTGTTGGTTAAAGAAGTAGTATGTTCCGACCAATTTAAGCCTTGGTCAATTGTTATGCCTAAAAATTTAGTTGCGGGAACTAAATTAAGAGATGCACCGGAGGCAGTTTTATAATCTAAGTAAGTAGTTCTGTATACTATCCAGCAGGTTTTGCGTTTACTAACAGAGAGTTTGTTAATATTGAACCAATGGTGTTTGTCTGTGTGACTGTAATATCAACCTGTATTCTCTCTGAGAGTAAACTGACAGAGGAAGTTTCCCTCCTTATTTAATTCGGCTAAAAGTTTTTTTTTTCAATTTTTATGATTATCTTTTTATTTCAAATATTGAATAATTGTGCAAATCTGCTGTTTTTATATCATTATAGTGTGACTTTACGAGCTCTTCAGTAGTGTTTATCACCCAAACGCATTCTGGTTGTGACAACACTTGCAGTAACTTCTCCTCTGGGTTCCGTATTTAAAATTAGCTTCTCATTATTATCCTTAGTTGGTTTATTTAAATGTCTAATGTTTTCCACTATAGGTAGAATAATGAAAAATTCTGGTTCTGATCCAGTTTCGATTCTATTATTGTAATGAAAATATTTTGGTCTATTAGGGTTCAATCTTTATAAATAATTTTGCGTTGATATCGCACTAAAAAGTCTCAACTCACATCAGCAGGTTTTGGAAGATTATCCTGTACTATTTAAAATTGTTGTTAAAATGACTATTTTCTCTTTCTATTGTTCCCGAGGTTCAGCCTATTGTCCTTAAAGTATTGTTCATAATGCCTATAGTTTGGCATGAGATTAGGAAAAAAATTTTTGATGTCTGTCGATTTTTTTTTCTTTGATCAGACCTAAGTTGGCTCGAGTATCCACCAAAAGTTTAATTGCATGCTGAGTCGTCATTGATGTCTTTACTGTTATAAAATTAGACATTTGTAAATTAAATGTGTATATTTTCGTTGTTGGCTTTCCTTGTCTAGTTCTGGATGCTGGCGGGCTTGCTCATTTTTCTGATTCTGGATTTTGTAACTTGTCACATACTGAGTGCACCTATAAAAAATTTTCTCGTTGATAATTGTAATAATTATTTTCTCTGATGATCTGCATTATCATTTAGTATTGCTGTACTACTGTGTGGCGTAGTTGATATGTGTGTGACTACTATGCCTATGGTCCCAGGTTCGAATCTCGACACGTTCTGCTTGAAAAATGTTAGACGGACATTTTCAACAAAAATATGCTCTCGTTCGAATGAGAGGTAAAATGGAGGTTTTGTGTATGTGTGTGTGTTGACACCCATGTTAAAAATACTTACCTTGCTTGAAACAGCAAGGGTTCGGCAAAATTCAAAATTTTTTAAGTAAAAAAAACTTGTCTTCTGGCCAATATAGTACGTTCGTGTGGGATGTTAGAAAATCAAATGTAAGTGCACCCTCATGATAATATGGACACCATAACAGAAAAGTCGAATCACAAAAGTGCAATGTGTGGTATAGATATATAATATGCAAAGTAGTGTTCCAGATGCACCAACAGATGACATACGGTAATTTTTTGTAGCTAGAATAACAGTTTGTCCTTTGTGAATAGACACAACTTTTTATAAACTTTTTCCACATTGAGTTAATCACCATTTATCAATACAGGTCACTGTGAAAAAGAATATGAAGTTACTGATATTTCAAAATGCATTTGCACATCAACCTAGAAAAAGCAGATGCAATTTTTGGATAATGCAAAAACAGAAGGAACAGATATTTCAATGAATAATGTAAACACCTCTTTTCTTGGAGTGCACCAACTTTGTGTGTAGAAAATATGTAGGATGTTGGAAGTTTCTGAACCCGATTTATTTCATTACTAATTATTTTTTATTTTTTAGTTTTCAGTATTTTAAACATTATTGTAGGTTATATTTTCAATTTCTATTTATGTTGAATAAGGTTGTATAATATATTTCTTTTATTTTTGTAATTTTATAAATAAATCAGTATAAAAATATATACCATTATTTTTTATTAAGCAACCAAAAAATCTTAAAAATTACAATTAACATTTGAAACGACCCCACTAACCAAATCAGACCTCTTTTGTCACAAAATATTATATCTACTTTAGAGTTAAAGTAAATGCAAATTCGGTGCTTAAGTGGAAGGTTAGGATAAAGTTTTAAAATGATGTGATATATTGTTTAGGGTTGGTAATCCGTTTACAACTTCCTGGCTAGTATGTGTGGATTGATAGTTGTGGTGGTGATAGGGAGCTAAATATATCGTATCTTCTAAAGAAAGTGATTCCATAAAACCACGTTTTTCTAAGACGAAATGCTTTTATTACTTTTTAAAATGTTATTCATTAATTGTTTGTAATTCTGTTTTTGTTATAGGCGTTACCGTAGATTATGACAATGAAAAACTAGAAAATTCAGCTAATGACATTCCAAAACCTAAAAAATTCTTTAAAAGCCGCAATACAGATCAAGCAGATTCGAACTCAACTGTTTACCAATCAGAAACTTACAACTCTATTAAAAAAGAAAGAAGTCCTTTGACTTTCCATGAGAAGCCCATCTCAAAAAAATCTCATCCAAAAAAATTTTTTACTTCAAAAAATAAACCAGATTCAGGAAAGACTGTGTTAAGTTCTAATGTAAATAATAATAGCAAAAGAGATGAGACTAAACCGCCTATAGTCCTTAGAATATGTAGAGGTAAATCACAGCTATTAAGTGATTCTGATGAATCAGAAAGCACTCCAACTCCATCTTCTACACCTTCTACCTCTACGATTACTTCTCCTCGTGCATGTAGAGATAATAATCCACAAAGGTCACCTGGTAATATTCGAATGACTCGTTCTGCTAGACGTAGCTTACAACAAGATCCTAGCAGTAGTCCAGCCTCAGCTGACACGCCTGGTGATACATTTTCCCTGTTTACATCGCCCCGACAAGATATCGAAGTCTCCCCTAAATATATTCCTGCAGAGAAATATGAGCTAGAAAGAAGGGCTTTGTATGAAAGTTTGCTTCGACCTGATTCTCCTAAAGAGACTGTATTACCTGATCAAAATACAGATTTAAATCATATTATTGATTTGCCATTAGATCAAGCAGTGGAACCTGAGCATATTAACGTATCTCCACCGACAGAACTTTCGCAGGAAATTGATCCTCCAGAGGAAATTGAATCAGTGCCTGAACCTATGGATACTAGCCACATTACTGAATTGGAAGATGTAAGAAAACTGCAAAAAGGAACCAATTTGCCTAAAGAGAAGGGTACAAATTCTACATCTTCCACTATGAATGTTATTGAGACTCGTTCGAGAAAACAAAAACAAAAAATAATAGAGGAGTGGTCACATGATAGTGACAGCAGTGACTCGTTGCAAGAAGTTAAAAAACACAAAAGTCCGAAGACTGTAGAAAAATCTAAAACATATCCAGTTGAGAAACATAAAGAAGAAGTTTTAAATCCGTCACCTAAACCTGATTCACTCCTAGCTCCTGTAAAATTAGTTATATCAAAAAAGAAAGGTAGTATTTTTAAAAGTAGGTCATTAATAGCAGATGGTAATAATAAGAAAAGAAGAGCTGTTTATAAACATAACTGGACTGATGAAAGTAAAAACCCCCCTAAAGGCAGTGAAGAAGAAAAATCGGACAATTCTAATTTTGATGAGTTTGGATTTAGTGATCAACCATTGACACGAGTTCAAGCTGATTATGATAGTGATAAAGAAGAGGCAGTTACTAGTATAAAATGCACAAAACATGATAAAGGGGTATGTATTAATTTGAATTTATTTTGGTAGTTTAACAAATTTAATAACGTTATTTTCTATTTAATCACAAATAATGCATACAATTTTTTTGTTGAATCAATTACTCGCCTATATTGTGTTATTATATCATAAATGTTGGTATAAATCACAAAAAAATTTGTGCATATAAACGCAACAAATTTTTTGAAATTAATCTTGTGCTTACATTTAAATCTTGTTATTATGTTGCCCAGCTGACATTATTTCAATTAACGAAAAGTGTGGTTTTAAGATAAAGTTTAATGCAATATACACGGCACCTACAAATTAATCTTCAAGCTACTGTCAAAATCATAAAGTCACTCAAAACTCAGCCACCTAAAAAAATGTTATGCTTATTTCTCACATTAAGTTTATGAGTGAATTTTGCTGTCTGTGTAACAGAAACCAATGTAAAACACATATAACAGTACTTAACATCACATTGATATTAATAACCTCACCATAAATCAATCAAATGCTTAACAATAGAATTAACTATAACAGCCAGCACCCGTGTTCGATATATATTTTATGTTTTAGTACATAGTTTTTGGTTATATACATAAATCTACATAATTTTTCAATAAGACGATAAAAATACATATTTATTACATAATATTTAAGATTGGTTTTAATTCTGTATTTCAGAAACTCTGCCGCTGATTCAGTTTATATACTGCATTAAGGCGCCCTTACATACTTGCTTCTAGAAGCTGCTTCTTTTTACATACACATGTTGATTTATTTAAGTTTAACCTCTTAGCTTCCATTTTACTCAGGAACCAATCAAAATGCGTATAGAAAAAAAAGTAGCTTCTAGAAGCGAGTATGTAAGACTGCCATATTAAACATGGTAGTGGAAACAGGTTTGATGTTTTAAAAATTCGTAAATTTTAAATGGCATAATGCTTAAAATAATTCTAGGCAATTTGCCTACTTTAATCCAGAGCTTATGGAACAGCTCATTGCGTTATAAAACTTTACGGTATAAATTGTAACATTGTTTGTATCGGTACACTTAACGCTTCTTGAAGGCTACTTACAAAGGTGCAATTGAGTTCAAGGAAACTTTAAAATAAAGGAGATATTTAGGAAAGGTTTTGCATTTTATTTAAAAATTATATTGGTAATTTCGGTATTCTGTACATGAAAATCACACAAAGTTTTGGTTCTCGTGAAAGTTCAGTCATTGGCTTATCTGTGTGGTTTGAGAGGATGCCAAGATTGCATTTCTCACACCTCCAATGTGATGTTCTATCCACCAATGTGCGTCAGAGAACTTTAACTTTTCCTGGAGTGGATAGAAATTTTTGTGGGAAGCGAATGTATCGAAACAAAGAACTTGACTACCGACTTCCTTTGACGTATGTTGTAGTGCTTTGACTTATTGACAAGTGATTTCTCCCTTCTGTACCTATTCTATTGTTTATCACATATCGTATCGACACTTCGTCACAGAGGGCTACAGCCAGGCAAATACCGGCACAACAGGACACCACCACGAAATCCCTGCAGAACCATCGAGCCGCTGCATCAAGAGCAAGATACCATGGGTAAGTGTTAGTCATAATAACTTAGCGACGCATTGGGTCACCCTGGGAAATTTACCTCCATGTAAATTTGAGGTTATATGCCTTCGATACTATTGTATTTTACTCTAAATGCGGTTGTTTTAAGGCATTTCAGAATCCGGTCATAAACAAAAATAGAATGCCAGGTTTAATCATAACCAGTTTCATTTAAATAATGGTAATTGCACCAATGTTTATTAAGCCGAAGCACGAAGCTACGAAAACTGAAATAGTATTTGCCTTAAGGATTATCAGTAAAAGCCACTCATTTGAATCGGCAGATGGTATTAAGGAGACTTTAACTTCTCAACTTTCCCAATATAGAATGGTTGCAGTATTTTTTGTTATCGCCGAGAAAATTAATTGTCTTATTTAACTGTGTATACCCTAGCTCCAGAATGAATTAGCATCTGATATTAAAGGTATAGTTCGTTCGGTTTAACCTTAGGAGGCATCAAATTTAGTAATGAAGTGTAGGCAACTGCATGCAAATGAATACCTAGAATTACACTTGAAGGATACCAACATTTAACTTCAGCATTCGTCTAATTTCATTATTCAAAAAATTTATTTTCTCTAAAATATTCTTATTAAAATTAATTGTGCATGGAATAAAAAAACTTGAGTCCAAAAATGTAATTTAATATAGTTTCTCTCTTATCGTTTTTTTTTGTTAATATGGTTACAAATACAAAATAATAAAAGTAAATTCTGGTTTTTCTTATAAATCTGTCTTGACATAACAAGACCTTAATTTTTAATAATATTTCAAAACAAGATTTCTGATACCCAATGGACAGATCTGTGTATTGGTTTACATGTATTTCACATCAGTTTAATTTATTTCTTTATAAAAAATTTAAATCACGTGCAGCTAATTTGGATAAATAAAATTTCAAACTTATTCAGATATAATGACCTTATTTAAAGATTAGACATCTGTAATGAACTTTTTTAAAAAACAGGAAGTGGACTTTAGAATCACAATACTTTAAACACATGGATGTTCCGTGTGTCTTACAAAATTACCTTATTAGTACTTCATAACAGTCATATTTCACGTTATTATTCGTGCACAAAATTTAGCATAATTAAGCAATCTTCTATTAAAATTTTATGTGAACACTTTTTAAAAGTCTGATAAGCATAAGAACTGAAAGTTTTGATACCTGTTCTTAATGAAGACGCTACCCCTTGTTATCGAACTGCGATGCACATTTTCTGGATTCTGCTTACAAATTTGATGCAAAAAAAAACATCGAACAAAAGCTGTACGTTCTTCGTTAACGACAGTTGCCCCAATCTCTATACATATACATCTATGATTACTTCATGCGCTAAGGAAATAAAGATATTTTGTATTAGTATTAAATTACTTGAATAATGCGGTTCACCGTTAACAAATACCGACTCCTCGAACCATTTTTAAAAGGAAGCGTGGTCTAGTGCCTTGCCGGAGTCACAGGAATGACCATTTTGCTGTGCCCCCAAGACGACCAGCTCTCCTGCGCCTATCTCGACACGCCTATTCTGAGGCTTCATTTGTCACGAACCCGTGACCCCATCTGTATAAGTTACAGTCTTGATTACATCTTAAACTACAATGGCCAGCTGGGCTATCCGTACCGTGCATGTAAAGAACAGCTGATCCGCCTTGTGCGTCACTTCATGACCGTATTTACGCAAGCGCTATCCTAATTTTAACAACTGAAAGGATATAATCCGCCTCTGGATTAGGCAACACAAACGACTAGTTCCTTTTTAAATATGTTTTCAGAGTGTATATTGTTATTAAATATTTCTGGGTAATGCATTTAAGTTAATTAAATGGTCTTATTTCCTGTTCTATTGTGGAATTGTTTCTTTCAGATATAACTATATCGAATACAAAAATCAAATATCACAGATCAACAATGCATAGATGTGATTCCTTCAAAGCTAGTGCTACAGAATATATATTCGTTACAACATGAAACAAGATTTTCAGTTTTATTGCACTAATGTTATCATTTGACAATTCAATTTGAGCTGTTTTGAATTTAATTACAAAAGAAGTTTTAACAAATAAATTATTTTCTTATACGCTTTCGCAAGAGTTGTTTATTCTGCCTTTATAGAGGATAACTCAACAATATGTTACTTTCTCGAATTCCAGGAAATAAGACCACCAGCTAAAATGAAAGCATAACCAGTAATAAGTACCTGACAGTTTTTTGGGCAACTTTTCCACTCTGTATCAGGATGTTGTCAATGGGTTCGAAATTTGGTTTAGAAATAATACAAAATTCAGTTGTTTGCTTTATGTATTGTAGAACTCTTTTTATTGCATTCCAATGTGACGCTCTCTAACAATTATTGTTTTGAACTAGGTAACACTATTATTTACATCGGGCCTATTTGGGGTAGACGAGCACCAATTAGTTTACAAATATGGTAATTTTTTAATGCTGTTTCTTGGCGTCTTTAGTAAATTTAGTCAGTTTAACATTAGGATCTCTTGGAGTTAACACTATTGAATTTGGACTTTCTAAAACAATTAAGTATTCCGAAATGTATCCCTTAGGATGTAATATCTTATTACCATTCTTACTAAATTCAATTTCAAGAAAAAGACTGTCATCAAGATCTTTGTTAGACCACTATAATCTTGTCAAATTTGCAGTTTTTCTAGAAACAACTAATGTCTTCAACGTATATGACAACTAGTGTAAAATCTTACTTTCTACAATTATAATAGAAGCGTTGTTCTGGTTTAGTAGCTGTAACAGTAGATTCTTTCAAGGTTGATCAATTTAGAATACCAAATTCTTCTATATCGGTGTTTATATATAAGCATGATTATTCACAAATACAGAGAGATTTTAATGTATTGTGATACCATTACAGATTACTAACTATGTTTATTTCACTAATTTAGGTCTTAACACGACCATTAAACACAGTTATTACTAAGTTTACTATGTAGTTTATCTACAGAAACACTTAATTTATATCATAATATCCACGAATTCTAACTTCAACTGAAACTAATTATGAATCTGAGAAGTTTCAGAATTCATTTTTTTCCATTCGTTTTCCAACTTAATCACAATTACTCTGCTGAAATGAACGAGCTTGTTATTTGATATTTGATGTTTCAACTGAAACTACCTGCTCTATTTCCGAACCTTCTAGATTTTTTTGCTTTTGTTGCTCAGATTTTTCGGTACATTGTATTAAAACTATAGACCGTGTATTAATTTCAACACCTCTTTACCATATTTCTGGCTTCAAGAAACCATTCCTGAAAGCCGAATGAGACAGATTACTTGCTGAGGGAATTATCAATAGGTGCAACTCTCCATGGTCAGATCAAATCTGGTGGCTTTGGTATCAAAACCAAGTGGAACTTATAGATTATATATCGACTACAGACTTTTAAATAAAATTACCTCAAACACATATCCTATGCTAAACATTGACGATAGCAATATACAACTAAGATTTACAATGATTTACAATCGGGTTACCTGCAGTTACCTATGACTTCAGAAGACACACAAAACGTTCTTCACTACTTTTGGAACTTTCCAGTGCAATCTGATACCGTTTGGTTTAAAGACATCCTGCAACATTTGTGCGGCTAATGGACAGATTTCATGCAGGATTTGGGATAGACTGATATATGTGTATTTGGAGGATGTGTTAATCCTATCAAACACCCTTCAACACATATTGACAATGTTGGTGCCGTTTTCAAAAGATTAAAATTGTTTCAATTGCTTGCTCGCCGTGATGTGCTATTTAATGCGAAAATCCATAAAATACCTAGAACATTTAAATGCAGCTGAAGGTATTCGCCCAGGAAAAACTTGCAATGCTACCTAGATATTGGGGGCATTTGATTTTCATTTGTTATTTCTTTTCATTACTAAAAGAAATAACAAAAGAAATAACAAATGAAAATCAAATGCCCCCAATATCTAGGTAGCATTGCAAGTTTTTCCTGGGTTTTCCTTGCAATACTAACATGAAATACAGCCTACATACATGATTTCTATTTATACATACAATAACTAATTATATAACAATAAGCACATTAACTAGAAAACCATTATTTCGGCAAATATCTAAGTGTTGGGGGATCTTGGTAGCCACAGGTTGCTTAACCCCCTTCACTGAATCTCAGTGAAATAAAACATAAAATTAGAAAACAATAGAAGGGAAGCTAGCTCAGAATATAAATAAGTGCAGGTACGTGTTCAACCAGTTTTGAGATGAAGATCCAATGATGATGATGATGAAGCATATTAACAACCCCTGTAAAACAGCATTGGTATCTGACAAGTGTAAACCCGCAATAAGGTTACCTCACAACCATATACAATCTCCGTTAAACAGTATTGGTATCTGACA
This sequence comes from Platerodrilus igneus, assembly GCA_036346225.1. Lineage (NCBI taxonomy): Eukaryota > Metazoa > Arthropoda > Insecta > Coleoptera > Lycidae > Platerodrilus > Platerodrilus igneus. The sequence goes on from JARFIW010000156.1 coordinate 2,512,293, forward strand.
AGTGTAAACCCGCCATAGGGTCGCCTCAGATCCATATACAACCTTCATAGAACAACATTGGTATCTGACAAGTGTAACCGCCATAAGGTTACCTCAGAACAATGTTAAAATCTACCAAAGAGGTAACCTAAATCATAATGATTTCCCCTTCAAAATAAATATTAAAAAAACGACTACTTAAGCCTTTTAATAATGCAATTGCACACTTCTTTAATAACTATTCTCTAAATTGTATAAATAGAAACATGTTAAAAAATGTTTTCCAATTCCCAAGTTATTGAATTTTTACAATAAAAATTAATCAGCTGATTTCACGTTAAGCGTATTGGCTACCTAAAAAAGTCGGTCCCAGGCCGTAACACAAATTGAAGGCAATTATTCATTTAAATTTTAAAAAATTTTTGCTTAGTGTACTCAAACCAAATATTTCAAACATCAATAAATCAAAGTCACCTTCAATTTATGTCATAAATGTCAAAGTTGAAGTTTTTATTATTTTGAAAACGATCCTAGGTTATGGATCGAAACGTTAATAAAGATAATTTTAAAAACTATGAGTGGTTTAATCCCCAAAGAAGATTAAGAAGAATACTAAACAAACCACAACGAACATACAGGGAGTATTTAATGAACATTCTATTAAATACACTAATCACCTGTTGTCTAATGCAAAAAAAACCTACACTACAGTGGAACAAGAGACGCTTGCTGTTTTGTGGAGTGTAGAGAAATTTTTAACGTACCTGGAAGGTGCTGAGGTTGTTAAGGTTCTGGTTGCCATAGAAATGCGATCAAGACGACTTGCGAGAATGGCGTTGTAAATTCAAGGGTTAAACATGAAAATAGTTTATACTCTTGGAAAATTAAACGTTCTTGCTGATGGTGTATCCAGACCATTTTGTTCGCACAAGGGTACGACTGATTGCCATATATGCTTTGTAACAGTGGAAGTGTCGACTGTTAGCTCCAAAACTTTTCGCGAGAAACGATTGAAAATAAAAAACTCAAGCAAATCGTAAATGCACTCGAAAAGGAAGATACCGCAGAACTTGATAGATGGTCAGAAAGAGGTTTTATTATGTCTAATGGAATTCAAACTATTTTGAGTCGAACAACTAATACAGAGGATCCCAGGCTGGTCATTTCGGCGGATTATCGCTCCAAAATATTAGAAAAATACTGTGATGCTGCTTTGGCTAGTCATTACAGTGTAGATCGAACTTATCAGAAGATTGTCGCAAAATATTAATTTTTGAGCATGAGATTTATTCCGACTACATGAAAAACTGTGTAAACTGTCAGTAATACAAGATAACAAACGTTAAGCCCGCTGGGTTATTGTAAACTCCTGCATTAGCTCAACATTCTAAGACCATGGTTGTTGCATTATTTGGTCCCGTGCCGGGGACTAAATATGGCAACAGATAGATTTTAGTATGTGAAGACATTGTCTCTAAGTGGTTAGAAGTTTTTGCAAAAGTATTGATCGAAGAAATCTTTATTCCGATATATCATGCCGAGAGTAATCCCGTGAAACTCAATTGTCTATTTTGGTTCAGAATGAATGTAATATTTGGGACGATCATCTTGCTAACATACGCTTTGTGTTAAATTCTACTACTCCAGAAGCCACTGGTTATACACCTGCTTATCACACTTTTGGAAGAGAGATACCCATGGATGCTGTTGATGAGTTTTAGAAAAGTGGTCCATGCCAAAAACTTTTTTCCGTGTATAACTCCAAACCTAAAGAAACTAGGATGTGCTTTTACTGATGTCAAACAATGTATTATGCACCAAGATCAGCGAAAGAAATTTTGTCATCTGAAATTTTCTTGCTTGCCTATCGAGTTTTAGTAAAATCTCATGTTTTGAACAGCACTAAGAGAAACTTACGTTCAAGTTTACTCCCAGAAGAGATAGACCTTATGTTATTTCAAAAGTGGTCACATCAACTTCTTAGCTTGTATCCATCCCAGATGAACCGAAGATTGAAATTGGGAACTATCGTATCAGGAACTTGACTCGGTTTATTGAACCCTCAGGAACATCTCCTGTAGTTCCGAAATGTTGGCGGGCTGGCCCAGAAAGAAACCACTTATATTCGATCCTGAACCACACATGGAGACCCTAGTACATTTCAGAGGAGGAGTGTGTAACGACACACCTAATAAGTGCAAGCGATTTGAAATTCCCACTGTAGAGTAGAACTTATCTTGTTTTGTGGGGTTGTGGTACGACAGTATGTCATCAACTGTCTGCCATGGTGACAGGGCTTCGTGTTCTTCTTAACAATTATGTGACTGATTAATTATTGCTTGCATTTTTATACTATGTTGCTTTCTTTAGTTCAAGTACTCTATGTAGACGTTGTGAATAAAAATTATCTTAACAGGTTCGAATCTACTTATTTTTGCCCTACTGATGCTACAGTGGTTATATTTGATTTAATTAAAAGTTTTAAAATTCTCAAGATTTTCACATTATATTGTACATTTTAAATTATAATTTGACACCTACATTTAAGTATACGTGATTGTATTTGGTTATTAATTATATATTTATGTTACGTTTCATTTTCAGTTTTACACAGTTGTTCGAAATGTAAAAAAAGCTCATCAAATTCAAGAAATTGGTGAATTTCAAGAATTTAATGATGATGTTGAGTATATCCTTGATGCTTTACAAGATGATAATCCAATTAGTACCCGTTGTTTATCAGCAATTTCATTGGCATCTAAATGTATGGTACCTGCCTTTCGTATGCATGTTCGAGCTCACGGTACAGTAGCAAAATTTTTTAAAGCTCTTCATGATGCTACTAAAGACCAAGTAAGCTCATTTTTTAAACTCCGAAACATTATTTGATTAATTTTTGTTTTCTGTAGAGTTTAGGTTTATGTACAGCAACTGTTATGTTTGTTTTAAGTCAAGATCGCCTAAACATGGATTTAGATCGTGATTGTTTAGAACTTATGCTCAATCTTTTAGAATCTGATGTTAGTTATCAACAAGCGCTCGATGTTTGCGGATTAACTTTAAATCAGTTACAAAAAAATAAACAAAAAGTGAGAGAGTTATGTGCTGATATTCAAAGTCAGGGGCATGCAAAGCATTTAAATCTGGGGAATATTACTGTAAGTTGTATTTTTTTTTAAGATTATTTATTACTTATTTTCTTAATTATAGGTTGGACAACTTGCAATGGAAACATTACTGAGTTTAACATCGAAACGGGCAGGTGAATGGTTTAAGGAGGAGCTGAGAGAGTTAGGTGGTTTAGAACATATAATAAAAACTATTTATGAATGTTGTCGACAAATTTCTGACTATGTTGTTACTTGGACTGATGCTCTTTTAGATAAATTACGAAAAATTGATCGATGTATGAGAGTTTTGGAAAATGTAAGTAAATTTATTTTATTTTGGAATAATTGTAAATTATATTATATTGCATAAAAACAAGAGATATCCTGCCCACTGTACATTATTTTAATTGTGTCATTCTAACTATAATAAAAAATGTTTCTGCTCGGTATAGTAAATAAATGTTCCATGGTTTGAAAAAAAAATCTGTTGTAGATTGTATATTTGAATAACAGGAATTTTAGATAAAACCGAAGGTGCGTGTGTGGGGAGTATTAGGACAAGGATTGTAGTGTTGAAATAATATACTTTCCCACTAACAATAATCTCTTAAATATTTTGAAACCAAGTATTAAAAAATTCTGCATATTAATACCATCCTTTTTTAAATTATCATGAATTATTACACATTTGTTTATTATACCTCACTTAACCAAAGTGCATTTTGATACTGAACTCGGCAAATTGCTATAATAAATGATACTGCAATAATTTAACAAATATATGAAATATTTCTAGCTAAACTTTTTAATACTTTTCATAATAGTTCCCTGCACAGTCATTACAGCATTCATAAAGTTTTGGAAATTCTATGCCTTAACATTTTCAAGTTGGGCTGTTGGATTTTGTACTCTATATTCCGACTTATTTTCACCCTTGCGGAAACATAATAATCAGGTGGTGACAAATGTGGAAAATAAGCGTTTTAAAACTCTACGATTTCATTATTTCTTGACAAACGTGTTGCATGGAGATGGGATTGGGAATGATCATGCTGTAATAACTAACGGCCTTCTTCATGAAATTGTTGTTGTATTAGATGGATTTTCATAATCACGTGCTGTAAAACCTTCCAATATTATTTTTTGACTGTCCAAGTTTGAAACACAACTTAATGTTTACCCTATGCTCCATGTTTAATATTGAGACATCAAGCAACGATTGAAATATAGAGACTTGCACAGCTTGACTTGTTCTAACTTAGTTTGAAAGTAGTTTATCTACTGAATCTAAAATTTGATATACAGCGTGATCAAAATAATAGGTAACAAGGGGAAACTTTTTTATTATACATTTTAGAGAAAAAAGTTGTGGGGCAAAAAAGTCCTGCTTTATCTTAAATTAATAACGGCATATATATTTCCAACAAATTTTAACTCGTTACTGAAATTTTTCTGTCCGTTTGTTCAGTCGTTCGCACATTTTTTCGAACTCTAATATTTTGACTTCTGAATCTTAACGAATATGTATGGATTACAGTGGAATTTAAAAATTCTGATTTCAGATTTGAATTCAACATGAAACAATACACAAAAAAAATGAATTACGGAAACTTTGTGCCTGTTAAGATAAAAAAGTTATGGGGGTTTAACGTTTCTCCCGTCAATGCTAGCGTACCCATTTTTCAACCAAACTTACGAAGTAAGTTAGGTTAATAGGATCGCTACGTCGCCGTTGTCGCCGCCGTCGTCCGTTGCACGTTTTTTTCGTTTTACAAACATTTGATATATGGATCTTGTTCAGTTTTTTACGCTGATTAAGCATATGCTATCCATTTTTCGATATCTCATTTAGTTTTCGAGTTATTCGACTTTAAAGTCGAAATTTTGACTATGATAAACTTCACTCCAGCAAAAAATAAATAAAGTTTTAGGTTAATATCGACCTCTTGAGCATATTTTCTCATAGCTCTCATAGCTCCATACCTCCTGAACATATTTTCTCAAAGCACCAATGCTCTAAGTCGAAAGGTTTTCGAGTTATTCGACATCTTGTTTTCATTAATGTATATGTAATATTTATATTTTTGATAACAACATATCTGTAAGTTTGGTTAGAAGTTCTGCACATGAGAACTTAGATTTTTTTATCTGGTAACACTTAATAAAATTCGTAAATCACGTTACCCGTTTTGTCAGTTTAGTTTTTGTTTTGTAATTTAGTTTTCTAGTGTCATTGTAATAGAAGTTACATTACTGAAATGCCGTTAACCAACCAAGAAAAAGTTGAAATTGTTTTAATCGTTGGAAATAATTAGAGAACATGTAGAGAAGCAGCAAATAAATTTAATTTTAATCATCCTAACAAAACCGTTAGTCATAAAACCATAGTAGAGGTACTACTTAAGTTTGAACAATGCTCACCTAATTTTTTTACAAAGGAACATATGCTGAATCATCTTAATCATAACTAAACCGAATTACAAGTTTTATTAGCTGTTGAAGAAAATCCAAAAATTTCAATAAGACAAATTGGCAGGAATTTATGTTTGTGTAATGGCACTGTTCAAAAAATTTTGAAAAAGCACAAGTATAAACCATACAAACCGAAATTTATACACACTATACTAGAAAGGGATCGAGATTTAGGTTTGGAGTTTAGTGGACGGTTTTTTGAAAAACTGCAAGAAAATAGAAATTTTTGGAATCAAATTATATATTCAGATGAAGCTGCATTTACCACTAACAGGATAGTTTGTTCTCAAAATTCAAGGCATTGGAGTAGAGAGAACCTCCATTGGATAATTGAGTGTTGCAATCAATATTCAGAAAAAGCCAATGTTGGTGTGGCCTAATGGGGAATCGCCTAATTGGGCCTTTCTTTTTTGAAGGAAATGTTAATGGTGTGACGTTTTTACACTTTTTGGAAAATAAATTTGAAGAAGTGCTAGATGATCTGCCCTTAACATAAAGGTACAAAATGGTTCTACAGCTGGATGGAGCACCTGCACATTTTTCATTTCCAGTAAGATAATGGCTTAAGAATCATTTCCAAAACAAATGGATTGGCCGTTGTTTAGATAATGATTTAGCAATAGTTAAATGAGCAGCCAAATCACCAGACTTAACCCCACTAGACTACTTCTTGTGGGGTTATTTAAAACAAAAAGTGTATGCCATCCGACCAGGTTCAAGAAACGAGTTGATAGAACGAATACTTCATAAATGTCAGAATATGCCACCACAAATGATAAAAAACGCTACCCAAGAAATGTGTAAGAGGACTGAAAAGTGCAGCTGGGGGATCTGTGGAAGCATAATTTTTCATATATTAGTAAATTTATGTTTGCAATTAGAAAATTCGATTTATTTAAGAAAAGTTTTAAATACTTCAACAGCAAATGTAAGATAATTACAACTTGAAATTTTAAAATCACTTCTTTATCCCAAAGGGATGTTTGGATTTATGTGTGCTAAATGTTTTTTACCGGGTTTCTTTAAGATTCTAAAATCAAAATATTAAGATTCGAAAAATGTGCGAACGACTGAAGAGATGGACAAAAAAAATTCAGTAATGAGCTAAAGTACGTTGAAAATATACATGCTGTTATTAATTTAAGATAAAGCAGGACCTTTTTTGCCCAACAACGTTTTTCTTTAAAATGTATAATAAAAAAGGTTCCCCTTTGTTATCTATTATTATGATGGTAAACGGCATAAGTAATGTAACTTGTATTACAATGACACTAGAAAACTAAATTACAAAACAAAAACTAAACTGACAAAACGGGTAACGTGATTTATGAATTTTATTAAAAGTGTTACCAGTTAAAAATGGGTATGCTAGCATTGCCAGGAGAGACTTTAAACACCCATAACTTTTTTATCTTAACAGGCACAAAGTTTTCGTAATACAATTTTGTGTATTTTTTCATGTTGAATTCAAATCTAAAATCAGAATTTTTAAATTTCGCTGTAATCCATACATATTCGTTAAGATTCAGAAATCAAAATATTAGAATTCGAAAAAATGTACGAACGACTGAACAGACGGACAGAAAAATTTCAGTAACGAATTAAAATTTGTTGAAAATATACATGCTGTTATTAATTTAAAATAAAGCAGGACTTTTTTGCCCAACAACTTTTTCCTCTAAAATGCATAATAAAAAAGTTTCCCCTTTGTTACCTATTATTTTGATCACGCTGCATAGTTTCTTAATATTGCAGTTGTTCCTGATTTTTAAGCTACGATCATCCATATTTCAGCTTTTACGTCAATAACTAATTTTGTCAAAAGCAGATGGTTATTGATTGACTAATAGTTAAGAAAACCTCCAATATGCGAACTGGTAGTCTGAACGATTAGTTCATGGTAGATCTAGAGAGCGGTCATAGGCCCATCTGTTGAATCACACAACAAAAACAAAAAGGCATCACAAAATATTGAAAAATGCTTTAAGAGTAATAAAATTTTTCCATTGTAAGATTATGTACATATTTACTTTTAGTTCAGTAATTCAGATCTGATTGTTAACAAAAGCTTTATAAAATTTCTGCTTACTCACAATTTAAATTTCTGACCGCATCATAGTATTTAACATACCTAAATATTTCTGAAATAGCTTGACCTTTATTCAAAATATCGTACTCGTTTTATTATCTATCTAAATTTTTATGAACATTATTGCAATAAAACTACTAACAACTCACGACGTTCTTTGCTTGAATTAAATAAGGACACAGATGGCACACAAAAAAGAAAGATTAATTTTATTTCTACACAATACAACTTCTCTTTCAAAGGATCTTAATGTTCATAACATTAAGCTTTGTTTTTGACACCAAATACGACAGCATTTTTTCAACCTCTTGATCAAGGCATTGTTCAAAATTTCAAATTGCTATACCGAACTATAATTTTAAAAACATTTTGGCTAAAATGGACGAAGCTGCCACTGCTACTGATTTGACAAAAACGTTTTGGATGTAATTTATTTCATGAAAACTGCATGGCAGGAAGTTTCTTCCACAACCATAAAAAATATTTTGCAGACTGGTTTCTATAAATCTACAGCTTTGGTTGAAGCAGTAAACAGTGAAAATGTTGCACCTATGAAGATTTTTAGGAAGATGACCTTCGACTGATGAGAGTTACTGTAATGGAAAAACTGATGAAGCAGGTTTTAGGAGATCAACATATCAGCCATAAGCATTTTATGGACATTCATAAAGATTTGGTGTTCGAAGATGAATCAGTAGAAATTGCTCTACCTAATGGATCAGAAGAAGCTCAAGCGGAATCTGAAGATGAGGAAGATACACAGAAAGATTCTGAAAATGTTTGTAAGATAAATTAGTATAGTGAAGCTCTCAATAGTGTGAAAGACTTAAAAGTATTTTCTATAAAAATTAATGATATGAAAGCTCTTGAAACTCTATCTGTATTGCAAATTCATTTTGAAAGCAATTCAACCTGTAGAAAAATATAAAAAATTCGCCAATCTGTAATGGAATTTATTTTTTGCCAGTCGGTATGTAGGTAGGTATGTATGTAGATACTAAATAAGTAACTAACATATGTGGATTTTATATTTTGGTATTTTTCCGGGCAACTTACACTATGTATGTGTAACAGAAGGCTTAAACAAATAAAAAACATTATGTTCATTTTATATTTTCATTTAGACCAAATTCTCTATCTACTACCGGACACCTCTATTAACGACCACACTGTCCGCTTAATAGAGATTTCACTGTATTTAGTTTTGTACAAAATAGAAATTGTAGATGTGTTGTTTTATTCGCTTTTTCGCAATAAAAATATTGACATTTTAGTTGTAACCATAATTTTTGCTTTTATTCCAACCGAATAATTGAAAGTTTCTTGTACATAATTTGATTACTTGAATTTTTACATAGTTTATCCAAAATTTATTTAACTTCACTATTAAAAAAGTTGAATAGATCTACATCAAATGGTGAGTAACTGAAATACTTTGAATACTTAATCGAAACTTATGTAAAACAAAGTTATATTTTTATTTTTGCCCATTTTGTTTTTAAGTCTATATCTAAAATCAGAAATGTTAGTTACTACTAATGTATTAATTGGAAAGTTCTGCACGATAATACTATGGTAGTAAAAATTTGAACTCGGTATATTTATTGCATAGTACTATCTCTTACTAACTTATGCCCACAGTTTTGATTATTAGCTTGGTTAGTGTTTGATTAACAGCATTTAAATCAAGACGATTTTAGAGTTTTCATGAAAATGAAAGATTTGAAAACGAATGGTAATAAAATACTTCCATTGGAAAGGATTAATGCCTAAAGAAATCAAGGAGGAAATGGACAGCACACTGAATGACTCTGAGACCCCATCAAATTCAAGTTAAAAGATGGATTGCAGAGTTTAAAATGGGACGGACGAGCACGTGTGATGAGCCTTGACCTGTATGCCCTGTGGAAGTGACAACTCCCGAGATTATTGAAAAAATTCGTCAAATCCTGGAAGAAAGGATAAAAGTATTAATGGTGAGTACTACGCAAGTTTACTGCAATGTTCGCACGATGAGGTAAAGAAAAACGACCTCAATTGGCAAAAAAAGATCGTATTTCACCATGACAATGTGTTCAGCACATCGGTTAGTCATCGCAATAGGAAAAATTCATGAATCAAGGTTAGAATTGCTTGAACATGCACCTTATTTGCCAGACTTAACACCTCAAAGAATTCTTTGATGTACGAAGATTTCAGAGCAACGGGGACTTATCAGCCGATCGTCGTATGTATCTTTGCCTCTTTTATTGAGGGAGTACTATGTTCTAAATCTCATTTCTAAATATGTTGTTTAGTCTACCTAACAATATTTTTTCTATTGTTGAAGATAACGACAACTTTTTATTTATATATTATTTTCAGGTAACGCAAAATAATGAAGAAAATCAAACCTATATTTTAAAATATAACGATGGCCTGATCTTGGAAACTCTTGTAAAATTATATAGATTATGTGATTCAGAAATACCTTTATACCCTGTTACTGATATACTTGATAAGGAATCTACAGGAACTGTTATTAGAGAAGCATTGTTAGTTACCTTAAAAGTTCTTATAAATTTAACACATCATTATAACAAGCAATGTGAGTTAGAAACATTTTTTAAATGATAAATTGTGAATATTTTTTTTAGCAATGGGTAGTACTATAGTAGGTGCCATTCCAGGAATTGTTGAAGCAAGTTTACATTTACTACTTCAAGTACCTCATTATATACCAGAACAAAAAAAATTTGAGTTAGGGGTTTTAGTAAGTATATTAATTTTAAAGAAATTTTTCCTTGTTTTTGATATAATTTTTGCGAAAATAATAAACTGGCAAATATTATAAGGGCAAAGTTGCAATTTTTATATGTCTATACTTTCTGACATTATCATTTAACCTACTATTTTTTGGAATTATTTTTTACCAACTATATACGTAGGCAAGATGGACCAATTGTATCTAGTAACCAAGATAGTTCATGCAGTTTTTAATGTAAAAATATAAAAATTTATTACAAACCAGTAATACACTGATATTCAGCAAAGTAATCACCACCGAACATGTTACCTTCTGCCAATGTGACTCCAATTTTTGTCTACTGGTATTGTAAAAATCTACAGATTTGGAATCATAAAATTGGCGGACTGCATCTATACCATCAACTCGCGTTTTAAACATTCTATGCCTCATACAATTATCAAAAGATAGGAGCAGGTGGTAATCACTTGGCAAAATGTGAGGAGAATAAGATTGGTGTGATTACGTTTCCCAACTAAGCTCACAAATTTTTCTCGGGTTACTATTGCAGTATGAGGTGTATCATTGTCCTGTAAGAATAGCACTTTCTTTTGATTGATCAAAGAAGGCTGTTTCTGGATGAGTACTGCTTATACTCGCTGAAGATGTTTTACCGACCATAGTAATTATGCTTTAGCCTATTTCCAAGAAGTAATGGACCATTCCGACTGCTGTTCACCAACACACAATACAATCTTTTTTTTTGGGTGCAAGGAATTTTTTGGAGTGTGTGGTATTGGATCGGTTGGTGATAACCAATAACAAGATTGCTCAGAACTGGAGTACAGTATTCACTTTTCATTGCAATTTAACAACTGATTAATAAAATGTTGATTTCGATAGTGTGAAAAACTTGCCTAACAAATAGTAATGTCTTGCTAATGATTTTCGGTCAGAGCATGTTTCTTCATCGATCAAGCTGAAATCTCCCAAGCAAAATTTCTTAAACCAGTTCTGTGCTGTCTGATCAGTTACAGCATAGTCTCCAAATGCGGTACATGTTTTTCACACCACCTCAACATTTTTGGTGCTAAGGCTGTACTCTTAAAGTAAATAACTTTGAATTATTTTGTTCATGGCCATTTTAAGTTATATGACAATGGAAATTAAACAATTGCTGCAATATTTGTATGCATCAAATGAAGAGGAATTCATACAAAAGTAAATGATAGTATACAAATAAGCGCTATTGATAAATAACTAAAAAAATATCCACGGCACTCTGTATAAGAAATACCGCACAAACTTTTTTGATTACCTGATGTAATAATACATATTTTGCTTTATGTAAATTGTGCTAGAGATGAAAATCTAAATTGATTTATACATTACATTTGGAGAATTACTATAAGGGGAATCATAGAAAAATCATGACCATTTCTTTTGTGATGCGGTAAAATAATTTAAACAATAAAAATATTAGAAGTGATGCATTCGATGACAAATTATTAAAGTATTACATTAGTAAATTAGTTCAGTTACATATCGTTTGTATTGCAAATCACAAAAATTGGTATTATACAATTTACATATGATATTCAGTTGGAATTTGATACTGATATAACAATTTGGCAAGGAAGCATATTATTTACTTACAGATCAGGCAGATGATGGTTACTAGGAATTGGTTTAAGGTGTTATTTATTTAGTATCCATATCATTCCACTTATTTGCTTTAAAAGAGTGGTATGAATATTACTCAAAGAATAACAGACAAACTTAAAAATAATTATAAAACTGCAGTAATGTTTTATAATTCTAAAACTTGTTCAGAATTTCTTTATAGCCCACTAGCTATAATGTTGAAAATTAGTGTACCAAAAACATCTCACCAAAGCTTACAGGTAAATAAGGTATAAAAGATTGAGTACTAACATATTGACATCACAATTTAAAGCTCAATAATCGTACATTTGTTAATTTCAAAATCAGTAGAAAACATGAAAATAATCTGAATTTTCTTAATAAACCTGTGTAAAAATTCAACCGTGTTGCGGTATTCCGTGCAGACAAGAAAGAGAATAGTAAAGTAGGTAGAGAAAATCATCTACATCTATGGTGAATAGAAATCAAAGAATTTGATTTTGGGCTACTTCAGAAACGCCGTAGTGTAGTATGGGTCATACAGAAACAAAAATTGGAAACCTCAGTAAACAGTTTTATTGTGAACCTTTAGCTAAACATACAGTCTCAAAAGGAATATTTACAGAAGTCGAAATTGCACATTTATGTAATTGTCCTGTTATAATGTAATGTAAACAATGCTTCAATTTGCATATAACATAATATAAACATGTGCATGTAAGCAAATATTGATTATAAAATCTTAGAATCTAAATAGTATATTCATATTTACATAATCTTTCCAACTCTAAATTTATACAGTCATTGGTACCTGCTTTGGGAAGCGCACTTCGTAAGAATTAGAAAGTAACATTAGATTTTAAATATGTAACCCTAATGTAAATGAACCAAGTATTAACTAATTGAATAAGCTAGTTGTTGACGTTAACATTAATATACAAAGAAAAGGAAACAGTAAAAAGTGCTCTAACAAGCTTTGGATTAACTAGTTGTGACTTTGAGAATAATTACATAATTGCTCATGTATTATAGACATGAATTTGGTAATGTACAGTCTGCAATTTATAGGATAATCATGAGTACTAAATTACAGAATCAACTAAAGAAGTGTCTATCTTCCAAAACAGCAGCAAAACTAAAGAAAACAGAAAAATTGTACCTTAAGCCAAGCTGTCTGCCTCTCTCTAGTGCCATAGGATTAGGAACTGTGGCCTGCCTTTGTCGATAGACTGGATGCTGGATGATCCCATTTAACCATATTAGAACACTGTACAACAATGTATTTTAAAATAGCAACTCCACAACGTTTATTTGCACTCAAAGGGTGTTGTATAGAATTAGAATCGAATAAAGAAGAGCCTTTCAAAAGCTCAGCTTGTGTTTGTACAGATTGAGAACGATGGGAAAATAACAAAAAACCATTCCCATAGATATTGTGTGAAATATTCTGCAAACGCAAGTAAAAAATATTTCAGGTAACAACTGCAAATTATTCCTCGAAGGATAGCCAATTAACGCTATAATAAGTTCAATTGAATTTTCTTTTTGTATAGGAAATCAACGTATATTTTAAACGTTCAAGCAAGAATGCAAGCTTGCGTACTCTCAAAGGAAGCGCAACGTATAACAGGTTGCCTAATTTTTAGAAATGGATAGAGATCTGTATTATTATCGATCCACAATATGGGGAACGAATTAATTAGAGGCCAGTAAGAGAGGCTTGTAAACTTTAAAGAGCTCAACACGTGCAATATAACAAAATTCGATTTCTCAGTACTAACCATTAAAAGTGTTTATATTTTTACACTGCAGCTGTTTCGACCTTGGTTCGAATAATAAACTATTTATTTATTCACATATACGGATTACACCTTTAATATTGATAAATAATGCTATAAATGCTATAAGTAATTCAAAATATTAAAAATATTAAAACTAACATGAATTATAAAATGTATGTCAAATTCGTAAAATACTTAAAATACATTAAAAAAACTAGTGAAGCTCACTGTCGATTTATAAACAGCTCATTATACTTCCCTTTAAATTCTGATTGTGAAATTCCTAATACATTATAATCATGCGCATTAGCAGACCTAACCATCCTAGTTAGGGGGCAGAAATAAGTATAATTAACCCTATGATAGGGCACAAAATATAATGGTGTATCTCTGGTATTACGCAGTGGTATCCTAAGTCTAATCAGGCTAAGTAATTCGGAACAATCAATATCTCCTGCCAAAACTTTATGCAAAACCAGAAGGTCATTATAATCACGTAGGTTTTCCAGAGGTGGTAATTGCAAAGCCTGGCGAATGAGGTCATAATCACAATTAAATTTACTGAATACTGTTCCAGTCTTGTATGCACAAAATCTTAGCAACCAGTTCTGCACCGCTTCAAGAGTTTGAATTTGTACATTATAATGGGGAGACCAGATCGGAGAGGCATACATAAGTATACTCCGAACGTAACACAAATACAATGTTCTAATCACTGTCACTGAAAGGTAGTGTGCATGCCTTGAAATAAATCCTAATGCTCTTAGAGATTTTGAAGTAATAGTATTAGTATGAGGAACAAAAGATACCTTGCTATCAAAATAAACACCTAGATCGCGTACTATATCAACACTTTTCAAATGTGCTCCATTGATAGAGTATACATACTTAATGGGGTTTCTAGAAGATGAGAAAGTTATACTGCAGCATTTGGAAATATTAAGAAACATCGCATTATTCTCACACCAATTATAAAATGAATCGAGTTCTTTCTGAAGCTCATGACAATCAAATTCACTCCCAACTACTCTGAACAATTTACAATCGTCAGCAAATAGTAAGAACTTGCTGCCGGGAAGAAACAAGCCAATGTCATTTACAAATAAGTTAAATAGCAGGTGCCCTAAGTGTGACCCCTGTGGCACTCCAGATAAAACTTCCATAGGTGCTGAAATAAAATTTTTAATCTTTACCGACTGTGACCTACCACTGAGATAACTCTTTAGCCATTCAAGTAAGTAATGCGAAAATCCTATAGCTTTCAATTTTCCTAACAATATGGAATGGTTGATTTTATCGAAAGCTTTAGAGAAATCTGTATATATTGAATCAACCTGCAACCCATTGTTCAAAGCAGTGGTAATTGTGTTTTGATAGACAAGTAGGTTGGAAACTGTCGATCTTTTCTAAGTGAACCCATGCTGGTTATCACATATTAATTTACAACAATACCAATTTAAGTACACAATTAGTAACCTTTCAAGTAGTTTAGGTATAGAAGACAACAGACATATTGGCCGGTAGTTTCTAATATCCTCTTTATTGCCACTTTTAAAAACGGGTATGACATAACTTGTACTCCACGTCAATGGAAATTTTTGAAGTTTAAATGTCAAGTTAAATAGGAATTGAAGCGGTTTACACAAAGTAAATATACACCTCTTTAGAAAAATAGGTGGAATCCCATCAGGACCTGTTGACAACCTATCAGGAAGGGATCTGATACCATTGAATATCTCCTCCGAGCAAAATTGTATAAATGGGATATCAACTTGTGAATCGGTCATAGAGAGATTAGTATAGTGTAACTAATAAGCAGCTGTGTGCCTTATTTCCATGAATTTATATAGTGAGGTTGTTTTGGACACTGAAGAAAATATTTCAGGAAATTAGAATGCGTGCTTATAACATTTGCAAACCAGCAGACTATAGAATAAGCACTGAAGGAAATTTTAATTGGAAGGTAAACAAACTTGTTATATAACCATTTGTATAATTTGAAATGACACAAAAAGCGTGCAATCTTTTATACATTTTAGGAGGCACTTATTAATACACAAAGTAGTTAGAAATAAATGTAGAAATTGCTCAATTTCAGAAAGTTAACGCAACAACCATTTCAGATGTACAGGGTGTTGAAGTTGCAACTTGTTTTTAAACAAATAGAATTTCTTCTGAACTAAACGAAGTATTTTATTGAAATTTGTAAACTTATACATTTCCTAGTAATTACCATATTTAAACATTGTTTTTGTTTTTTTCTTCAATCATTGACATAGCCTGCGGGGGAGAGGTGTGATTGAAATTTTTTTAAGATAAAAAGTTATGCCAATCACTTAATAAACTTTTTGACGGTTTTAAAATTTACATTCAATTTGTGGAAAAAGTCGTATCAATTTTTTCTAAAATCAATCGTTTTACAGAATAAAGTTTATTCAAAATTTATTGCACTCTCGAAACAAAACAAAATATTGTTTCAAATAATTTATTATATTTTCCATGAACATTATGATATTGTTATAGTAGACTTTGTTTAAATGACATTTCATGATTTTGCTGTCAGATGATTTCTTGCTGTGGTAACGTACTTTTTGTACAATATTCGTTTTTAATTATGCCAAACTTCCACAAACACTGACTATGCATATATGCATTTCATATATGGATTTTGTGACAGTAGTACTCAAGCAGCCGTTGAAGAATATAATAGGAATTTTTTTTTTTAGATAGAAGAACTCTATCAATGCATGTTTTTATTGATATCCACCGATAATTTCGTTTGCTTGGTTTAAAAAAGCATGAGGTTAGAAATGAAAGTAGAAGAATCAAGAAATGAAAACAAAATTCTTGGAGCATTTGATGCTAATAATAAAGTTTTCGCAAAGCTTCACCACAACTGCAGGTGTCAAAATCAAAAATACTGAGAGTTTTACATGGTAATCATAGAAAAGCATTCTATTTAGAACCTGTTCAAAATTTGTTGTTGAAAAGTAGTTGAATTCTTGTCAGTGGCTGATAAGTTCCCTAGGAGGTACTTCCGATTTTCATCATATCATGCATTTATGAACTGCATAAGCGAAATCCACCGTCCCATATCAGTATGCCCTAAAAGTGTTCGCCATACTATAATTATATAAAACAGTATGAGTACATGTACTTTACTCAATGGTGCTATAGTTGTTCTCGTTTGATATCAAATCTATTGTAATAAAAAGCACAATTTCTTCCAACTGTCTGTTAATAATAATAAGGAATTTATTGTTCAACAGAAAACATTCCAATTACAGAACAATAACAAATATCTAAAAAGGACTAAGGACTAAGATACAATACAATAACGTTAAAGTAAAATTTAGTTACTTATGTATGGGTTTGTTCGTGCATAACATGCAGTATATGTTTAATGCTATGGAACATTATATCACTAACATTAGAAATTTTGTTATAATTTTGGCACATAACATAAATAGGTGACTTAAGCAGTAGATTTGTTCTTGAAGTGGCACATACGAATGTAACATTAACTCTCGCATTAAGCCTCGGCATATGAAAATTAATTTTTGATAATAAATGTGGGCAGTCAACTGCATTGTGAAGCAAATTATATAAAAATTTGACAGAGGAGTCAATTCTACGATTCTCCAAAGATTGTATATCAAATATTTTAAGTAATTCATTTTGAGGATAGCCTCTCACAGGGTAGTAATTATTCACTTTAAAGTCTATAAATTTTAAGAATTTTCGCTGAACACCTTCTACTGCAATTTTATGCTTATCATAATATGGATACCATATCAATGAACAGTACTCAAGTTTTGACTGTACTAAAGAGAAGTAATTTTAGGGTCTTCAGGTTGGTAAATGTTTTACAATTTCTAATAAGAAAACCTAAGATTTTAAATGAGGACACTGTGCCATCTGCAACATGTTGTGAGAATCTCAATTTATCATCAAACTTAATTCCTAAATCTTTTACCATAAAATACCTTGGTATATCAATAGATTCAATGGTATAGTTAAAATATGTAATTTGTTTTTTACGAGAGAAAGTAACGATTTTGCATTTGGAGATATTCAGGTTAAGACTATTGTTATGACACCATAGTACAACTTCGTTTATGACACTCTGAAGTTTGGAACAATCATCTATAGTGGATATTTTTGCAAACATTTTCACATCATCTGCAAAAAATAGATGTTCACTTGTAATTATTTTTGATAAGTCATTCACAAAAAGAATAAATAGTAAGGGTCCCAAATGAGAGCCTTGAGGAACTCCTGAAGTTATTAATACGAATTCTGATTGAAATCCATTATAAGCAACATACTGCTTCTTACAAGACAAATACGATTTGATATACAACTGTAATGATTTATTAAAACCAAGGTTTTCCAACTTCCATGTAAGTATAACATGAGAAATACTATCAAATGCTTTGCGGAAGTCCATATATATTGTATCTACTTGACCTTCTGTATCTAAAGTCTCGGAAACATATTGAGTAAAAATGGCTAAATTGGATTGTGTTGATCGATTGTGCATAAAACCATGCTGGTTATTGGAGATAAGTACTTTAACAAGTGGATATATTTCTTTATAGATACACAATTCAAATACTTTAGCAAAGTTTGAGAAAATACTTATTGGATGATAGTTATTTATATCAGTCGTGTCTCCACCTTTATGAATAGAGCAAACTCTTGCAATTTTCCATTTGTCCGGAAATGTGTTAGTTTTAAGTGAAATATTAAAGAGATTACTCAGAGGTTTAGCTTAAATAGTGGCACAGTCCTTTATTAAGAAACTGGGAACTCGATCGAAGCCAGCTGTATTTTTATTCTTTAGTGTTTTAATAGAGGTCAGTACCATTTCCTCTGAAATAGTATTAACAATTATATTAGGTGTACTACATGGATTGATATTGTCAAAGAATTTAAACGAAATTGTAGAAGGTGAAAATACACTTGCAAAGTGACTGCTAAATCCATCAACGATTTCTTTAGCTGAGTTATATATAGTATTTCCAAGTCTCATCTTACCAGGGATTCGTGAGTCAGATTTTTTTGACCTAATATAAGACCAAAATTCTTTTTGGTCTAGTATTATTGCATTTTGTATATTATATAAGTATGCTTTATAACTTGTCTGTATTTGATATTTGATAAGTCTCCTTAGTTGTTTAAATTTGGTCAGATCACAAGTTAAGTGCAATTTGTTAAAACGTTTGTGGAATTTGAACTTTAAGTAAATATTATTATTTCTTTAGTAAACCATTTAGGGTAGTTACCAGGATGCTTAATATAGTATGGAACGTGTAAGTCAAAAACTCTATATATAGCTTTGTAAAATGCTGTACATGCCAAATTTGCATCCTCAAATCTGTTGCATATAGTGATCTCTAACAGCTATGTCATACAGGGCCATTTGTTGTGGTCTTATGTTTGCTGCGTAACGTTTCAAATTATCTACCTTTTTAAAAAAAATTGAGGTTAAAATTTTCTTGCTAAAATATAAATGGACTACACCCTTATTTCAAGGACTGCAGTGGGTTCTTTGAATTGTTATTCCTACTAGTAAAACCATACACTTCATTTAATTCAAGTTCAATAAACAATAACACATTGCCACTATTTTAGTGAGTAAAAAATATATTATTAATAATTCTTTAACCAATGATATATGTACAACCAAATTTATACAAAAATAACTGTTTTTACAATATTTACAGAATGGAAGTGTTGCCACTTGAACAATAAAATTAAAATAAAAAAATTGCTGCAATGCAAACTACATAAACAAATTGTTATATATACTTTAATATTGGATGATCATCAGTATTTTAAATCGAGCTCGTTTTAATTGTTTCAGACGTGTACAAAATTGAAGTCCCTAGATTAGTAACTAATTCAAGCAAAAAATGTTGGGTAAGAAATTTATGTGCTGCTTTAAAAAAA
This sequence comes from Platerodrilus igneus, assembly GCA_036346225.1. NCBI lineage: Eukaryota > Metazoa > Arthropoda > Insecta > Coleoptera > Lycidae > Platerodrilus > Platerodrilus igneus. Next base: position 2,532,048 of record JARFIW010000156.1, read on the forward strand.
TTTTACAGTACAGTTTTAACTACTCATAGAATTAAAATTTTGCTATTATAAATGGAATAAAAATTTGTAATTCCTGTTTGCGTGTTTGGTATGTAGATATTTGTTGTCACCTGATTTAAGACGTTGATATTGATGTTACCTAGGGGCCTAAACCAGAAGTTCCTATTATTGATCGACCAAGGACAACACCTGTGAAGATAACAGCTTCAAAAACACAATTGGACAGCATGCACGATTACATGCTTTCCATATTCTACGATTACATCACCAAAACGTGTTTTGTGAATTCCAGGCAAAATAACTTATTAAACTGTAGATAGGTTATACTGAACAATTGCTAAAAAATACTTTTCAGAAATTATGGCGGCATTGCAGGGTGCGTTCAGAGTGGCAACGAATGATGTTTTGAGATGTCCCAAACTTAGTGGTTAGAATTCACCATGTGCCAATTCTATTAAAATCAAAACTTATTTTGGATACCATAGTAATTACGCCGGGATCAAAATTATTTCCATGTGCTTCTGTGAATAATTGATTATTGCGTGCTTCTTGCAATAATTTAATGTCACGCGAATCCGTAACTAAATGCCACTTTCGTGCGTTCATAACTAAATGCTGAAGTGAAAAACCCTCATTAGATTTAACAATTTCAAATTAATAAAAGTGAAGTACACTTACCCACTTTCAGCCTTGCACATTATTACAAGGCGAACCAACTAACTTGTGAGCACCTAAGTACTTGATGCTTTTTTAGGCTAAGCTCAAATTCACAATTAGGAAGACCTATTTTCGTGCAGTGCTTAAATCAAAAAGGAAGACAAAGTTTGCGTATCTAACAAAGTAGATAATATCCCTCCTAAGCACAGATGGTTTCTAAAATGTTATTTTCAACCACACACTTTCTTACGAGGTTTGTATGTATTGTTGTCTATCTATCAGAATAAGTAGAATACATTGCCTAACCAACAAAATTGGTAACAAAAAAATTTTAACTGTTACAGCTGCAGCAATCGAACTTGCCATCAAATAGTGGAGGAATTAAATTACTCAATTTATTTGTAGGTTCCTTTTTGTATTAAGTTCACCACTGCTACCAGACAATATCAACGAGGCGGTAGCACTTAGGAAGATGCCCATAGCAAAGTATGTTTTCTACGTTTCTAAGTTATGTAAGAGAACATTATCCTGTGTAAATACAGCTGGTACTATGTCCGTATAATTTAAATTTAGTATTATGTGAAAATTTGCAAAGGAATTTTTGTAGGATGAGGAAAAGGTGCAGGATTTTGATTTTGTTACAATCCATTGGTAAATCTTGAATTTTTGTTTTTATGTGATACACTAGACACTGAATTAACAGTAATATAAGGTACATTTGGTAGCTGCAACCAACTTTTAAATTATCAATAAGTGGTCAGGTGCACCTACAGTAACATAACTTTTGGATTTTTGTATTAGTTGTAAAACATTCTTAACAGTAACACGACCTCAACACTGCATTAGCACGTGTACCCAGTTGAGTGTACTTCTTAGTAGTAAAACATACCTACCTGTAACCTAACCTCAACATTATTTTCGCACATGTATCCGTTCGAGGATATAGTTTTTAGTAGTAAAACATTCCTAGCAATAACCTTACCTCAACACTATTTTCACACGTGCCCGTTTAGATAATTTTTCTTTAGTAGTGAAACATCCTAACAGTAACCTAACCTTTACACGATTTTGCCCATGCAGATGTTGCAATATTTTGTCTTAGTGGTAGAACACTTGTAATGGTAATCTAACCTCTACACAATTTTTGCCCAAGCACCTTGCTGAATATTTTGTCTAGTAATAACACATTCCTAACTGTAACCTTACCTCGATACTTTTTTCGCACATGTACCCATTCGAGTAGTTTCTTAGTAGTAAAACATTTCTAATAATAACCTATTTTCTTGTATGTATCCGTTTGGGTATTCTTTCTTAGTAGTAAAACATTTCTAACTGTATTCTATCTCAACACTATATATCACGTGCCTGTTTAAGTGTACTTTCTTAGTAATATATATTTGTAACAATAACCTTACCTCACTATAGTGTCGTTCATGAACCCATACGGATGCATTTTTAGTAATAAAACATTCCTAGCAGTAGCCTAAGAAACACCTAGTCTTCAAATTTCGATAAAATATTTCATTTAATTCAAGAGAAATTTTATTTGTTTAAAACAAAAGTTGCAACTTCAATGCCCTGTAAATCTGAAAGGGTATAGTTTTCAATATAAGTTTATTAAGAAAGCTCATATTATTTTCACATTTTTATCGATTCTGAAATTATCAAAGATGCAAATCCCACCACCCTCTATACACCATTTATTTATGTGGTGCAATAAGCAACTAAGAATTCTGAATTCCGTCTATTAAGGCAAAGTTATCAAGAGGTTAATACTAATCGAATTCTTTCGAATAAAGAAATGAAGCTTTGATTAGCATCAGTTTTAGTATTGAAAATATTTTTTGTTTTATATATTTTGGCTTACTAATTTCTATCTCCTTCTAGTAAATTGTGACCGTGGATAGTTTTAGAACGTATTTGATAGGTGCATGGTTTACTTTATTGAAATTGATTTTATCAAGCTATCATCAAAGTGGACTGGTTTATAAATGAAACTTTTGGCTTCATATATGAATTCGTGACAGCCTGTACAACCTAAGAATTTACTAATTTATGGAAATAATGCGGACTCGGACATACAAGGAGTTGAAAAAGCCAGATTTATTTTTGTATCTCGAGTACATTCTAAATTTAGTAATGAAGATATCTTGGTATTTCTTAATAAAAACATCATTGAAGCTTCATCTTGTGTTGAATTAAATATCAAATTTAACAATCGTCATTTAAAATTAGTGTAAATAATTTACATATAAGTAAGATATTGTCAAATAACTTATGGGATAATCATGTTATTGCCAAACCATTTAGGTTCAAAAGTAATCAGACTCAGGTTATGGGTTTTTAATAAACTATGACAAATCAGTTTTTAATAAAATACACGAGGATAAGTTTTGTAAATCTCCAGGGGTCTCAACCATAAATATTTTTTGTTTGTATATTCAATCATTAAGCAATAAAATTAACGACAAGGAAGCATTTTTTATCTCTAATAATATTAAATGTGACGTGTTATGCGTAAATGAAATGAACACAAAGTATGAGGCTCTACAATTTGTTAAAATTAGTAATTTGATACTTACCTCTAGCTTTGCCAGATCTATATTTTCTTGGGGAGGAGTGACTATTTTTGTAGATGAGAAATTTTACGCCACTCCTAATATGTTAGAGTCATTCAATAAATACTCAATTGAGTTACATGCTGAATTACGTGCAATACATTTTTATAGTATCGATCTTACTATTATTACTATTTATAGATCCCATAATAAGGGATCAATTGACATATTTTGTGAAACGCTTCACAGAGTATTTAAGATTTAAAATTCTTATTGGAAAATGCTTTCTATACAGTACCTTAAACATGATGATTATTATAAGCAACTACAAGTATTAGGTGGGCAATATTCTCGAATAATGGTAATTGTGTGAAAGGATTTACGGGAAAACTATTTTTCTGCAAATGTCTAAGTGTTGGGGGATCTTGACAGCCACAGGTTGCTTAACCCCCTTCACCGAATCCTGGTGAAATAGGGCGTAAAATTAGAAAACAATAGAAGGGGAACCGAGCTGTATACATGCTGTGTGCGAATTTCAGGGAACTATGCAGGCTAGTTCAGAAAATAGATAACTGCAGGTACGTGTCCAACCAGTTTTGAGACAGAAAACCTAATGACGAAAAAATAAGCGCAGATAAATCTGATGATTATTATAAACAACTAGTTGTTGGTTGTGAAGTATCTGCAACTAATGTTGACTGTGCGGAAAGATATATTGGAAAAAATATTAAATCGGTAAATGCTCAAGTCCTGGGGGAATTTGGCAGCCACAGGCTGCCTCCCCCCCCCCCTCACAACCACTGAATATCATAGAAATAGGGTATATAATTGTAAAACAATAGAAAGGGACCGAACTGCATCTAAGACGAAAGAACAGCTCCTATGATGAAAGACAACAAACATAGAACAAGAAGTTGTTGAAAGCAAATGTGTGGAGCACAGCACATACAGTATGCCTATGAAATACGGGCAGTCTGAAAAGCAGACAGAAGAACGGTAGCAGCCTTTGAGATGCCTGCTTCAGATGTATGAGGATGGACAGGCAAAGGTAATAACAAATAGGTTATATAAACAGTAGGGGAACAAGGATATCTTTGGAAAAAAATAGGAGAAAGAGAAGGGCAGAATACGTTCTAAGGCATTTTTGGGGAATAGTATGGGATATAGGACAAGCAGAGGTAGGAAAAAAGAGGCGGATGTAGACCGAGATCAGATAGTGATAGATGCAGACTGTGCAAATTTCAGGGAAATCTGTAGGTTAGTTCAGAATAGGAAACAATGATGGTACGCGTCTAACCAGTTTCAGGACTGAAGACCTAATGATGATGATGATGATACAGTACCTAATTTTTTAGCTTCTGTTGGTTCATTAAGGTTGTCCTCTGAAGATTTATGATATAATTTTCATCTTTTTTTGTGATTTTTTTTTTAAATTGAATATTTTAAACATGCTTTTCTTGTATTTTGTTGACAAATTGTTATTCACATTAGTGATTCACACATGTTTTATTATATAATAAAATAAAAACCTTGTAATTATGAATTACTGAGAATGGTTCATTGTCAAATAAAAATTCATTAAAATATTTAACTATGTGTCTGAATTTGCTCATAAAGCTGATCATTGGCTTCTTTCTTCATCATTCATCATCATTATTAGGCCTTCAGTTTCCTAAAATTTCCACAGCCTACATCTTTCCCTATCTGTGTGCAATAGTCTAATCTAGGTTTACTTCTACTTCTCTTTTTTTCTTTCACCACTGCTTTTAAAATATTCCGCACTATTCCTTCAAGCCTTAGAACGAGTCATGTCATCATATTTTTCCTACTTTTTATTATTTTCCGCATATTTATTTCTTCCCCTACTATTTTTAGAACCTCTTTGTTCCTAATTTTACCTGTCCATGATATCATTATCATATGTCTGTAGCACTACATTTCAAAGGCTTCTAATCTTTTTCATATTCGCTTCTCCTACTGTTCACGTTTCACAGTCATGCCTTCAACAATTTTTCCTTGTTTCGGTGTTTGTTGTTTTCGAACATAGTAGTTTTTCTTGTTAAGTGCAGCACTGCCTTTTTTTTAAATATCTTTGTGCTTTCTCCGCTTGGTTACTTGGTTTTCTAGGTAGCAGAAATACTTAACCTCTTGTAGATTCTGGTTTCCTATTTTTATTCCGGTTTTATACTTATTTTCCCCTTCCTTACATACTAGTATTTTAGTTTTATTTTTGTTGATTTTCAAACCGCATCTCTCTGTTTGTAATGTTTCCATTTTATTGAGAGCTGCTTCTAACTCTCCCTTGCTAAATGCTAATACCGCTATATCATCTGCAAATCTAAGCATAACAATTGTCAATCCCTGCAAAATAATCCCAAATATCTTCTTGTATTTGACACTATTCATTGCTGTTCGATGTACAAGTTAAAAATTAACGGAGATAGGGCACAACCCTGTCCCACCCATTACCTAATATTTATGTTTATGCATTCCTATTATAATTCTATTATCGTTGTTTTCCCTTTGTATAAGTTATCTATTATCTGTCTATCTCTATAACTCATTCAAATCTTTTGAAGTATTTTGGAAAAATGTTTCACAATTTTACATTGTTGAATACTTTTTCCAGATCGACATACCTTATATATACACCTCCTGTTCTGTTTTCTCCATTATCGCCCTTCAAGCTAAAATAATTTCGTTTGATCCCCTGTTTTGCCTAGACCCAAATTGACGTAATATTTCTTTAGCCCATTTTTGCATCTGTCTAGGTCTATTATGTTTAGGTGTGCTTGTAGTATTATTTTTTTTACAAAAAGCGTAATGTTATTGGTCCTACACATTAAACACGCAGAACGTGAATACTGCCGATTTGAAACGAACTACAACGAAGTATACTGTTAATACGAAGGTGATTAAAGTGCATAATGACTGGTTACATCATTGCTAAAATAGCCGTCTAATTTCGACGGGTACAGGAATTAACACTTTATATTTAATTCCTGAATATTATAAGCATGGCAGTATTGACTCTTAGCCAGGCAAGCCGACCATCTAAAACTTTACTGGTCAGTGCACTTTAGTACCCTGCAACTATAGTTATACATTGTACTACACATATTATTTTAAGTTTACGATACGTTTCTTTCCTAATATATATTTTTTTCAAGTTTCATTTATATTCTCGAATATTCGCGAATTTTACGAATATTTGTGGACATATTTCATTATTTCTGAAATTTTCCATCACTAGCTACAAATAAAAAGTTTAAAAATTAATGTATCACAGTTAATCAAGATTTTTTCCCTTTAGGTATGCTTAATTTTACAAAGAAAAATAGTTTTTTAATTGCTAGTAAAAAAATTGCGCAATGTAGGATTAATACTACTTTACGTTGACATTATATTTTTCACCCTTTTAAATTGTGTCATTTTTATGGTTTGCTCAAAATATTTTTTTGTTTCAGGTATTAATGTTATTAATAAATTTGATACAAGAAAGTGAATCAAACAAAAAGCTTCTTATGGAAGCTAAGGCACCAGCAGATTTTGAAAGTGCTTTTGCTTGTGAGTTTTAAATGTTAACCTATTTATATAATTTTAATACAACACAATTTTTAGGTGACAAGAGTGCTTTAGAAGCTTTAATTGAACAATTTTATTCATGGGAGGAATCTGCGAGGTTTGCTGAAAAACGCACAGATGCAATTCTAGATGGTGAAAACGATAGTGAAACCCAAAATACACAGTACAAATCAAATGAAGAATTTATAGAAGAAACTGTTGCTAAATGTAAATATAAATTCTTTAAGTTGACCTTTTCTCTAGTAACAATTTTACAGTGCTACAAAAGGCTGGTGCTCATATGGAATATACCTTTTTGGCGTCTTATATTGTTATGCTTTTGGGTTTTCTAATAATGCACAATGAAGAATTTTTACATAGTGTACAAACATTTTTAAAAGGACATAATTTTACTTCAATGGTGGAAATATTGAAGAAGTTTTTTAGTTTTATGAGTTTAACTGCTTCGGTGAGCTAAATCTGTAAGTGTATTTAAATGTAAAATGTATGTTTTAAGGCCGGAGCATCAAACGCATGTGCAATAAAAGCAACAGAAACCGTCTTAAAATATTTAGAAAAGCATGACAACCAACTTCATGCACCTGAAATCTCAAGCAGTTTGGATGTTAGCCACTCTGTACCTTTACACATAACTAGTTAGATAAGTTTTGTCTTTAGAAAATTTTTTTAGTTTGGCGATGTTTTAATACAAAGGTATGTAATGGTTATTGTGTTGATCTATTAAGTGTTTCGTACTCAAACCCATACTTTTGTACTTAATCTTACAACTCATCAAAATTTTTAAATTGTGAGTAAATGTTGAATTTTTGTTTACGTATTTGTAACTCATTTCCATTAAATAATCATGCAAGTGGATGTTAGTGAAACCAATTATAGTATAATTGCAAAACACTGAGAAAAATATTAAGAAGTCACACTTTAAAATTGATAATATACCAAAATTTGCAGTGCTCGTGTATAAAATCATAACTATACTATGCTGTAAGATGTTAAATATAACATAGATCTTTTCAAAAACCAAAATAGCAAAACAATATAACAAAAACACACTGCTCCCAGTTATTGTGACTTGGGTGTTAAAGAAAATTAAATGGAAAAAGTAAATTAAATGAAAAAATTAAAAGCAAAATTATCTTTGATTTTCCAGAGTTATATTTGGCGAACAACCACTAATATTTTCTTGTTCAAACCAACATATCAGGAATCCAAATTATCTAGTTTAACGTAAATTATATTAGCTACTGGATTCCAAATTAGGTGGCTATAACTTAAAAACAGTCAGATACTACATGAAACTGATTTCACAATGGCTCAAAATTAAGGGGATGCTGTATAAAACAAAGTCTTTCTGCATGTTCCATTGGTACTTTGTACATTATTACGAAATTTCTCAATAGTTAAATTACTACAAACCATCCTGTTAAGTAATATATTAATTACATTCAGAATGTTTTTAACTGCTTACTACTGTTTAATATGTCTTTGAATAAATTTACATACTTTGCATAAATATTGGTCGATTTTCTTAGTTCCATGCATGATTATTCTAATTTCAAACTAATATAAAATTAGTCGATTCTGGCTATTCTTAAACTTGTACAACATGAATCTTACAAATATTTTTTTTTGATTGATTTTGTATTTATGGTTTTGGGTTTCATTTTTATTTATCTTCTGCCTACACTAGATTTCTTGGACCTTTCTCAATCATCAAGTTTGCGAGTTGGCATTTGTGCTTGAACAAATCAGGACATGTATATTCAAATAAAGACGATTTTAACAACTATGAGTGGTTTAATTCCAAAAAGAACAAGAAAAATATATATTCAAGTATTCTTATGAAATATAGAATTAGCGATATACCTGTAGAAAATAAGCGGTATATTCAACATAATATCAAAAATAATATACAATATATTAGTAGGTACATATATACCAAACTCACAAATGTAGTAACCATTCTTATAATACTGTTAATACAATAGAGCTAGGTGCTCTATTGGCTCTATTATTGCTAGGAGGTACCCTAGTAAAACTAAGTTCTTCCATGTTTCTAGGGGTTTCCTTTAATATTGATTTTTGACAGTTCCCCAAAAAAGAAGTCTAATGGTGTTTGATTCGGCAAATCCAGCAGGCCATGCAACTATTCCACCATTTCCATTCCAACGATTGGGAAATTCTTGGTTTAAATATTCTTTGACTATTACTGCATCATGTGCTGGTGCACTATCCTGCTGCCACCACAAATCTCTATATTGATTTAATGGAATGTCATCCAAATACTCGGATATTTGTAAACGAAGAAGATTCGAATATCTTTTTCCATTTAATAATTTCTCATGTGTGAAGGGTCCAATTAAACGGTCATTAAAGATACCCATCCAAACATTTATGCCAAAATGCTGATGTGATCTTCTTTCCCGATCTTGTTTTGGATTTTGTACTACCCAGTAATGTTCAGTATTACGATTAAAAATACCAGCGTTTGTTAATTTAGATTCTCAAGATCGAATGATTTTTTTTTTTAAAAATCGTTAATATTATTTAGCATTCCTAACACCAATTGCAATATTCTAGCCGCCTGATGGTATCTCCAGCTTGTAATGTTTGGCTTACATGAATCCTGTATGATTTATACTTATTTACACATAAAGTTCTCCAAACTTGTGTCTGCGGTATGTTTAATTCAACAGCCACTTCACTTGTGGATCTTAACAATAATATTTATCTATACAGCACAATGCTAACAAAAACTTCTGGCATTATTGTGTAGCAACTGATTTATATATACATACATAGTGTTCCTTCTTTACGGACATAATATTGTCCATAGTATATTTAATGCATCTTTGTCGAAAGAGATTTACAGTTCTCAATTTTTTACGTTGCTAGGTAGTTTATTATACTGCACAGGCTCTTTATGAAAGAGATCGTTTTGACTATATGTTGTAGAAACTGATGATATATAGAAATCTTCACTAGCACGAGTTTGATAAGAATGTTCAACTAAGACAATTCTAATGTGCTTTACTAAGGTGCCGGAAAGAAATTGTTTTTAATTTTGTATATGACGATCATTATGTTTACAAAAATGATTTGATTACACTCAATAAGTTTGTCGTCTTTAACATGCTACTAACACTTGTCTATCGATTGCATTTGAGAATGTACCTCAGCATTTGATTTTGTTTCTAAACAACAAAGTTGTTGGCTATATCAGTAAAAAGTATTTTAAGTCGATGGTTTACCATTTGTAAAATATGCTGGTTATTATTCAAATTTCTGTTGCCATAATCATTGTGAGGTTTAGTAAAGGATCCGTATTTGGCTAGGTTCGTATCAAACCTCAGAAACAATTCGGTTGTTGTCATTCTGAATACAATCTTAAATACGTTTCATCACTTTTTGTTGAATTTCGAATAGAGGAATAAAAAACACGCAACATATCTCGTTTCTCAATATGACTAAAAGGCATATTTACTGCTAATAAAAATAATGCGTTATTTAGGTCGTGCGTAACGACAGGAATTAGTAGCATTAGTCAGCAGATGTTTCATGGCATGCTAATATTAACAGTAGTTCTAAAATAACGATATTGACGAGAAAGACATCGTTTTAAAAGCTTTTTGTTACTTAACACACATAATTATAATCAGAATAATAGGCGTATAAGAATGCACCAAAACACAAAACGACATGTATAAGAAATAAAGAAAGTTAATGATTGTCTCTTTGCTAGATCACTTAAGCTATACAAGGTTAGTTTATGTTCACCATTTTAAGTATTAAAATACTATTATTTACGATTAAGTCATTGTTTTAAAAGCTTTTTTGCTACCTGTTGTACACTGCCGCCCCTAGTAAAAAGGCAGCATCTGCCGAAATGTATATGTCAAGAAAAAGGTTGAAAACATGTAGGTTCTGCGCAGGTATTAAAATGCAACTTGAAGAGATTAACAGAAAACTAATTAATATTTACAGTATTTTTGCAAAATTACCACCTTTTTAATATCTAAATATTTTTCACAAATAACTAAAATATCAATAAAATTCAATATCATTCAGCACTTATCCCTTCAAAATTGATGTCATACTTAAGATAAAGGCGGCAACTACGCTTATTTATTCAGTTACAGCCTTTATCCTAAGGATGACGGCTATGTTATTGACTAAGTATTATAGCGCAAAAAGGTGACAAGTAGATTTTATAAAGCAATAACAAAATAAATCGATACAATCAGTTTATGTTAATCTGTTAAATTCAACATTGAGTGTAAAGATTAATTAATAATATACTTCCATAAACCTACTCTTGAATATCTATTAAATCTAGCACTTCATTATTTGCCGGTAAACTTTCCCAAAACTTCCTTCGGCTTTGTGGCATAAGTGAGCACAAATTTTTAATAATGTTGTCTTTTCTTACTTGCGATACCCCTCTGTGCCTCCCGTTGGCTAAAGGTTTAGAAATACCAGCCTTCATTTGGGGTGCCTTAAAGAAATTTAATTCTATTGTTTCGTCAGTAAAAATTTGTGGTGTAATTTATGGTTTGCTTACCTCGTGTGGCAAAGACTTTACTACGTTGTGAAGATTTACTTGTGTTATATTTTTCCAAAGTTTATTTTGCGAAGAATGATCAACCCACTTGAAAAAATCCAACGACGCATATCTTTGACAATAACTCTTCCTGAATTACAAGCTTAAACGGGATCAACAACATCACGATGGTCATAAATTTTGTCTTTGTGCTTCAAGATTGTTCGATCCGATGATGAAATGCATCACTCCTCATTAATGTGTGCCCTTTTTCAAAATACTTGACTGCAATTTTAGAAACACTGATCTCTGTAGAATTGACAGCATATACGAGAAAACTGTAAAACACCAGTTTTTATTTTGAGCTGAGCAATTGTCTAGTTATGATGTTTATTTTGTCAGCGTTCCTGTTTTGTAGGAAAAATGCATAAAAACTACTAATAATATCATCTTTTTTTTCTTCCAGAAACAGCTTCGTTCCATGTAACAGCTATAGGTTTTAAGTGTTAATCTGTTTCTTTCCAATCGGTGCAAAGCTTTCATTAAACATAGTTATCCTTGGTGTGAATAACACTATTTTAAATTGATCTATTCGAGGCAACATTACAACTTTCTGTAAATCTCCTGACACACAAATATTTCTTTCCTCCTGTACAATATCTGCATCCTTCCGATATTCTGCTCGAGGTAGTTTTGCTTTACTATGTGAATATTGTATGCTATGCAATGTTGACACTCAGGATGTACATTATTTTCATCATGGTCGCCATTGAAAAACTGTGTACATCTCACACTCCTCGTGCCCTAGTTTAGTGAACGATATATTCATCTCATTCACCACACTTTTGTATACTTCGTAGGAATATTGAGCACAACGATTTTTAGTGTTATAATCTTTGTGCATAAACGTTATAGATGTCACTAGGTAAATACTTTTTAAAGGTGCATGTTCTCTCCTATACTGAGATACAGCTGGACGAAATGATTCAATCTGAGTTCTTATTTTAGTTTTATCTCACACTGTAGTCACTAACAGCAACAACCAAAAGTAGCGAACATTAACGCAGACACCATGCCCAATCTAGTAACTAAGTAGGTAGCAACAATTGGACATCAGGATGTAACAATGAACCAGGGCGTAACCGGGGCCTAGGACGAACAATTATACTAGACACTATACAGAAATGGAATTTTGTTGTACAATTGCTCGAGAATTTTGCCGAGCTCACAATTTTCAAAGTGTACATATGGGCCAAGTAAAAAGTAAGAACCCCTTAGTTCAAACACAACTTCAAAAAATTATGACAAATTTCAAACAAAACCCAGAATAACTGTCTAGATACAATCAAGTAAACACATCTAGTATCGGTGCACCGGATCGGTTGCCTAGTTATAATGTGTCATGCATTTAGAATAGGTGAAAACAGTAGTTATATTCAGAATAAGCGAAAAATAAGAGTAGCGTGTGCATAATCAGATTAAGGTAGGGAATTGTACATAACAAGGAGTACATGAGTATATCCAAATCTTTGAACAATTGTGGGCAGTTAGCATCTTTAAGTATATTAGAAATGTTTAAAACTTTCAGCCCTGTTTTTTTCTTTTATTTTTCTTTTTACTAGATATTTATTTGAAGTTGATTTGTGACCACTGCTACCAAATTTTAACAAAAACCATATGTGATTTAAAAACTATGAAGTTTTGGCAAATGTCACCACTTGGGGTGTATGTAGATAAAAATAAAAACAAACTTGCATACTTTTATATATAATTATGTTAAGATTTTTTAAAAAGTAGTACTTAGTATGGAAATTTTTTAAACAGTTTCCAAATATTATTAGACAAACAAGAACTTTGCATTTTTGGCACTGAATTCTTGATCGACCTCTATAACATTTTAACTTACATCGCTGCTTGTGGCCATTCTTGTGTACTGGCCAGTGTCCGATGTTATCAAATTGCACATCATACTGGTGTATGTATGTAGTGTCTGGATTGTAACGTTTCGGTAGTGGGATTGTATGTCTGGGACTTGCACTAAGTGGTCTACTTCGTTTTGCAGTTTTTATAGAAAAATTTGAAAATGCCACTATTGGCATGGTGAATTGCAGTACATCCATGGGTTTTTGTGAACCATTATGAATCTCATATTTCTGGTACTCTAGCCAAGAGTTACAAACAGCCAAATTGAAATAATGAAAAATAGCTTTTAGAGTTCATTTTCGAGAACAAATGAAAGTGCGGTATAGTGCAATGAGTAAGTCGTTTTTATCTACTCCCATAGAAAAATTATCATCATCATCATCATTAGGTCTACAGTCCTGGAACTGGTTAGACACATGCTTATAATAATAATCATCAGATTTAAGTACAATGAACAGTACTTGCAACGAGGTATTTCAAGTATGGCCATTTATGTTCATCTTTGGAGCACCCTCCATGGTTGAAAATGTCATATCTCATTAACAACCTACATTTGGCATAGTCACAAAGCTGAATTAAGAATAGCGAGTAACCGTGGGCAGTTGTGAGTGATTTCAAACTCACACTTACAGAATTCACTATATTCGATTAAGTGTAGATATATCAATGCAGTAAGCCCCGTGGTTTACACACCAAGGATTCAGTACATTTTTCAATTTGAAAGTAATGAAAATCAATGAGCTGTATTTGGTCATACTTGTATGTGGATGCATATTTCACATTTAATGCAATTTTCTGTCACTTTGGTTACTTTCTTTATTAGTCATCATTAGGTCTTCCGTCCTGGAATTGATTAGATGCGTACCTCCGTTGTTTTCTATTCTGAGCTAACCCCTATAATAAACAAAATTATTAATCTCAAATTAGTTGGATTATAAGGTTCAACCCTAACAATAAACCCTCAGCAAACGAATTAAGGTTATAAAAGCACTTACCCTGGGTTTTTGTTTTGTTGTCCTCAGGGAGCGCGGACAATTCTGCCTTGTCCTGTTGAGTTGTTGTTTATTCTCCGGTATGGCTTCTCTTGCGAGACATAAGGTAGGTGAGGTGGCGACACTCGCATCAGCACTGCCTGGTACTATAAGTTATCGATGCGGTGAGTTGTTGAATAGTCGGTGGTCCTTGCTTTTTACATTTTCTCCCACCACCGAGGTCGACGCTGGTGTTCATGGGAAGGTAAGCACTTCTCATGCCATAATCCTGCATCAGTGTTTATGTTTGCAATGATAGACCTGGCAACAAAATCCGTGTGAATGTTTCATTTCCAGGGTTTCACAACAGCAGCGGAATTGTACTAATTAAATGGGGATTTTTATAACTATTAAACTGTTAGAGTTTTAAATGTTATTAAATCCTTAAAAAATAAGTACTACTGTTGGATCTTCTTAATCTCAGTGTTAGAAGTGGTGAATATTTTCATCTGAATATTGCAATAACTTTTGAAAATAATTGTTTTCAAAAAAGTGCAAATATTTGGAAAAAAATTTGGAAAACACCATAAATGTTGCATATGAACTTCTACAAACATTTGTGTTTTAAATATCATAGTGATATACAGAAATTGTGCCACATGAGTAAATCTCTTTTAGTAGGCACAAATTAGTAACTTTTGTTATGGCTAAAATGAGTCGTACATTATAAATTTAGATTTGCGTTGAAAGACAGGGACCCCGTAAAAATTTGAAGGGTGCATCTGTTGACTACAGTAAAGCGGGAGTGGGTTCCTATAGAAAAAATAATAAAAAGTGTATATTTGAAATGGCTGAAATACAATCAATCCCTGTTACAATATTCACTTACCCTAAAAGGCTTTTTCTCTTCGTCATAATTAAGGGGTACTACACTGTCTTGTTATAGTAATCTCTTTCGATATTATCACCTACATGAAAGGCAATTATTCCAGATAGATCTTCTTTGTTTCCTGTTTCCTAAATTTATCACATATTTTACTTTTCTCTACACTCCCGTAAAAACACTCATCAGATTTTGGTCAAATTAAATAAAAATTTTTAAAAAATTACTCCCAAATACGATTCCATAACTGGAGTGACTGGATATCTTTCTACAATGACCTAATTTTTATCAAGTTCATAGACAAAGGTAAATAAAATTCAACTTAACACTTAAGCTCTATTGGCATTAAATCATTCCAATATAAATACAAATATACTTTCTTTAAAAAAACCTAATTTCGTAACCTCAACTAGTCAGGTATTACTAAAGGAAATCCGAAAAAGAAAAACATTAAACTAAAACTATTAATAATACTATCGCTTCAATTTTCGTTTTCCATATTGAATTACATAACATTATAAATCCCTTTGTCTGAAAATGCCCTTAATAACAAAATATTAAAGTGTCATGCTTTAACCCGTTAGTGCATGAAGTTTATTAGAAGTCATTGACCAATTATTCTTGTTACATGTGCTTAGTAAGTCAAGTAAATAACAAGAGTTATTATAGAAATATTTTTTTTTAATAAAACTAAAGATATGAACCGTCCCTTTTAGGGGACACTATGCATATGAGTCTTATTACAATGTGTGATAATTTTTGAAACAATTCTTGGGATGTAAACCTACATTGCACTTGATACAAATAAAGTTTGCTTTTTTCCACATTAAGTACATCTTCTATTTGTTGGACAATAATCAATAAGGTGATTTCGTTTGTCATATCTTACTGCGGCTATTGATTTTGGAGGCAACTTACCCCTGATGGATTCCACACCATATGTGTTCAGAAAAATTTGACAGAGATTTCTTCGAAAATTTAATAAACTTTTGCACGCTGGTTCTTTTGGATGAAATTTTCTCATCAACAGCCAAGAATTGACTACGGTTACGTCAAATAAATAAGCAAAGACTGCCCACCATCATTTTTGATGACGTATACGGATTCGATAGTTTGCAACCATTCCATACAGTTTGTCAACTCCGCCCATTCCCTTATTGTAATTGTTTATAATTTCTGGTTGCAGAACACTTATTTTTGATTTTGCATCCCTTGAATATTGTATAACATTTTTAGTATCAATTCCATCAAAATTTGTACCGGCGCAGACAATTTTATTGTCCTGCCACTGAACAACCAATACCTTTTCAGAAGTTCCGTATTCGAAATGTCCTCGACTTCTATCTTTCCAAATTGCATTTGTATTACCACCTTTCAAAGGGCAGTTTCCTAGCCTGTTATCACGAAGTGTGCCTAGTGGCACAATATCCTTTATCTGAGAGATGGCATAGTAGATTGATAGATGTAAAATAGTTATCAAAATACAATTTGTATCCTTCATGTGGGGGTATTTTTGCAATTTCGACTAAAGAGGGGACTACCTGTTCTCCTAGCCCAAATTCATATTTGTGTGTATCTGTAGACTTGCCAGTGTATATATCAAATGCCAACATATAACCATTATCAGTACACAGAGCCCAGTTTTTGAAGCCAAACTTAATTGGTTTGCTTTTGATATATTGTTTAGCGTAATGTTTTCCGTAATACGGTATCATGCTTTCGGCAATACTTAAAATTTCCTCTAATCTGGCAAACCTTCTGGCTTTTATAATAATAGCTTGATAATAAGCGGTCTGAGGTTTTAAAGTCTATCATTTTTATCTATTTCTGTGTTATCGTTTAGATGAAAATTTCTCTATAAATTCAAAGCGATTTAGTCTCATGCAGTCGAAGAGAAGTTTTGGAACATCATTTTCCCGAGACCAATACATTCTTTTGTTGGTATACTTACCATAGCCATACAATAACAAACTGCCAAAAAGACATACAGTTCTTCTATTGTAAGATTTAGTGGCATATTTGCATTAATCGCTAGAGCATAGGTATTGCTTTGCTTTATAATATGCTGTGTAATACTCTCGTCAAAAAATAACAAAAAAATCTATCCAACATTTCATATCTTACAAGTTTGGAGGCGGATTTTGGGACTGCAAGGTTTAGTCAACATAAAATGGGGTATTGACTTACTCCATTTTATTTTAGTACTAGCTTTCAGTTTTTTGTTTACCCTTGCACGTAATCGTTTTGTTATTCCCTGTAAATCTTTACGTGATTTTCTGGTTTTTATCGATTTTGCTGTTTTAGTACGAGGAGCTCTATTATTTTTAGATGTTGAAGATAAATTATTCTGATGTGGGATTATACGTTTAGTGTGGTGTGCTTGCAAAACTGACGAGTGATTGTCTTCATGCGCTAAATTCGAATAAATCTGTGTTATCATCTGATAGAGATAATGGGTAATTTATTTTCTTGGAACTCGTAGGTTGATCTGTTGGGTACAAAACCAACTCCACTTCAGCTTTTAGCATGGCAGGACCAAAATGATTTACATCAGCCTCGTGTTCATCATCAGATTCATCGCTATCCTGATCTGTGTCGTGGCCATCTTGAGGCGAAGTAATGTATACATCTACAGGTTGATGAAAGTCATCACTTTCTAGAATCGATAACAGTTCGTGCAATGGTAATCTGAAACATAATTATTTTAGATGTAGAATGTCGTTATGCATAATGTCCCTTCAAAGGGACGCCATTTTTGAATGCAAGTTATGACATTGAAATGAAAGAAAATACATTTCTGCTATTAGTACATAACTTTACAATGCTTTTACATTATAATAACCTAACAAATTTAGTTCAAACGATTTCTGTTCCCTTATTGTATAAAATTTACTTACCCACCGTGCCTTGTTGAATATTGAGTAGGATCCATTTCTTAGTTTTCACCTTATTAGCCAGAAACGATTAGGTTTTACGCAAAATGGATAATTACATTAAAACACTAATACTGCAATTGATGCAGTGAGGTAGATTGAGGTTAGGTTATAAATCTATAGTGTCTAAAACCACTAAAATGTGGATGTCCCCTAAAAGGGACACTATGCAGTAATGGGTTAACTAACACTAAATTCCACCAATAAAACTTACATTTAAAATCAATATGTTCATGTTTCTTAGTATTTTACTATATTCCAATTCCTTGCACAATAACATCAGGCTTAAATTTAACCAACGTGATTCTATCGCTGTCATCATTTGACAAATTAATTACTTTCACGTGTCATTAATTTCCTGTTTTATAAATACCACCCATTTACATTTATAATCACATGTACCTAATTAATAAGTATAAACATAAAAGCTTGTATTTGCTCACAGTTTAATTCAACTGTAAAAGGTTAAGGATTATTACAATTTTATTGGTGAGTGATACATTTATATGGTCGATAAAACAGTCTACGGAGTACGTCGATAAATACAGTTACAAAGTCGGTAATACAGTTACCAAAGTTCATAAGATACATCGCGCAAGCGCAATGAATAAAGCGAGTGACGCCTCTAGCGGAGGGCAGCGCGAACCCCTTTTACAGGTTTCGCGTGGCCAACTACCATGACGTCATCACTGCCAAATTACATTACGTAATAAACGGAAAATATAAAAATTTAAACAAAAAGAGTACTCACTCAAAGATCTGGCCTTCGCACGAAGTTGCGCTATGGTAGGCCTCTCCCAAGTCCATCCGGCTACATCTCGGAGGGATTAAAGATGGTGATTCCTCCGGAGCTGCTAGCGGAGCATGTACATCAGGGTCGTGGAGTCCGGTTTGCCTATGGCTTTAGATTCATCCCCTACCTATGCAGGGAATGACGGGAAAAAGGTATAAGGTACGACAAACAAAAGATAAGCAAGCAAGGGAACTACATAGGTAAAGATAAGCACGATACGATACCTCAAAGCGACAACTTCACTCGAAGAACAAAGGCAAAAGGCCACGTTTCAGAGCGTCACCAAAACCTCTCACCACTTTGTCCCCACTCCTTGTCTTTTTCCCATTGGCGCGAACTTATTCGTCTACCCCTCTAGAGTGGCACGATCTGCGCAAATGCACTATGACGTAACGGAAGTACACGCCTAGTCTATTTAAAATTCCCGCGCACCGCGTCTTTTGAAATTATGGCGCGAAACTTCCGTACATCAAAACTTAACCTAAAAACAATGTTACAAGGCCACTTTGGCACGTAACAGGATGTCCAGAAAACACCAGCTTTTAAATTTTTCGTTCTTTAAACAACTGATCCTTTAACGCAACCAACCTACTTATTTGGGCATCCTTGCAGATAGCCCTTTGATTATGGCTCATACGAGTTTTCATAATCCCGTGCACAGATTAACATTCCTTGCCAAATCTGCAATTGAAATTATATTAAAGCTCATGCACCGTTTAATTTTCTCCTTTGGAGAAGTACACGTTACATTTTGAAGTTGCGTTCCGTCCACTAACTTTTAACCTATCTTCATTGACCCCAACAGTGGTCTTCTCGCTTTATTACTTGCTTGTATGACTATATTTTTATGGTTTTAATTAACGTTCTGAACTTGAACTTTCAACTGTTGTGCTTGGTTCCCTTTTATTATGGCACATGAATTTTCGTAATCCCACGCTCGGATTAACATTTCTTGCCACATGTGCAAGGGAAATTAAACAAAAGCTTATACACCATTTAATTTTCTTCTTTGGAGAAGACGATGTTACATATTGAAGCTGCGTTCCGTCCACAACTTTTAACCTATCCTCATACCGACGCCAACAGTGCAGTCTTTTCGCCTTATTGTATGTTTGTATGACTATATTTTTATGGTTCTAATTAACCTTCTAAACTTGAACATTCAACTGTTGTGCTTAGTTGTTATATCACATTTCTCCCTCTTTTAAATCCTATTAATTGCGGTCAGCATTTGTTAATACAATGTAAGAATTTTACTGTACACCTACCTACAAGATTCTTGTGCAACAACTATCTATTGTTAATTGTTTTGGTATGGAAAATGCAATTGCAGCATCTTGTAACATTTAAATTATTTGCATTTGCGGTTTTAAAATGTCGACCTAGATTGCTACGTTTATACTGTATATAAAAGACATAATGTTATACCCTATTAACTGAGTGATCTTTATGGAAACAAACATGCTTAATTAAGATTAATTATTCCCGTCTAATTGATCTATAGCGTAACGCAACGCATTACATTTTGTAATGTGGCTGCAATCTTAGTGAATCTTATTACTGCGCAAAATAAAGCTTTTGATCTTAAAAACGTGAATTCCATTAAAAACTCCTTATTTGCCAAGGCACAATATTGCTGAGCAATAATACTCATTAATTAATGTCTTATACTAACAAGCTAGTTTCAAATTTTAATTTTTACTTATTCTGAATTGCTCAATTACTCACCACTTTTTGTTATTAAATTCTAGTTAACGCCGTATTTAATTTCGCTATTGCTACTTCAGCATTGGAATCTTGAAGTGCAATAAGCGAATCGTCCATGAAAGGTTTATTTTCTAAAATCATGTTTTTTTTTTTGATAGAAAAAATAAAAACAAGGCCTTAGTAAACACCAAAATTAATGCTTTCTAGTGGGGACAACAAACATGCCTTCAATTCGTATCATTTGACATGCTAATTTTCTCGAATTCTTGCAAAAAAATATCATAGTCCCAAAAACCCATGTCAAATTATTAAATTAACCCTTAAATTATCTTTATTGCTAACAGCAAGGAAGTTTCATAAGAATGAATAGTGCTCACCAAAGTCTGATTGAATTGTACATAGTAATTAGCATTAAAAATCGAATGCACTTCTATCTTTAGGCACTCAAATATGTAATAATACCCAAACAAATAAATAAGCATTGTCTTCGGTGCTATCATATTTACTATTGCATAAATGAACGTTCTACAATTTTAAATTATTTTTGAGTTTCAGTATTTAAATTTTTGGCAAACTATTAAAAAAATTTACATTTTATTTATTAATTTTGATTTACTAGAACGTCAACAAATAATTATATCTGCGACTATTAATTTATCTAAATTGTGTACTTTTGTAATATATATATTTTTCAGTTGTTTTGAAAAATACATCACTAAATTTGAAAAATTTATCAGTGCAAATTTGAAATCACACGTTCAGTACTTAAATGAGAGACTGTGAATTCAAGTTGAAGTTGTTAAAAAAATACAATAGTTATTACGTGCCTTTGTATTTTAGCTATGATAATTGTGTAAGTTTACTTGAGAAGTTTAGAGAAATTTATTTTTTTGTATCCCTTTTAATAGTCATGTACATTAAATATTCATCATTTTGTACTATTAAACATCACACTGCTATGACTATGTAGATGACTATTAGTTGTAAATAGTAATTTTACACTGTAATTGTATATTCTATATTATAGTAATTTATTTATTGAAGTAAAGTCTATATGTCAGATATTTTTAAATCGTGAGTATTTTGTTGATCAGTTGATACTTGGAATGTTTTAATTGTAAATATAATAAATTTGGTAATTATAATATTTTTAGCAATTCACAGTCCAGTGAGTACAATTTAATTTTGTTATACAATATATAAAACATATTCTTCTTAGGGTTTGCTTATTCCAACATGTTTCATTTTATTTTTAGCAAATAGTGACCTTCTCATGCAAGAGGAATATCACAATTAAGTATTTTTATGCTTTGAAGATGGTGTATTGTATTTTCATACTATTTTGTTCAAAGTAGTATTTATTCTCCATCAATAGAATTCTGACATGCCATATAAAGGGTTCACTCACGATCTTGGATTTTAGTAGAAATCACAAAAGAAATCTATGTCATTACTTGTAACAAAGATGAAAATTGCAACTCAATGCAGCAAATTCAAATAATAAAATTAATATTT
This sequence comes from Platerodrilus igneus, assembly GCA_036346225.1. NCBI lineage: Eukaryota > Metazoa > Arthropoda > Insecta > Coleoptera > Lycidae > Platerodrilus > Platerodrilus igneus. The sequence goes on from JARFIW010000156.1 coordinate 2,554,110, forward strand.
CGATTCGCTACTTTTCAACAGGCTTCCTTCATATAAAGATTTTTTATAAAACATAATTGCCAATATTTTATTTTCACACCGGTAGTTTTACTTTTACTACTTTAAAATTGTTATACATTAAAATTTTATAAAACGCATTTTCAAAACTTAGTGTCATTTATTAATCTGAATAGAAATGTGCAGTAACTGCAATAAAACTTACGGGTATTTGTTCTTAAAATCTTTTTCAGTACATTACTTTTGATCACCATGCACTCTAAATATTTAGTTAATGCTGTAAATTGTTACATGTTGAGTAACTTAACCCGTAACATATGCCTTTTGATGAATTGGATAACCAATTTCCATTTTCTTATATTTAATAGACCTATCATTTTTTGTATTAAAGTAAAGTAATCCCCGTTTCCTGGATACGGTCTTGAGCAGGTTTTAAATTATTAGTTAGATTGTAGGTATAGAATGTTCCTGTAAGTGTTTGTTTCGTGAATTTTTTTATCGTGCTCTGAAAATGATGTGAAACTATTGTACCTTGGATTATTTCTGCCAGGAGTACAGACTTCACTTTAGGACCGGGGTTCAACTAGAGCGATTGTGTTTTGGTTGGAGCACCGTTTAGTACATGTTTTTCGATGTAATGACGTAATTATCGTCCCCACCTTCCTTTATTTTAATGTTTTAGGGCAGTACTACAATTGGAAGATTCATGTGACGAAAATCTTATGTAAACCTAGATCACGGCTCCCTGAAAACTCTATTCCATCGTCTGAGAAAGAAAGTGTAAGTAAAAAAACCTGTTATAACCTTGGCATAGTTTTTGCATGCCTTAATCTTAAAGTTTATTATGTAAGGGTTAATGGTTGTTTAACTGGTACCAATTGATGTCCAAACAATTGACATTTTTCTATTGTGTTATATCGTTAATTAATTAAAAAATGTCAAGAATTGGCTCTTCATCTCTATTAATTAAAAAAAAAGCAATTTTTACCAATTGCATGTAAGTTTATTCTTGTGTCAATGCATGCTTCGCGTTGGTATTCCGAATACCATAAAAACATTGACTTTACTATCGGACCGCAAAATATCATTCAATTTCATAATAATTGCGATTCTTATTTTAAAATAATGCCGGAAACTTAATTTTTTTGTATCTATGCTCTGTTTTTGAGGCAATAGTTAATGTTTTAAGTTTTAATACAGTTATGGAATTAAAATTGTAGTGTTTTGCGAATATTTAATTGAATTTACGTCGACCTGAAGGAATGAAATTAAAATTTTATACCCAATAATGTGCTTAAAGTTTACGTTTAACTTGTAAGCTAGAAATACTTTATTTTCGTAATTGGTCCTGTGTAGAGTAATGTATTTTGAAACGCCGCAGTATTTTGATTTTACCATTTTTTTATATAAATGACTTAGACTAGTTATAATTTGCCTCTGCCAAATTTTTTTTTATGTTAAGGTCTGTCTCCTATGTAAATTTCCATAGCATAAATATATTTATACTCATAACTTTTGATGTCTGAAATATTTACCGTAAAGCGATTTTCTATTATTTATTTAATATTTCGACACTTAATAATCGTTTTCCCGTTTGAATGCTAAATTTTTTTTATTTAAATAATGTTTCGAAAGAATCTTATTATCGAATATTTTGCTTACCTATTTATTAAGTTAACCTAACTTTTGATAATTTTTATTTGCTGAGTTGCTAATCAAAACTTAAACAATGATTCTTTTAAAGATCTTTTTTTTCTTCTCGTAAATTAAATTTTCGCTCTAAATAGACTTGCACCTTGAAGAAGTTCTAGAATACTTGAATGGGTAGAATGAACATTTCAGTGAAGTAAAGAGCCAAAATATAGGTTTAACCAAATTAGTGGACCTTAGCGAGGAGCCAGACTAAGACAGGTTCCTGAAAGAGAGCAGCAGCTTTTTCGGTACTTAGAGTGGTAGAGACCTTAGGGATTGATATCACATTTAAGACACTATTGCGATGTGAATGGCAACGGGAAACCATATTTATTTATTTAAAATATGGCACTACAGAAACATTGTTTCCAACTGACCACCTTTAACTAAATATAATAATATAACAATATGATATAATAAAACAGACAATAGAGCAATAATCTTAAATATTGCATGCCCCTTTCTAAGGGATCATGCAATCTTCTTCACTGCACTCAAACTTAAACTAAACACATCAATTCCTGAAAAGTGTTTATTATAGTTAACCAATAGCCGATCTGATATGTGGTAGGTGCCATAGTTAGTTCGATGTTGCCTTTCTTGAATTAAACGTACCATACGTATGTTACGCTGCGGTATTCGAAGCAATACCTCAGCAACTAGGATTCACAAATTACAAGACCATTGACAAGCTTGAACAAGGATATCAGCATAGCATTAAGTCTTCTCTGCTGCAAAGTAGTCATGCCACACAATTGCAATCTGGTACTTGCTGTAAAAGCGTCATGTGTAAAATGAAGTTTCCACTAGAGGTACTTAGTGAATTTATTTTGAATATGCTATAGTCTCGTAGAATGACAAATATAAATAGGAGAACAAATAATACTATTGTATTCAAGGATACTAAGTACTAAACCATTATACAAAGCTTTGATTGCAGTAACATCTGAAAATGTTTTGTGTACCTTTTGATAAAGCCCAACATCCTGAAAGCTTTAATATTAATGTTATCAATGTTGAAGCTGAAGGCTAACTTTGAATCATATGTTACACACAAATCATTAATAGTGGAAACAGATTCTAAAACGTGGGATTTACAAACCTACTCATAAACAATCAGGTCTCTGTATCTGTAATATCTCATAACTTTGCATTTACTGATATTTAAGCACAGCTTTTTCATGTCACACCATCGAACAAGGTTATTGATATCGTTTTGGGTCATGATACAGTCTTGTGTAGAACCAACAGCTGCAAACAGTTTGAGGTTATCTGCATACAACAGGAACTTAGTGTTACGTAGTATTTGGGATATGTCATTTATGAAAAGACTAAGTAAAATGGGATCCAAATGAGACCCCCGAGGAACTGCGGAGGTAACTGAAATATCATTTGAACTTGCCCCACCAATAACAACTTTTTGAACTCGTCCAACTAGATAAGAACTTATCCATGTAAGGTAATTGCTATGTATTCCTAATAAATGTAATTGGGAACATAATAATTCATGATACACACTATCAAATGCCTTCTGGATATCTGTGTATATAACATCTATTTGTTTGACACTTTCAAGTGACGAAATTAGAAAATTCTGATAGACTGCCAAGTTGGTACAAGTAGAGCGGCCCTTAAAGAATCCATGTTGTTCTTTGACTAGGCAATTTTGAAAAGTATCAAAAATTTCGTCAGAAATAATAGCTTCCATTAACTTTTAAGTATGCAGCGTACAAAAAACGTTTTAAAAAATAATAGGATTCTCTGGGGGTGAAAGATTCTGGAGTTATAATAGTCCCACCATTCAGTGCTCTTGGAGGGGACTACTTTGGTGGAAGTGATTCACAAGTTTAAAAGAACTAGGAACATTTTGCATGGTGTGGTGTGTTAGAAGCATAAATAACTAGGTAAGCTATGGAATTTGAAGAAGATAGGTTAGCATTAGACATAGTAGGAATTAGCGAAGTTCAATGACCATGCGGGGGATTTCTGGAGTGGAAATTTTAGGGTAATTCGTACATGATCCGAGGTAGAAATTGCGGGTGTGGTGATAATTATGCGGAAAAAGGTAGAACATTGTGTAGAAAACTACTTATAAAGAAACGAAAGAGTACTCATGGTTACATTAGAATCTAAAGCAGTAAATATATGGTAATAATGTAAGTTTACAGGTTCACATCTAGCTACAGTGATGAACAGGTTTAAGCGATCTACAATGATATTGACGACATACTAAGATTCATAAAAGGGCATAAAAATTTAATAATACAGTGGTAGGTGAGAATAAGGAAGGAGCGGGAGTAGATTTATTTTGTGTAGGAATGAGAAATGGTAAATAACCTGGTAGAATTAAATGACAAAAACAATTTAACCATCACAAATACATTGTTTTGACATCATGCTAGCATGATATTGAAATAATGTATTTGTGATGGTTAAAAAGTTTTTGTCGTAAAAATGATACACGTGGAGGATACCAGGAGGTACAGGGACATATCAAGTAGATTACATTCTTATTAGACAACGGTATAGAAATCAAGTAAAAGATTATAGAAACTACTCGGAAGCAGATATAGATACTGAGCACATCAAAGTAATTATGAAGGCCACACTTAAATTTGAAAAGTTAAAGATACCCACGAATGATGTAAGAAAAAGGCAAACGAATTGGAAGACATCAGGTAAATTTCTCATATTAAGGAAGTAGACGCAAGGACCATAGCTAAAAATGGATATTCTGAATTTAATAGAAGAAAGGTGAAAATGCAAAAAGAAACCAGACGAAGCAGAGAAATGTGCCATAAAATGGGAAATTATTTGCAAAACAGGAAAGCTAAACAACAATGGATCAATGAAAAATGCAAAGTGGTACAAACTAATATGGAAATTGGAAAGACACAAAACATACAAACAATTTAGAATTAATTTTAGGGATACAAATCCGTATAACAAACATATGAGGAACAAGAGGAAACATCATTATAGAAAATGTAGAGAAAGTGGATTAGATGGTAAGAATATATAGGGAATTTATATGCAGGACCGAAACTAGAAGTACTAAAATAGGGAACAAACATTGAAAAAATCGTCTTAGGATATCCTATACTTAGAGATGAGTTTGAACTAGCATTAAAGAACCTGAAAGATAAGGTGCCAGGTACAGATACAGTGCAAGCAGAAACTTTAAAAAAGCTGCTGGACAAACAATAACAAAACATCTCTTCCAACTTGTAAGCTGTTTGTATGAAACAGGTGAAATACCCAGGGATTTCAAACTCAACACCATAGTCAGTATGCCAAAAAAGAAAGGTGCAGATAAATGTGAAAATTTTCGAACAATAAGTTTAACAGCACACATGTCTAAAATATTAACTAGAATTGTACAAAGACCGTTGGAAAACCGGACTAAAGAAATACTAGGAGTGTTAACGCCTATATGAAATTATAGGGTTAATCCGAGAGAGGGTGAATAGACTGTATAATAGGGGTTGAAAATTGTCATATAGTGACGACAGATAAATGATTTAGTTACTATCACTTACCAATACAAAAGGACAACCGTTGCACTACACTAAACTGGAGGTTATAGGTTAAGGTAGTAGGGACGGATTTGAATGGAAAGGTAGGAAGTCCTATAGGGTTTAGTCGAAGTAGTAGCCAACATAGTATCAGAGCGAGGTTTTCTGCTAACCCGGGACCGAACTCTCTTGCTCTAGCGACAGTACTGTCCTCATACGTGACGACTTTCCGAGGCCGGTACGGTAGAATGGGGAGGGGATCCGGTAGGTGCGTACAAGGAGATAAATATTTATGGTTCCAGTTTGGGACCGTGTCATTTTATAGTCTAAGGTCGACGTTTCGCCCCCTTTTGTAAGGGACTTCAGGACAAACAAGAAAATGAAATTAATTAATATAAAAATCTACGAACGAACAAGCAAATTGTTATACTTCCTGCAGATAAAGGTAATGCGACTGTAATTCTAAACCGTACAGAATACAAAGAAAAGATTAACCAATTATTACAAGATGGTTTCTACACTCTTCTTACCAAAGATCCCACTTCAAAACTTGAACGGGAAATTTCAGCACTTATCAAATTTTCTAATATTCCCAATGCTATCCAAAAACGCATAATACCTCGCGAATATAAACCACCTCGCTTGTGGGTCAATCCATATGAGTGGCCGAAAAAAAAATTTTCAGGTTGCTTAACCAATTTTAATATTTTAATCTTTTTATATGTTTTTCTTACATAAGTCGGCACTTCAAAACAGGTTTGAAATTTCTTTTATCTCATCCCATTTTGGAGATACGGCCATTTTTGTTTGGCCATGCGGGCTAATTTTGACTGTTAGTCTTTAGCGATAAATTAAATATCTCTAGACTGGTTAATGCTACAGTAATGGGAGTTGTACTATTCTTTTTAGAAAGGTCCATTCTACAATTTAGACCCTTACAGTTCAAACTGTTAATTTAATATAAATAGCTCAAAAATACAACCAAAGTTCATGATCAAATTTTAACAAATTCAACTTTTTAAGGCTAAAAATTTCAATGAAAGAATAAAATACCCTAGCTAATATTTGTATTACTATAAGATATAATAGGATACTTGTCAGTTTTAGAGAAAGAAGGTTAAAATATGTCTCCCTCAATTTTCTATAATTTTTCAAAAAACGTAATTTTGAATTTTTTTGCATTTTCGAGGCTTAATAACTCTGGTGCAGGAATATATAAAAATCTGAATTTTTTACGCAAGATGCTCCTTTATGATAGTAAACTACTGTAAAAGTTTCAATCTTGGTATTTGATCCTGAACCAAGTTATGAATTTTTAAAGTTTCACAAAAATACGCATTTCAGTGTAAATTATAAACAAATACAAGAATGATAAATGTGCAACATAAATATTCCTAATGTTAAACAGTATAGTTAGTATTTTAACAAAGGAGGGATAATTTAAAAATTAGGCAATGGTTTTAAAAAAGGATAGAGATAAAAGGTTCATGTCCTAACAGTCACATATACATCATTCATGTCTGGACAGGAATCTGCCTGATAGAGAAACTTATCTGCTCATTGAGGTTCAGCAAGTGCCACAGTCTGTTAGAGTGCAAATAGTGTTGTGTCTTTTGTTAATTCAAGTTTATTTTATTAATTACAAGTGTTTATTAATTATTTCTTCATTTTACTTTTACTGTGAGTGTTTGTTATTATATTACTTACCTTAAAATGGATGATCTGTGTTCTGTTGGACAATTGATTAATGAACATTGCCATAAAACAAGTTATGGTTTAGTGTATAAAAAATTAAAACATTTGAATGAGTTTGATGATGTTGAACAAAAACTTTTAAAATTAAGAGGGAGTAACGAAATTATTTCAATTTGTGAGTACCACGAAAAAAAATATCTTCTAAAATATAATCACCTTTTTGGCAAATCTGTTTGGATTCTTTAAAAGTTCACAAGAAACGAATTACTACTGATTTGAGAGAGATTAAATTAAAACAGTTGTTATTGAAAGCTCATGAATATATTGATAAATTAGTCCCGGGACAGTCCCTTTGTCGAAACTGTTATGAAAAACTATTTGTTTTAGACACACAATTTTAAGTTTCCAGTGATACTGATTGTTTGGATAGTTATGTTCCTCTTGAGGAAATCCAGGAGAAAGTAGATTCGGCTTGTTCTTTGTTAGGACTATCTCCAGCTTGCAAAATAAGAAAGCTAACTTCCGAGAAGAGGCAATCAGCCATTGAGAACAAAGTTCAAAAAGCTATTGAAAAACTAGAAAGAATTTGGAATTGTGTTTTGATCATACTGAAAATAACACTGTTCCTGTACAACAAGATGTGTTAAACTCAGAATATTCTGATTTGAGTGAAAAATTAAAGGAAAAGTGTTTAATAGCTTCTAAGGAGGAAAAAGTGAAAATCATTAGCTTGCTTCCTAGTTCATGGTCAAAAGAAAAGATTGCTCGAGAATTAATTAATTTAGTGAAATATGTAATTAGGGCTTACCCTGTATATTTCAATTTCAATAAATAAATTCAGGTACCCACTCTGTGTGTATACCATCAAAATGTAAAATTAATGATCAATTGTGCAAAGCTGAATGTTAACTATAAGTAATTGAGTGATTTATTAGTTTGTGATGTAAACAATTATGATTGTATGATGGGTTTGTGTGAAAGTTGCCCTGGAAAAAAAGTGTACTAGAACTATTTAGGGATTCCAAAGGGGGTCTTCCAGATCATATTGAATTTAAGCAGTGGGTCACGACTGATAGATCAGAGATGGTCACTATTATTAAATCTCAAGAAGAATATTTTGAATCGCTAGTTGAAAAGTTAGAAAATCTGAAGAGCCACCATTACATTTCTAAAATTCAAGGACAGTTTTTGAAGAATAAGAAAGTAAACCCAGTAGAATCAGAATGTAGTTTTAGCAGACTTTGCAGAAAATTTCACCTGCATTATCCAGGATGAAATACAAGGTTACCATTGGGCAAATCAACAAGCAACAGTGCATCCATTTGTTATATATTTTAAGAACGAAGATGGTAAGGTGAAAAGTCATTCGATTTGTGTTTTAAGTGACTATTTGGAGCACAATACGACTGTTGTGCATGCCTTTCAAACAAAAGTAATCCACTATATTAAGGACAAACTGCCTAAAATAGAAAAGTTGTTTTACTTTTCAGATGGCAGTGGAAGCCAGTATAAAAATGGGTATAATTTCTCAAACATTTGCAATCACACAAAAGATTTTGGTCTAGGGGCTGAGTGGCATTTCTTTGGCTCTTGCCACGGAAAAAACGCCTGTGACAGAGTGGGGGGGGGGACAACAAAATGAGAAGTGACGAAAGCTAGCTTACAAAGTACAACTTTAAACCAAATCCTAAATGTAGACCAGATGTTTGCCTTTTGCAAGGAACATATTACAGGCATAACTTATTTCCTTGTTAAAAAGGAGGATATTATTACACACAAGGAAAAACTTAGACCATGATTTGAAAATGCATTGCGGGTCAAAGGAACGAGAAAATTCCGTAGATACCATGCTGTTGGCGAAAACACAATTAGGTGCTATGCAACTTCAGAAACTGCCAAATACGAGGATTACTGCAATGATAAAATCGTACCTTTAAGTCTCGAATTTAATAATACTATTGCCTGTATATATGATGGACAGTGGTGGTTAGCTCAGATTGAGCAAATCAGCCTAGAACATAATGATGTCTATGTTCACTTTTATCACCCTGCAGGACCACGCACATCTTTCAAGAAGTCTGCAAGTGAACGAGTTTGGGTACCAATTTCAAACATTTTAAGAAAATTAACTGCGCTAGAACTAACAACAGCGACAGGAAGATCATACACTATCTTTCAAAATCTTTCAGAAGAAATAAGTATGCTTCTAAATGGGCATTTATTGTAATAAAATAATTAAGAACATTATATATGTGAACTTCAGTCATTCAATTCTTGTTTATAATAAATACACGTTCTTTCTTTAAATGAGAGTTTTTGTTAAACTTTAAAAATACATAACTTGTTTCAGGATCAAATACCACGATTGAAACTTTTACAATAATTTACTATCATAAAGGTGCATCTTGTGTAAAAATTCAGATTTTTATATTTTCCTCCACCAGAGTTATTAAGTCTCGAAATTTCAAAATTACGTTTTTTGAAAAATTATAGAAAATCGAGGGAGACATATTTTAACCTTCTTTCTCTAAAATTGGTATATATCCTTATATCTTATAGTCATACAAATATTAGCTTGGGTATTTTTATTCTTTCATTGAAATTTTCAGCCTTAAAAAGTCGAATTTGTTGAAATTTGATCATGAACTTTGGATATATTTTTGAGCTATTTATGTTAGATTAACACTTTAAACTGTTAGGTCCTACATTGTAAAATAAACTTTTCTAATAAGAACAGTACAAATCCCATTACTGTAGCATTAATCAGTCTGGAGATATTCAATTTATCGCTAATGACTATAACGGTCAAAATTAGCCTGCATGGCCAAACAAAAATGGCCGTATCTCCAAAACGGGATGACATAAAAAAAATTTTAAACCTGTTTTGAAGTACTGACTTATGTAAGAAAAACATATAAAAAGATTAAAAATATTAAAGTTTGTCAAGCAACCATCATCGAATCACTTCATATGAATTGACTTTTGTACGGCCTTTCTAAAGTCCATAAACCAGATGTCCCCTCCGTCCGATAGTGAGTGCAATTGATTCACCAACATATCATCTGGCAAAATACCTGGCAAATTTCTTAAAACCGTATTCCGTCAACAACGCTACTAATGTTTTAAGCTCAACCCATTTTATAGAACTAATTGCAAATATTGAACTAGGCCCTAATGATATACTACTCAGTTTTAACGTAACATCCCTATTCACTAACGTACCTGTCATAGACACTGTCTCCATTATTAAACACAACTCCTACCTCAAGAAAACGAACTTGAGTACCTGGCCACGCTCATTAAATAATGCTTAACTTCTACCTATTTTGTCTTCGACTGACAGTTTTACAAACAAACTTCTGGCACACCCATGGCCTCACCTCTATCCCTTATTGTGGCCAATATATTCATGGACGACTAGGTCATTCCATATACGAAAACCAACACACACAGACAGATACCTGCATGCGTCGTCACATCATCATCCATCACAAAAATCATCAGTACACCATGCAATTAAGATTTCACAACCAGAACATTTATCTAGTGAACTGACCCATCTGAAAACCAGTCTTATAAAAGCGGCTACTCAGATATTGGCAGAGTAATAAGCCGGCATCTGCATCCAACACGAACCCCCAAACCTCGCTGTAATTCAGACACACGATCTTTAGCATGTCACGTTAACTAGCGGCCCCACGTTGGGCGCCAAAAATTCCCTGTGACGTTAATTCGTGACAGTCCCTGTTCGGGCGCCAAAGTTATGTTACGTTGGCTCGTAGCCGTGCGTAACACAAAGAAAGGACCGGGCTCAATCGGAGAGTAGGGGAGGGTTGTAGAAAGCAGACCAACATATAAGGTACGCGGCTGTAAGGAATTATTAACAGTACCTGCAATAGAAAAATTAGAATAGCAAACCTGAAAAAAAAATAAATTAGTCCTGCAAACCTGAAACAAAGAAAAAGCATAGCATACGGATCAAGTATAAATTGTTCAGTACTTTGTAGAATAAAAAAAAAACTGTTCGGATAATCTATATAATATAACAACGTTAAAAGCAATATAACAAATCTTTAGTACAAAGTGAGGTAATATTGGGGAGTAGCAGAAACGTTTCCTCACACACCAATTAGACATAAAGCAGACAAAATTTTAACAAAATATAAATAGGTAAACACAATTCATATGAGTAGTCCAGTAGTATTGATTTTTCTTTTTTTTTCTTTTATTTTAAAATAGCATGCAAGTCTATGGTAAAAGGTATCAGAACGCCAACGGTATGGCAAAGCAACGGACAGGTATTTAAAGTAAAAACAAATAGGAAATAGTTCAACTTACAAAAGGTCCTTCAGTAACGCTTCCTTACAATTGAAGCGTGGGATTCACGATGTCCTGCACTAACGAAGCACTTCACCCTTGCCTGTGAGGGTGTTGATGGAATTTCTTACACTTTACACTAATCACTAATCACTGGTGTTAGCAGTAGACATTATCACGCGTCGGAACTATGTAGCCTTGATAAATTTCTTGGTAATTCTATTTCCTAAGACAATAATTTCGAAATATTCTGTAGCACTAGTTTAATTTCAACTGGGACCAAATGGATATTCGTTTCATAAACATCCCCAAAAGCAGTGAGAAACTTCAACCAATACCTTTGTAAGCCGGTAATCTGTTATGTTTCGCAAATAACGAAATTTGCTCAAGCAATGATCTATTTTAGATTCTTTGTTGTTCGAAAATTCAGAAACTACAGCATCACTGTATTTAAATAATCCAAAGTATGCGCTACTCTCATAAAAAAAAAGGGACCACGAAAACTAGATCGCACATACAGTTACAAATATAAAAAGACAAATCAACTAAAAAAAACAATTAGCACAGCAACGCGTAATCACTAAGTCAATGACCTTAAAACCCGTGCGGTCGAGTAAGACAAGTTCTATCACTTTTATTTCCAACAGAAAAGCAACACAACCAATTAGTAAAGTAACGCGTAAGCGATAAAACCGTCTGTCAATGTTACTTAAACCACTTTCTAAAGTTAATATCCAACTTTTATTTCACAAGACAAACAACTAAAAACCGTGCCGTGTTTGTTCAGTAACAATTCGAGAATTAATCCCGCATTAATTCTCACTATTTTTAAAGTAAAAGGAACAGTATTTTTTAACGTACTTCATCGATAGGAACAAAGAACAGAACTACCACTGCTCACTCTGATCTGTTTATTTAAACTCGTTGTTATTACCGCTTATCGCCTATCTAAACTTGTATAATTCACATAAGGAACGAAATTTATACGACGGCCAGACAAGAACGATGAAATCTATATTTGATTACAAGCTGTTTAACATTTTATTAATGAGAATCAAACTTCGATTTATCTATCTTTAATTAAACTACTTTTAAAATTAATACACGCGAGTTAATAAATATACAAATCTGAAAACTATTCGAAAGTATTTACTTTATATAAACAGCGATCCAAAACGATGTAGTTGAAATACGCTAACAGAATCGGAGCGTAAAATGTTAAACTACAAAAATGCCCGTTACAAATTCCCCCCTAGCAAAATAAAGACGTCGGGGTGAAAGAAAAAAGAAAAACGACAGACAAGGAACCAAACAAAAAAAAATTTTTTTTATCCGGTTCGAAGGACTAACATCAGTAAAAGAAAAGAACATTCTTTTTCCAAAAGAAGACAAAGTCATCTATCGTAACCAACAACGACAGAACAGGTAAAGAAAGCATCAAGTAAAAACCCAATGAGGATTAAAGGTCTTAGCTACTTTCAAAATCGTCAAAAGACGGATGTCTCCAAAAGGGACATTTCTGTTCTCCACCTCGAAGAAAAGTTTTGGCTTCCCGCGGAGAAACCAAGAGAAAAGAAAAAAACGAGGAAGAAAACTCGTAGCAAAACTGTCAACCTCAAGTGTGCAGCAATGAAAGAACCAAGACAAAGTAAAGAGCAAAGGCAAGCTAGTACACAATCTAGAATACTTCCAACTAAGGTAACACAGATTCGTATGAAACGATTACTCAAGCAGAGTATGGCTAACAGACTTACAGAAGCGACCAAGTCGAAATACCTAAAGGTAAAGAAAATAGATCTAAAGCCTACCTCAAGGAATGGATGTAGAAAGCGACTATAATAGTCAAATAGTGAACAAATGGTAGAACTAGCCAGAAGAAAAGTCGCGGGATGGGCTAGCTACAAAATATAAATAGGAATACGAAATGGGCGCCAGTGTTTTCGGACACAAGCTTATCAGAGAAAACACAAGACCAATAAGCCAAAAAAAAAATTACAAGTCATTAGGGATAGCGATACGTAGGGGTCAAAATAGAATCAGCCGTAGGGAGCCCATTAGGATCCGGGGTTCAGGATCAATGTCTGGAGGGTCTAAAGTTTTATCGGGTTTGAGGTTCTTAATATGCCAAGTACCCAGATCGTTACCAGAATCATCCACTAAGATATAGGTCCACGGAGAAAGTTTAGTTCTAATAGTAAAGGGACCCACATATTTGGGAGCAAGTTTAGCATTGAAGTAGCGAGTAGCATCCGAAAGAACATAATTGCGTTTCCACACGCGATCGCCAGGAGATAAAGTTAAGGGACGACGACGAAGATCGTAGTGTTTAGCATTTTTCTTGTATGCTAAGGAAAGACGTTTCGAAATTTCTTCACGAAGTGACTGAAATTTGACTAAGTCAGTAGGAGGAATAGGACGTTCGGGATCCATAAGAACATCATCAGGATCAAGAGGTTTTCCAAAATGATCGCCGTAGAGAACATGTTCACGACCATATAGAGCAAAATACGGGGAGTAGCCAATAACCTCATGTTTAAGCGTTCGAATAACACAACCGATTTTTGCTACATTAACGTCCACCGGCGTTGATTATCAGAAACGTATGAAGAAATCATAGTTTTCAGGACTCTATTAATACGTTCGGCCGGATTCGCCTGAGGATGATAGCGAGCATTAAACAGAATTTTTGTTCGATAAGAATCACAGAGTTTAGTGAAAATATTACTACGAAATTGTACACCATTGTCCGCAATTAGATACTGAGGAGTACCATACACCAGGAAAATATTTTCCTCAATGGTTCGAGCAACAGCAGCGGCCGTAGACGCACGTAGAGGAAAGAAACAAGCATATTTTGTAAAACAATCGGCAACAACTAAAGTGAAAGAATTACCTTTAGAGGATCTAGAAAGAGGTCCGACAATATCAGTACATAGGACTTGCCAAGGACGAATGGCAGTAGCACGGGGAGACATAAAGCCAGGAGGTTTCTTTTGTTCGACTTTGTGTGCAGAGCAAATTTTACAACGACGGACGTATCGAGCAACAGCGGCTCTAAGTTTAGGCCAATAGTAACGCAAGGAAATTTTTGAGACAGTTTTGTGGACACCAGGGTGACCTGAAGTAGGTAGATTATGATTTTCGTATAGAATCCTATTCCGTTGTTCGCTGGGAACTACTAACTTCCAATCGTCTTGAGGAGGTTGGAGCAAAGACTGTTTAGATTTAAATATTTATATAGTAATTCGTTTTCCACATGCCAGTTACTGTATAGTTTAGGATTGGAATTAACACGAGTCCGTATCTTAAGATACCAAGGATCCAAAATTGGCAGAGTAATAGAAGATTTAGGAAAGTCATCAATTAAGTCAATTTTAGGTACTGAGCGAGATAAGGCATCGGGAACGATGTTTTCTTTACCTTTACGATGTACGATGGTGAAGTTATATTGTTGAAGTCGTACAGACCAACGAGCTAAACGACCGTTGGGGCTTTGTAGATTATTCAGCCATATAAGCGAGTGGTGATCGGTGATCACAGTAAAGTGAGAACCCTCGATATAGGGACGAAATTTCTCGATTGCCCAAATAACACCAAGACATTCTTTTTCGGTGGCGCTATAGTTGCGTTCCGCCTTTTTAAGAGAACAGCTAATGTAGCTAATGACTTTTTCGTCATCACCCTGTTGTAGAGTCAGCACAGCACCCAGACCAAAATCAGAGACATCAGTCTGTATAGTAAAGGGCAAAGAAAAATCAGGACAACTCATGACTGGAGCCGTTACCAAGTGTTCTTTCAGCAGCTTAAACGCCTGCTGACATTTTGAAGACCAATTAAATTTAGAATTTTTCTTAGTCAGAGCAGTAATTGGAGCAGTAAGAGCAGAAAAAATTGGGATAAAGCGACGATACCACGAGCACATACCAACTATGCGTCGTACTTCAGTTACAGTAGTAGTAGGAGGAAGATTAAGAATGGCCGAAACTTTTTCTAGGTCGACATGGAGTCCATGACGATTCACTACGTATCCCAGATAACGGAGTTCCGGTCGGCATATAATGCATTTATCTCTGCTAAGAGTAAGACCTGCAGAATTTAAACGAAAAAGCACTTTCTGTAGTACCACCAAATGTTGTTCGAAAGTAGGGGTAGCGATGATCACATCATCTAAGTATGCGAAACAGAAAGGTTCGAGATCAGCACCAAGCACACGATCTATAAGTCGCTGAAATGTCGCTGGAGAATTATGAAGACCAAATGGCATTTTAGTAAACTGGCATAAACCTCTACCAGGCACCGTAAATGCAGTAATCGCCTTAGAATTAGAAGAAAGAGGTATTTGCCAATAAGCAGAGCGAATGTCCAAACTAGTTAAGAATTTTGCGTCTCTAAGACGGTCTAGAATCGTAGAAATATAAGGAAGGGGATAGGCATCTTTTTCTGTAACCTCATTGACCTTCCTAAAATCGATGCAGAAACGATATGTGCCATCTTTCTTAGGCACCATAACAATAGGGCTAGACCAAGCGCTATTAGATGGTTCTACAACACCACTTTCTAGCATCTTATCCAGAGCTTGAATGACATGTCGAAGTACCGTAGGGGACATGGGATAATATCGTTGCTTGATAGGACTAGATGTAGTACGGATCTGATGTTCAATGAGATTAGTACAGCCCAAAGGTAAAGTATCATCTTTAGGAAACATCTGTTGGACTATACGAGACAATTCGGATTGTTGCATGATCGACAGATCGGAAAGAGCATTGATCTGACTGATCGAGACAGTAGAAGAAGAACCGAAAGACCATTGACCCGTTCGAAAATCCGGGACAACACCCATAGATTTCCAGAAGTCAATGCCGAAGATCAGAGACTGAGAAATAGAAGGAACGACTAGGACGTCAAGAAGAATAGTTTTATTTTCGACCGACATGGGTAAAGTAAGTGACCCGAGAATGTCACAAGCTTGACCATTGGCTACCGTACAGCTGTGGATCTCCGTTTGGGACAAAGGCAAAGAAAGAGAATAGAGAATATCCCAACCAGGACCACCAATAATAGTACGAGAGGCGCCAGAATCAAGCAAACCCTTAAGTTCGATGTCGAAAATAGTAACAGTAAGATAAGGTCTGTCGTCCTCATGAGAACTAGCTAAAATAAAATCCAAAACATATTTAGATCGGTCAT
This sequence comes from Platerodrilus igneus, assembly GCA_036346225.1. Taxonomy (NCBI): domain Eukaryota; kingdom Metazoa; phylum Arthropoda; class Insecta; order Coleoptera; family Lycidae; genus Platerodrilus; species Platerodrilus igneus. Next base: position 2,570,516 of record JARFIW010000156.1, read on the forward strand.
CAAGACCAGAAAAAGGATTTTCTGCGGAAATAATAGGTACCGAGACAACTGTAGAAGGAATCGGGTCGGTTTAAGAAGATTCCATTTTCAAAATATTCCTGAAGGATTTACGAAGTTCGGATACAGGTACCTTTGCATCTAACCCACGAGAACCGACTTCATATTTGAGTTCAGCTTCATGTAACCGATCCACTTTTAACTTCCAATAGTCACCCATTATTACAGAATCGACAAACAACGCCCAAATATTTAGAGACACAAAACGAATTACTAGGCTTGTTTGATAGAGAAACTAAATTAACGAAATACCTAAATACTAAACAAAATTTAGTTCAAACGAGAAGGAAAAAGAAAAAAAATAATTAGGAGCCGATACACCAAAACAAAAAAAATCAATGCCAAAAAAACATCAAGGTCATAATAAAAAAATTTAAAAAAAAGTCAAGAGCACATAAAAAAAAATCGAGAGCAAATCAAAAAAAAATCAAGCCAAATAAAAAAAATCAGGCTGAGAAAAAAAATCGGGAATGGTTGTACAATGAAATGTTAGCAAAAAGAAAGGAACAGATACTGCTAGTTAATTGTTACTTAACGAAGCTAAAATATATTATGATATATTAACTCGGGCCGATAAAAAAAATCGAGCCAAATTAAAAAAAACAAAATCGAGGCCCATCCAAAAAAAAATCGAGCCCCTTTAAAAAAAATCGGGCCCCTTAAAAAAAGTCGAGGCCAATTAAAACAAATCGGGCCCCTCAAAAAAAATCGAGCCAAATCAAAAAATCCAGCCGATACAAAAAATCGGGCCCCACGTTGGGCGCCAAAAATTCCCTGTCACGTTAATTAGCGGCCCCACGTTGGGCGCCAAAAATTCCCTGTGACGTTAATTCGTGACAGTCCCTGTTCGGGCGCCAAAGTTATGTTACGTTGGCTCGTAGCCGTGCGTAACACAAAGAAAAACAAAGAAAGGACCGGGCTCAATTGGAGAGTAGGGGGGGGGGTGTAGAAAGCAGACCAACATATAATTTACGCGGCTGTAAGGAATTATTAACAGTACCTGCAATAGAAAAATTAGAATAGCAAACCTGAAAAAAAAATAAATTAGTCCTGCAAACCTGAAACAAAGAAAAGGCATAGCATACGGATCAAGTATAAATTGTTCAGTACTTTGTAGAATAAAAAAAAACTGTTCGGATAATCTATATAATATAACAACGTTAAAAGCAATATAACAAATCTTTAGTACAAAGTGAGGTAATATTGGGGAGTAGCAGAAACGTTTCCTCACACACCAATTAGACATAAAGCAGACAAAATTTTAACAAAATATAAATAGGTAAACACAATTCATATGAGTAGTCCAGTAGTATTGATTTTTCTTTTTTTTTCTTTTATTTTAAAATAGCATGCAAGTCTATGGTAAAAGGTATCAGAACGCCAACGGTATGGCAAAGCAACGGACAGGTATTTAAAGTAAAAACAAATAGGAAATAGTTCGTTTCATAAACATCCCCAAAAGCAGTGAGAAACTTCAACCAATACCTTTGTAAGCCGGTAATCTGTTATGTTTCGCAAATAACGAAATTTGCTCAAGCAATGATCTATTTTAGATTCTTTGTTGTTCGAAAATTCAGAAACTACAGCATCACTGTATTTAAATAATCCAAAGTATGCGCTACTCTCATAAAAAAAAGGGATCACGAAAACTAGATCGCACATACAGTTCTAAATATAAAAAGACAAATCAACTAAAAAAAACAATTAGCACAGCAACGCGTAATCACTAAGGCCCGGTTTTTCAATTCTGGTTTAAACTGAGTTTTACCGAACCAAGTTTATTTTCTGATCTCAGTTCAGCCCGTGGTCGGTATTTCAAACTCCAGTTTAGCTGAACCTAGATTTTATTTTCTTAAAATTAGGTTGGTAGGAGATTTACCAAACGCGATTGCGTGAATAGTTTGACGATAATTTCATTGTTGTTGACATACTGAATTGTAATTCTTATGAATTTAATAAACATTCTTTAAAAATGGATAATGCTTAAAGGGCAACAAATTTTAGTAGAGCAGAGGAGCAACTATTGGACCATATTTTAGTAAAACAACATCTACTATATTTCTATATTACTTATTTTGTTGATATTTTCTAATTTTATAATTGGAGATAAATCGTTAGTGGTAAAACACTGAAAAATATTGGAATGTAAGAAAACGGATGCTGTTTCATCACAAGCTAAACAAGCAGGGTGGAAATTGCTAGCTGATGAAATTAATGTTAATAGCAATACTTTTCAGAACCACCTAACTCTTCATGGGAAATACTAAAACTTAAAAGAGCGATCCAAAGAAGCATTTTCTGATGAAAAATGTTACAACCTAGGTACAGGGGGAGGTCCTGCATCTGTCGTTAAAATTACCGAAACGGATCTGCACATTAAGGAAATGTTAGGCGCACAAGTGACAGGCCTACAATCAGAATTTGATGATGTGGAAGTCAGCGCTACTAAAGGTTTATATTATATTTTATTACGCAAAAGAGTTCTAATAATAGTTTCCTATCTCAGAGCAAATGATAAATCACGTTGAAGATGACGACGAAAATGAAATAGTGGTATTCGCTTATGAATCACAATTCTCCTATACACATCACTGAAATCGTTGGATGTAGTAGTGCAACAGTTAGTAAGATATTTTATAAATCAGAAGCACGTAGAAATACATGGGCAACTTACACACCCAGCATGTTACAAAAACCTAGGGGCATGCAGTTGATGCCAACACCATTACAACACAAAATAAGTAAGCATTCTCAATTTGTATTTATAAAATTACTTATACAGTACATATTTTGTTTTTAAGTAATTGAAGAAACTTAGAGTGGGACCAAAGAAAATAAAGAACCTTCTGCATAACAGGATATCCATAATAGGCCAAATACAAGTATGTAAAATCATTTTTTACTTTTAATATTTAACTGTATTTACTGTAGACAGGCTCCACAAGAACTAAGCGGAACAATACAGTAGATGCCTGGAATTCTGTTGCAGAGACAAAATTAGAATTAATAAAAATGCAGAAGCGAATTTTAATAATGGATATGGAGCATAAAAAGGTGGAACATGCACTGAAAGTGCAGCATTTAAAAGAAGAGCATGAATTAAAATATATTTACTTAAAACCTTTCTAACAGCTTTATATTTCTTTATACCTGTTTATTAATAAAACATTAGCAGAATTTAATTTTATTTTCAATATTTGGGTGCCATAAATTATATACAATTAAAATATACAGTATTTAATACCTACGCACTAAGCAAAAAACAATACTTGAATATTGCAACAACATTACAGTGTAAAGTAGCAAAAATACATTATAAATTTAACGTTATGTGCATGTCGCGGTGACAATACAACTAACTTCACAATTATAGGATTATGCAATATGGCTGTAATAATCTGTAATGCTGCATGTAGTGGGTATTAAACTTAATTACCTACGTGTAAAATGCTAATTAAACTAATCTCTGAAAAGTACTCATTAAATAAATTGTTTCTTATAAAATTGTTAAGATGTATATTGAATCGTGCACAGAATCCGGCCAAAGTGCTACTATATTTTGTATTCTTAAATCTGGTCCAGCAATAGTTTGAACATTAAAAGAAAAGAAATTGTTCCTATTTCTAAACGTTTCCACATTGTCGTCCACGGGTAATTGAATCTTAACATGGGAACAATCAAGAGTACCTATACATCTAGGAAATGTAGCTATATTAAAGATTTCTTGACGAATTTTCAATATTTCCTGATTAGTGCTTGGCATCTTAATATAGTGTGAGCATAGTTGTGCTAAAGCACGAGAAACTTTATAAATGCCTTGCTTGCAGTACTCATGAATTCCTCATAAAATCACCAACAGCAATAAGAAAGGATCCTGTAGCATAAAATCGCATGGTTAAGAGCACCATTATAACAGGCGAAATTGCACGATTCCTAAAAACAAATATTGACAAATCTATACATTTTAAATGAAATATATATTACCTATTAGTATTGGAACTAATTGCAGCACCAATTTGATTTACAATCCTGTAAACAGTTTCTTTGGACAGGCGAAACCTCAAAAAGAAATCATAATTATCCCACCTTTCAAAATGGTCTGTTCTTTCTCTAATAGCGGGTAACCTCCTTGGCCTAATCAAATAATTTAGATACTCCATTATATCTTCATCCTCTAACATACAATCAGCCAAAGCCAATTCCATAATTTAAAAGTAAACAACTAGATATATACCTACTGACAAATCTGAAAAGTTATTGAGGTTAGGTTTATTGGTTTAAACCGTGAACAACGAAGGATCAAGTTTAAACCAAGTTCACTCACTGAACTGGTATTGAAAAAACTAATAAACCGCAGAACGTAGTTTAAACTATGAACTCGGTTTAAACCTTAATTGAAAAACCGGCCCTAAGTCAATGACCTTAAAACCCGTGCGGTCGAGTAAGACAAGTTCGATCACTTTTATTTCCAACAGAAAAGCAACACAACCAATTAGTAAAGTAACGCGTAAGCGATAAAACCGTCTGTCAATGTTACTTAAACCACTTTCTAAAGTTAATATCCAACTTTTATTTCACAAGACAAACAACTAAAAACCGTGCCGTTTGTTCAGTAACAATTCGAGAATTAATCCCGCATTAATTCTCACTATTTCTAAAGCAAAACGAACAGTATTTTTTAACGTACTTCATCGATAGGAACAAAGAACAGAACTGCCACTGCTCACTCTAATCTGTTTATTTAAACTCGTTGTTATTACCGCTTATCGCCTATCTAAACTTGTATAATTCACATAAGGAACGAAATTTATACGACGGCCAGACATGAACAATGTAATCTATATTTGATTACAAGCTGTTTAACATTTTATTAATGAGAATCAAACTTCGATTTATCTATCTTTAATGAAACTACTTTTAAAATTAATACACGCGAGTTAATAAATATACAAATCTGAAAACTATTCGAAAGTATTTACTTTATATAAACAGCGATCCAAAACGATGTAGTTGAAGTACGCTAACAGAATCGGAGCGTAAAATGTTAAACTACAAAAATGCCCGTTACAAGCAATCCTTCCATATATACAAAGAGTAACAGACCGAATTGGCAAAATACCTTGCAGTTGTGGTTCAGTGTACTTAGGAGAAACAGGACGGTCAGTGCAGACTAGACTAAGCAATGCTTAAGAACAAGTCAATGCAATCGCTCAGCAGTGGCCGAACACCAACATGAAACAGGCCATACCATTAACTTTGACAAAACGAAACTAATTGCCAGAATTCCATTTTTCTACAATAGAAAAATCAGAGAATCCATAGAAATCATTAAAAATTCTAGCAATTTAAACAAAGACGATGGTCACTCTCATTTGGAAAATGAGCTTATATTACACACTCCTCTCTATTCATGATCACTCAAGCATCAAGTTCTCGCCCTATATATACCACCACTTTTACTACTTTCACCAGTTACTTTGCCGCAAGATACCTTTTGGCTTAAATGGGCTGATTAGTCTACTAGCTTAGAAGTAACTCTTCATACTTTTTATATTTTTACACTTGTAATTAATATTTTTCATTCTTATTTTTATTATTATTATTTTATATTTACATTTCATTTGCTTTTTTGTCCTGATGAAGCCCCTTACAAAAGTGGACGAAACGTCAACCTTACATCATAAAATGACACGGTCCCAACCCGGAACCATAAATTTTTATAATGACTCTGGCAGTGAAAGCCTCCGACAATATTACTAGGAGATCAATTTGGATTTAGGAGAAACAGAGCAACACGAGAGGCCATTTTAGCTTTAAGGGTGATAGTTAAGAAAACAACAGAAGTAGGAGAAAGCGTGTATATAGAGTTTGTAGATCTGGAAAAAGCAAATGGCAAAATTTACGAAATACTAAAAAACATTTGAATGAATTATAGAGATAAACAGATAGTACATAGCTTATACAATGAGCAAACACCGGTAATAGAATTAGAGCAGGAATGTAGAAAAGTAAATGTTAGGAAAGGGGTGAAACGGGGATGGGCGCTATCCCCATAAATTTTTAACTTGTATGTCAAAGAGGGAATGAAACTCGTCAAATACAGAAAGACTTGGAGTTGTTATACAGGGGCAACATATGATTAATTTGTTCAGATTTGCAGACGATATAGTGGTACTAACATCTAGCAAGGAATAGTTAAAAGCAGCCCTTAATGAAATTGGAACAGTACTAACAGAGGGATACTGTTTGAAAATTAAGAAAAATAAAATTAAAGTACTAATATGTAAGGTTATAACATTCAACCCCGCACCCCGGGCGCTTCTGGTAGGTGCTACTAGCTGGTGATGTCTCACTGGACGATACGATAATGAAGGGGTGGGAAGTAGGAGCCACTAGTCGATAATCGATATGCATGAAGCCCTCATGTCAGCACTCAACTGAAGACTTGCTACGTTTATTTTCCGCATAAATTAATTACCCTATTTTTCTCCCTTGTTCATTCATTACTCGTTCGAATAAACTCTGTTCCAATTCTTAAATTCCTCAACAACTTCCTATATAGTTTACTTGTTACTTCATAAGCTCGTTTTACCATAAAACTGTTAAATTTTTCAACATAATTAATAATAAACAAGCTCCCGAATAAACTCCTCAACTCAAACTTTTATTTGCTTTTAAAACGAAATGTATTCTATAAATTAAATAGTCTGGGTCTTGTGTTTGGTACCCCGTAATCTCCTGAATTCTTCAATAACATCCTGTTTACAATAATAAATACGCTTTCTACAAATTTTCATTTTGAACTTATTTCGAAACGACAAGTTTATGATACAATTAATTAGTCAAGATCCTGTTAAGTATCCGTGAGCGCGTTATACCTTCCGATAACGTGTAATTGCGTGCTAGTGGGTTTCCCATCTAAAGATTCGTCGAAATAATATATCCTACTATTCTCCGGTCAAACCGTGTTTTCCAGTTTCAATCGCGCTTTGATAACGCGGGCGTTTGCTTTTCGAGTTCGTGTTATTTTGAACTCCTTCTAGAACTTTGATTCTGCAGCTGGTGCGTTGGTGCACTTGTAAAAACTACTCGTTCTGTTACTCCAAGAGCGATGCACGTTTCTCCTCTATCAAATGTGTAGATTTGATGTGTATTCGGTGATTGTCCCTGCGCGTACCCATTATAATCAGGTTCTCTTTTTAGCTGAATGCCAAATGGGTTCTTTCTTTATGTAGAACAACTACTTTTGTCCGTAGACTGTTGCTGCAATTATGGTAGCAGAGTAAATGTATGCTGACGACCATGGCGTTTCTATGCTGACTCAACCCAGACGGATTGCGTGCTAGGTATCAGAACACCCTGTTACATGCCAAAATTGTCATTTTACAGTTTTAAATACGTGACTGCATTCCCGCCATTATTTTTAAAAATAGACTTGTGCATTTCCGTCATTTCGGACAGTTGTGTCGGCACAAAAGGAATGCGCAGACGCGAAGTGATGGCGCAAGGCGCGGTGTGTGACACGGCGATAATTAGCCAACGAGACGTCGAACAGTGACGTTTACCTGTGTGGTTCCTTTTGTCTTTTCTCTTTTAGGATGTAGGTTTCCTTTTATCTCTGCCTTATATCGTTCCCTACCTGTTCCTACCGTACCGCTACGAACGACAAAGAGGGAAAACAAAACAAATCTGGTTTCAACGATGGCCTAATGAAACCCACGCCCAAATAACGCCCAACGAGATACATGGAAATCAGCACGGCTCCTGCGTAAGGATGACCGCAAAATCGTGAAGCGTTCCACATTTTTAGGTGAGTGTTTTTATCTTTTTTAAGGTGCATCTTGTATCTCTGTAAACATATTTGGTACACGATACCATTTGGCAAATTATGTCTTAATACCTTTATTGCACAATATTGTGGACGTGGAGCGTATCAGTGTTGCCAACTGTAGTAGTGGCTCATAACAGTTGCGTGGGACTATAACAGTGGCGCCTAAACTTTTGTTGAAAATGTTGTCTTCACTTCTGATTTATCTTATAAGGGATAGTTTTGAATATATTTGTAGAAATTGGGTTTTGTTCACTCAAATAGTAATAAAAAATTATTTTTTTAAAATTTTTAATGGCTTTTAAATAGAAGAAATATAATCTGGCAACATTGCATGTGGCGACATCTATTTCATGTTGGCATGACATTAAATACAGTTAAAATGTCAATCTGGGCATTTAGTCCGCCATGTTTGAACAGTGTTTGTTGACTTCAAATATGTTATTTTAAATTTAATTAACTGGCATTTTCCCTTATGAAAACAGTGTATTTATATTTTTAAATTTTCTTAATTAATTACCTAACCTAATTTAGGATGAAACTAAAGCATATACCTTTCAAATGTGTTTAGCAAATTACATAACCTCACTTTAACCATGTGCTTTGGATCAATAATTCTTTCTGTAAGTATTTTAGTCATAAATACTTTTATTTACCATTCATTATGATTAAAAAAAGGAAAAAATTTTTTAATATGACACTAAGTTTAGTTAAATAATTATTTTAAACCTCAAATTTCTTTTAGTCTATTGAAATCTGTTTTTAGCTTAAATTTTACCTATCTATTACATTATTTTAGTTTACCATAATTCTAAAGTGTCCTTACAATCTAAATAATTAACTATAGGTTACGAATTCCATTTATTGAAAATTTTGTCCCTAAATACAGCTTGCGCAATTAACTAAATTCTTAGTATACCTATACCTTCTAAAACACTATAGTAAAACTTGATTTCGTTATATCTGCTTTCTTAAACACTACAATAATGAGGTTGTTGATAACGTTTTGTATTTAAGCTCATTTACGATCCCCTTTAGCTACGATGGTTGTTGATAAATTCCTCGATATAAAAACAATATTTTAATAACTTGGAATACTGTTTTTTCTATACATGTATCGTTAAAATATTGTTTTGTGTAGCGAGCATAATTTTGCTTTGATAGCATATTTTTTAGATATATTGATATTGCAACGCAGCATTTTAAGGTCTATTTAGTCTAGGCGAGACTTGTCGCCGAAATTGGTCGCTCAGCAGTATGTTAGTCTAGACGAGACTCATGAAAGGTTGGTCGCTCAGCATTACATAAGTCTAGACGAGACTCGTGGTAAGTTTGTCGCTCTAGTAATTTTTTAATCATTTTTTGAGAATTATGTTGAAGTTTTTCTTTATTAGTCTAGGTGAAGCTCAAAGGAGGGCTTGTCACCCTAGCAATTATATGCGTTGTAAGATATATTTTTTTGTGTTCGTCAACAAGTTTGTTATCAGTAAATCGAGTCTTAATTACCGCTATCTCTCCATATATTGATTCAGACCACACTAGGTTGAATGAAAATATCTTTAAAATCTCTCAGGTTTTGCATACATCCAAAATTTTTCACGTTTTACTTCTTTAACGATTTACCTATTGTTTCTGTCCCTACTATGAGTTAGTTAACTTTATTTAGCCATTTCTTTTCTTATACAGCACTCACCTTCTACACGTTTGGTTTATTTACCTTAAACTAGCTATCTTTTTGCTACTTGTTGACATCCCCTTGAACTTATTGTTAGCCACATATCCGTTTATTACCTAGATTCCCCAGTATAACTCTGTCGCTTCATTTAATCAATCCTCGCACCTTTTCTACAACAGATTATTTTGTTTTCAGCATTTATCTTACATTGTTTAATTTTGTGGTGATTGTCGTAACTTTGGTTGCAATAACTTATTGAATTTTTATGATTGGTTTTAGCTGATGTTTTGAGTGGATGCTTTTTTCTTTGGGCTCACATAGAAGACGCGGCCTATGCCATTGTAAGAAATAGTCCATATTCGCAGTTGCAAAAAACTAGGAGTTTCTATTCCATGCGTTTTTCTTCTGAATTATTAGTCGCCCACCTTATCTTTTATCATTACTTGTTTTCTTTTTCTATTAAGTTATCAGAACGTATAAACATTTTTTTATTGTTTTTATTGAACTTCGTGGTGAGGTGCTATCGCTTTTTATCGATATCTTATCGAATTCTCGGTTGTTTTAGCATATTGGGACAGTATGGTTGTATTTAACTGCTTATAGTTAGGCATTCTTGTGTGTTTATCGCGTTACCGTTTCTAAAAATTACCTTAAAACAGTTGGTTTTTGTGTGAAGGTATCTGTAGTGATACTTTTAAGTTGTTGTTTCAACTTTTGTCTGATTTTCTTATCGTAGTGGATGCATTCGTTAGAGTCCAGTAAAATTTTTTTTAACTTATATGTCTTAACTTACATATATAACGGCTTAAAAGAGCCACTCTATCTTGTATCTTTGTGATGGATGACAAAACGTCTTGGTGAGCTGGGGAATTCTACCCTATACCTTTAATGTATATAGTCGTAGCGTGCCTTAGCGAGCTGGGACATTTCGGATCCATCTATTGTTATCTAGTTTTATCTTTATCTTACCTATTACCTTTGATAATAACTTGAGACTTTGCCTTATCTTTTTTTGTTTTTCTAACGTTTGGTATTTATGATCAGACGTAGGAATTATTTTTTTCTGAATATTGAGCGTAGAAGCTATCCTGATGGTAGCAATGTAATTTGTTAGGTTAGTAACGTAAGAAATTAGTAAAATTGTACTGTTGGTAAATTTGTTGATTCACAACCATGTCATGAAAAAGTTTTGATGTGTAATGTCTATTAAGCCAGAATACCAGTACATAAAAATTTGCTAAAGTGCAGAGTAACTTGCTCTTTTGGACATTTTGAAATTTGGGCATTTCTTGCCGAAGTAGAAACAGTTTTAGATGCAATGCTTATGTGCGTGTGCACTCAAAAACTGTAAAATTAGCTTTTGGGTTATAGTATATATGTTAGGCGACTTGCCGCATTTGTTTTAGTTTTAGTAGTGTTTCGTGCTCTCCGACAAATTTGAGCTGTCGATTATAACTGCGCCACATTAAAGACTCGTGTGTGCACTTATAAATGTAGTTCATAAACAATGGGGCGACACATTCCGTTTCCTGGTTAATCGTAAGACGTGTTATCGGTTGACAAAACCAGGTGGCGCCTAAAATAAACATTTTCTAGAATTTAAGTTATATGTAGGTTAGTTAGGATTTAGATTTTAAGCTTTTACCGTCCTAACAGTCATTTTCTTATTTTAAGATTTTTTTCTTTTATGGCTTTGCCGCGATTGTTACATGCCAAAGTTGGCATTTTACAGTTTTAAACATGTAACTGAATTCCCGCCATTATTTTTAAAAATAGACTTGGGCATTTCCGTCATTTCGGACAGTTGCGTCGGCGCAAAAGGACTGCGCTGACACGGAGTGATGGCGCGATGTGTGACACGACGATAATCAGCCAACGAGACGTCGAACAGTGACGTTTACCTGTGTGGTTCCTTTTGTCTTTTCTCTTTTAGGATGTATGTTTCTCTTTATCTCTGCCTTATATCGTTCCCTACCTGTTGCTACCGTACCGCTACGAACAACTAAGAGGGAAGACAAAACAAATCTGGTTTCAACGATGACCTAATGAAACCCACGCCCAAACAACGCCCAACGAGATCCATGGAAATCAGCACGGCTCCTGCGTAAGGATGACCGCAGAATCGTAAAGCGTTCCACATTTTTAGGTGAGTGTTTTTTATCTTTTTTAAGGGGCATCTTGTATCATTGTAAACATATTTGGTACATGATACAATTTGGCAAATTATGTTGTAATATCTTTATTGCGCAATATTGTGGACGTGGAGCGTATCAGTGTTGCCAACTGTAGTAGTGGCTCATAACAGTTGCGCGGGAATATAACAAACTACAGGTATGCAACTTGTTTTCTTTTGTGTGCGTCAATGGCATATTCCGTATCAACATTTGGTGTAGTTACGTGACAAAAAACGTCACATTGTAGAACTATTGTTTGTTGCTGCGATGCGATATTATCCCTCTACAGATGCGATGTACTATTTTTAAAGATGCGTGTCAAAAGAACGCACAGGTTTATTCGCTTTATTGATTAATTACTCTACAAAAATTATTAGGTAAAAATTTAAAAACACTTGACAAAAGCTCTCATAGTTTTTATTTGCTACTGATTAATTTTATTTTGTGTAAATACAAAATGTGCACTTCGTATCTAAAGTTCTAAATTGTTCGTACAATATAATTGTTTGCCGTGAAATAATAACCCCTAATTTATTTTCTTTTTGTTTTTTTTCTTAATCTTTTTTGGGAATTAAACCACTCATAGTTTTTAAAATCATTTTTATTTACGTTTTGATCCATGACCTAGAATCGTTGTCAAAACAATTTTGACAACGATACAACAACAATATAAAAATACAAGCAAATACAAGGATTTCATTTCTTCATATTAAGCTACTTCAAAATTCAATACATATGGCTTAGTACAGTTTACCTCTGTAATGTATACATCCTTAACATTAGTGATAAAACAAGATTACATATAGCTGTTTATTCTAAGATGATAGTATAGCTACAAAGGTGTTTTTAGAAAGCTTATTTATTCACAAACAGAACAAACAATTTTAAAATACACATATAAATTTAACTTTTTAAACATCGTGATAGGCATTTGAGATGCCAAACCCTAGGATTAACTACAGAGTTCTAAATTGTTATTTAAAATATTTGGTATAAGTTTAAACCAACAAGCCTTACTAAAAATTTGAAAATCGTTTTCACTGCAATTATAGGAATGGAAAAATATATTTAATTAATTTTGACAAAAAATACATACCTTTTTACACACAAATACAGTTGAAATAATTACGAAAGCGTAAAACAACAGACCAAACGGAGAAATTTTTAACAAATAAATATAAAACATGTAGCATAGGTTAGACACCTGTAGCTTGGCGTGGCGTCTAAATTTAAATCTAGGGTCCGTAAAATTACTTGGGGACCCTAGATTTAAAACAGCGTCATCTGAATGGATTGTATTACCATTAAAATTATAATACAATGCTGTACATAAAAGTGACTAAACCCTGGAACACCCTTTTTAAATAATTTAGCATGCGTTATTGTGATTTTAAATTAGTTTTGTTAAATTGAAAAACCCGAAAATAAAGGAATGTTTAGGAACATATCTGCTTAATGGAGAAATGGTAGCACTGAATAAAACGTTTTGACGGTTATTCCAGGTGTTGGGGTAATTGCAATCACGGTTTTATATATAGTGTGGAATTTTCGTAAAAATGGAGCGTCTTCTGTATATCGGTGGTAAGTACTTATAACAATAAAAAAATGCTCTAATATAATTAAATAATTTTAGGTTATATGCTTTTGGCGTTTTCTGCCATTGCAATTCTCCAAACTATCTATTATTTGGTATGCGAAGTTGATGATGAGGTACTTACATATCTCAGGCGCCGGGTTGGTTTAAACCCATTTTTATTCTAGCATTAGATTTACGCTGCTAACTATAGTTATATTTCAAGATACACAAGAAAACTTTATTGTATAAAAATCTGAATATAGTTATCCAAAACTAGTTACTTTTTTGTAAATTCTTTTAACTATTTACTGTGATACAATTATTACACCTCCAGTGATATTCTGTTAAGCAACCCGTTTGCAGTAAGTATTGGTTGATATTTTAGTGTTTAGCTTGTTGATATCTATGTAAAGACCTAACTCTTGTGCCTAACGGTATTGGAATTATATATGAACGGAGTGTTCATTCTATTGATGAACGGGTGGTTTGCCTTCTGCATAATATAGAAGCAGTTTTAAGACAAATTATTATTCATCATTTAATTCTATATCAAAATCAATATATAGTTCTGTATGGTTTATTAACAATTCAAGTGATTTAATATTTAAATGTGCCTGTAGAGCAATTTCTGTATAAGGAACAAGACGTACCTATACAGTGTAACTCTTACGAAGATACAAAACAGTTCAACCTGAGAACTGGTGTTGCTCTATTACACTTTCATTTTAAATAATACATTTGGTATAAATTATTTGTTTTAAATATAGTATAGAATTTTTCGCAAGCTTAAAAGAATGTGATTTTGGACATAATTTGTGTTTTCGTCATTACGTCTTTAATCCTAGAACTGGTTGGACGCATACCTCCATCGATTTCTATTCTGAGCTAACCTATACATTTCCCTGAAATTTTCACAGCCTACATCTTTGACTATCTATGTGCAATTTGTTCTTTATCACAATATTTTTAAAAGCTAAGCTTACTTAGGCATCTAAATTAATGGTGACAACAATAGGTATATAATAATATTGATTAGAAGAACTTTTCAATAATTCAATTCTATAAAATGGATCAATCTTACGAAGCAAAACGGACAATTAAACATCTTCACTAAAAGATGTTTCTAAGTCGATTTCTCATTGGTTGATAATTATTGCAAATACTATAGTGTACATTTCGATATTTGAAGGTATTTGTTAGAATAGCTCAGTAACCACTTTCGGGTTTCTGAACGCATTTCGTGACGTCAGAATCTACATTATAAGGGACGCATGTGTACCGACGATCGATCTAGTCAACAAGGTCAAAGGACCTTGTTCTTAGATTTCAAGATGGATGGTTGAAACATTTCACTTGGCGGGTTTTTTTATTAAAGGTAATGTTTTTAAGTTTATAATGTAGTGATTATTTAAGGTATTAATCAGAGCGTTGTTTTGAATGTGATGTTGGTACTTATTGTAAAACCGTTAATTATTTAAGCCTTGAAAGAAATATTTATGTGTTATCTGTTGCTTTTGTATTAGAATCGGGACTTCCTCAAACATTTACTTATTATCGCAAGAGAAAATCATAATTTTTCCATAATTTTGGTTCTATGAAAAATTATGCGTGCTTTTCAAACTGAAATTACTCCAAAAAAGTATTACCATCGAAAAGTGCACACCTATCCAAAAAACTTCATTAATCTATGCACTTTGTTTAAAGGTATAACTGGTAGGTCTAAGATTAAATGCATAGAAAAATTTTGGGTAATTTGTAGGTACAATCCCGAGAACCACTTTTATTAAGGAATTCGTAGTAATAGCCAACTTATAATTGAAGTAAAATATGAACTCAAAATAATCAAATGTATTTAAAATTCGTTTACAACAATTGTTCAAATGTCCTGCTACCAGTTCTTATACATAAACGACACCGTCTTAAAAAATTTCGTTTTAAAAACCTGAAGGCGTAACCGTCTTCTCTCAGCCTTCCAACGGCTTCGCGTATTTTTCTACGAAGGTCCTGCTTTTTTGTGGTATGTTATACACATTTTCTTTCATATAACCCCACAAGAAGTAATTCAGGGGGTTGAGGTCGGGCAAACGCGGTGGCCAATAGTTAGTGACTCCTCGTCCTACCCAACGATTGGTATATGCAAGATTTAAGTGTTCCCCAACATTACAAGTATTGTGTGCTGGAGCGCCATTGTGTTGAAACCCACCCAGGCTCAATGCACAACGGTACCTTCACTTTCTTCGACACGAATTAAGCGATTTTCTAGAATATATCCCTCTAGAAACTAGGCGTATAGTGTGGTTTCAACACGATGCGGCGGCTCCGTGGCGTAGTTGGTATGTGTGTGACTACTATGCCCAAGGTCCAGGGTTCAAATCCCGGCACGGTCCGCTAGAATAATGTTAGGCGAGCATTTTTCACAAAAATACACCTTCGTTCGGATGAGAGGTAAAATGGAGGTCCTGTGTGTGAGTGTTGTCATGCACGCTAAAGATCCCTACCTTGCTTGGAACATTACATGTGATTTTCCAATGCTCCACCCGAAGGTACTACATTGGCCAGGAAGCGAGTTTTTTTACCTGGAAAATTTTGAATTTTGCCGAATCCTTGCTGTTCCAAGCAAGGTAGGGATCTTTAACGTGCGTGACAACACTCACACACGGGACCTCCATTTTACCTCTCATCCGAACGAGGGTGTATTTTTGCGAAAAATGCTCGCCTAACATTTTTCAAGCGGACCGTGTCGGGATTCGAACCCGGGACCTTGGGCGTAGTAGTCACACACATACCACTACGCCACGGAGCCGCCCCTTGCTTGGAACAGCAAGTTTTCGGCAAAATTCAAAACTTTTCCAGGTAAAAGAAACTCGCTTTCTGGCCAATGTAGTACCTTCGGGTGGAGCATTGGAAAATCAAATGTAAGGTTTCAACACGATGGTGCTTCAGCACATAATGCTCGTAATGTTAGAGAACACTTAAATCATGCATATTCCAATCGTTGGGTAGGACAAAGGGGTACTATCTATTGACCACCGCGTTCGCCCGACCCCAACCCCTTGGATTACATCTTGTGTGGGGTTATATGAAAGAAAATGTGTATGAAACACATACTACACACGAGCAGGACCTTTGTACAAAAATACGCCAAGCCGTTGGAAGGCTGGGAGAAAACGGTCCGGTCCGCCTTCAGGTTATTAAAACGATATTTCTTAAGACGGTGTCGTTTATGTATAAGAACTAGTGGCAGGACATTCGAACATTTGTTATAAACGAATTTTAAATACATTTGATTATTTTGAGTTTATATTTTGCGAAAATTAAAAGTTGGCTATTTCTTACGAATTCTTTAATAAAAGTGGTTCTTGGGATTGTACCTACAAATTACCCAAAAATTTTCTATGCATTTAATCTTAGATCTACCAGTTATACCTTTAAACAAAGTGCATAGATTAATAAAGTTTTTTGGCTAGGTGTGCACTTTTTGGTAGTAATACTTTTTTTTGAGTAATTTCAGTTTGAAAAGCACGCATAATTTTTCGTAGAACCAAAATTTAATTGGAAGTGTAAGGGCAGTTTGGGGTTTTCTCTGCCGTGCTCTTTCCCCAATCGCCCAGGTTGAGTACGGTACTGTGTGCTTTGAATGTCATTTTCTATGCTTTCATGCAAATGACTTATTTAGTGGTTATTCTTTTGATTAAAAGTCAAGTTAGGTTAATGCTGTAGTTTTGTTTCAAACCTTCCCGCCTTAACGCCATCTTTTCAGTGTGAATTTGGGTTACATTATAACAACACAACGTAGGAGTCCTTGAGCCACTGCCACTAGATGTGAGATCATGGAGCCCAGTGTACCGTTTATAGAGGGCGTTTGGATCAGCCTTCCGTTCGGTTACACTACAGTAAGATCAAACGCTGGAAATTAGTATATGTATTTTCAACTTTCCCACCAGTTTTTTTCCATAGCAGCATCTTTTCGACCTTTTTTTAAGATTTTCATAATATTTTTTAAGAAAATCATCGGATCTATATACACCTACAGAAAACATTTATACCATAATCAGACAGATATTAAAGGCATTATATTACCATTAGGACAAATAAAGTTAAAACATGTGGCAATATTTTTCCAAGCGGTATATCCTTATCGCGCCAAGTTGTTTGGTCAGTTTTCTTGTTTTCAATGACGTTATTATGTTCAGCAACAATATTCAACAATAACATTTTCTCATCACTAGTGTAATTACTTTCACGAATTCTTTTATTTTCAGATGCTTCACCCATTTTCATTAGAAAGAAGTTGTGACCTAAGCTCTAACCTCACAAATACAAACAAATAGATAAACACGTCGTAATAGAAGCAGCAATAGTGTTCTAACAATGAATAAGGGATAACACTTATGCCTTTGTACATAACCAGATTTCCGTAGTCGTCGTAGCACAAGTTCTGTCAACTTTGAGTGTCGTTTAGTAAAGCGCATACTACATGCCATTCGTGCAAATAGTTGTTAAATAAAGCTAAGCTTTAAAATAAGAGGGGCTAATTAAACTGCACTATTTAGCGTCGGTGGTGCAAACATCTCTTAAAGGTTTGGCACTATAACGTCATTTCTACATAACGATTCGATGTACTCAATTCGTTTTCTTAGTGCATGTGATACGTTCCAATTTTGCTTTTAAAGTTTCCCTGATTAAGTCAATACCAGCTCGAATAAATTCCGTTTCTACTGTTAAATCCTTCAACATAATTAATAATAAATACGCTTTCTAATAATTCCTCAACTTAAATCTAGTTGCTGTTAAACGACAAGTTTATGCTACAAATAAAGAGTTTATATCCTGTTTTAGGTACCCGTTATCTTAATATACATTACGACCGCGTATAATTGCTTCTCTTGTGTTTCTCATTTAAAGACTTGTCGAGATGATAGATCCTACTATTATTTGATAGCGTGTTTTCCAGTTTTAATCGCGCTTCGATAAGCGAGGATTTGCAGTTTGAATTCGTGACATTTGAACCAATGTTGAATTTGATTCTGCAGCTGGTGCGTCGAAATATTTTCTACATTATTCGTCACCGTATTTCACAAGCAATGTACTTTTTTTTTGTTCGACAACTAGGAGGTGTCTTGTGTGTATTGGTTAGTTTCACCGCGCGTACCCATTCTAATCAGATTCTCTTTTTAGCTTTTTTATCTGGAGGTCAAATGGGTTCTTTCTTTGTGTATGTCCACCTGTTCGTTGCCGTGGATCAGCTGCTTTTGTTTGTGGATCGTTGCTGTAGTTAGGATGGC
Organism: Platerodrilus igneus; assembly: GCA_036346225.1. Taxonomy (NCBI): domain Eukaryota; kingdom Metazoa; phylum Arthropoda; class Insecta; order Coleoptera; family Lycidae; genus Platerodrilus; species Platerodrilus igneus. The sequence continues at coordinate 2,589,111 of JARFIW010000156.1, forward strand.
AGAGTGAATGGATCCTGAATACCGTGTCGTTTCTGTGTTGACTCATCCCGACGATTTGCAAGCTAAGTATCCGGACACCTACAAGTATGCAACTCGTTTTCTTTTGTGTGTGACAATGGCATATTTTGTATCAGCATTTGGTGTAGTTACGTGATAAGAAACGTAACATTGTAGAACTATTGTTTGTTGCTGCTAATCGATATTATCGCTCTACAGTTGTGATGTACCATTGTTAAAAATGTTGGACAGACACACGCTTATTCTTTTATACTGATTGGTTTATTGTACAAACGGTACTATGTACAGTTTGAAAGATGTCTGACAAAAGCTTAATTCTCTCCTACTAATTAGTTATTTTACAAAAGGTATTAGGTAAAATATTGAAAACGCTTGACAAAAACTCTCACAGGTTTATTTACTACTGATTAATTTTATTTTGTGTAAAATACGAGATGCGCACTTCGGGTCTAAATTTCTAAATTGTCTGTATAATATAATTGTTTGCAGTGAAATAATAACGCTTAATCTATTGCTTTCGCTTGCTTATACAGAACCCTTTATTTATTTTTATTTGTTAATAAATAATCGTGGCCGACGTGTTTTTTTTTCTTGGTAAGTAGGTGAATCCCCCTCCCCTCACCGCGTTTGATAGTTAGCCTGGTATTTACTTTTCTTCCAGCTATGTCTATGTACGTAGCACATGTTTCTACACATAGAAACTATTCGATTTACTATTTGAAATAATTTCCCCTGCCGTACAAGTTCATATCAGAACGTATCTTTATATATTCAACTAACTCAGCTCCTTGATAATTAGTAAAAACTTGAGCAACAGTACATTTACTAGAATATTTTATAGATGTGGCATCATCCTGACCGCTAATTTCGTTACCAGAGTCTTCATTGTACATCCTAGCCAAATGTTCGGGAGAGAACTTTATCCTTAACTTTGCAATTCGTGAATGGAAAGTACTCCGTTTTACATCAAAATGTCGTGCAGCTTCTCTCTCTCTGAGCTATTTTGTGATAAGACATGACAAAATGCATTTTTTAAATATGGTTTCATCAATTTGTGACTTTTCTGTTTTCTTTATGTAGATTGTACCTTCTTAAATAAAAAATAAGTAAATAATTAAGCATGTTTTATTAAACATGCTCAATGCACAAGTGCGGGGTAGATTCAACCACTTACTGTGATGCGTGCAAATTAATTAAGAACACGTGATGCGGGTTGATATAAGTGGATGTTTGATAATTTACAAAAGGAATGTTTTGTATGAAAAGGCCACCCAATATGACTTGGGATGCGAATGGTGTAACAGTAGCGCATGCCACAATTAAGTACTTACCGAAAGCGTGTTTGTTATATGACAAACGTACACTGTAACCGAACGAAACTTGCGGGTTTTCAAGAAAGTGCACTGGTGTTCGCTCTGCTACAATCGAACAAGAAGTCTAAATACTTTGTGTAGAAAGATGCGCGTAAACAAGTTACCATCCCGCACTCACTCTAATACCCTATTGTTTGAGAAAACAGGTAAAGGTATAGGGGTTCAGAGACAAAATATACTGATTGAAACTGCCTCACCTGTGACTGATTGTACCTACCTCTAAGTAAATTTTTCACACAAATGCATTTCCCTACTCTGTGAAAAATTTTAATTATAAGACCACTACAAAATGTTTATGACTAACTGTTATAATATTCTATTTCGTTGGTAGACAACAAATATTACAATACACCTTCCATACAATCAAAAATTGAAAGTCTACCTTTTTAGCACGATTTTAGCACATATACTAAATTCACAAGATATAACGCCGCTACATACAACTAATAGCGTTTTCGGATGTGAATTTTCGGTGCGCACTGGTGAAGTGCAAGTTTTTAGCATGTCCACTGGTTTCTTTCAGTGCAAAAATAGTTCAACTAGTCAGCCTTTTCCTTTTTCTGTAAACGCGCCACCTAACCTAACAAATTGCCGTGTGTTTGTCTTACATTTTGCCTAGACGTTTCCCTCCAAAGAAATAAATATGGACGGTTCACTTAATTTACATAAATAGAATAAATTTGTGTCATGTCTCAACACAAGTAAACAACTATTTTGTATGTAGAAAATACATAACCTCACTGAAACCGACTTCAAAATCAGAAAAGTGCGCACTCAGGGCAGGTAGCTGTTGCACTCGTTTTCAATCAAAAACGACAGCACTCGATAAGTGCACGCATGCAATGCCAACCGAACACGACAGACTGAACTGAGTGCAAGAAAGTACGCACTAGTGTAGCCACCCGAAAACGCTATAACTTTATTAAAGGTTGTGACTGACCTATTAGTTGATCATGTCATACCCACTGGCGGCAAATTCAAATTAAAACAAATCATAGGGCGACTGGTTAAATGTGTGCCTTGGTTGAATTTGCCCTCCTCTCCCATACGGTAGGAGAACAAGAGAATTGTTTCGAATGCTTAGGGGAATTTGTTGAACAATTACATTTAAAGAAAGATGCCGTTTTAATCGTCCTAGAACAAACACGAAATAGCAAATATGGTATCTGACAATATCTTTTTTTCATTTCCTGATTTTGGAGGAGATCTATGGAATCCACCGTCAGTTCCACAACGCAATTTTCACAGAGACTATAATCTCTCATATGCTTGTCAACCAATCACAAATATATTTGAAGAATAAGAATTACCAACATTCACTTAAATGATGGTCAGGTAACAAAGACTTAAAATAAGGTTAAATAAACATCTATTTGATTAACAGAGACTTTGACTGAGAATTATTTTTGGCTATTGGCATTGACTGATACAGTCAACGCTATCTGTTAGCTAACTGGAGGATTTGACTGAGCATTGAAAAACCGGTCCTAAGATTTGCATCCACGCTAACATAAAGGTTAAAACCTACCCACGTTTCAATTACCAGGTTTTTCGATATACGACTCGCAATGCTTTACATGTGATACCAATATCGTTTTTTTTAGTTTTATTTAGGTCTGTCTATGTTCCAAATGTCAACTTTTATTACGCTAAAATTAACAAATTACGAAGTATTTGACTTTAAACTGAAGTTTACAAATAGCCACAGGCATTTATTACAAGTACTGACAAATTAAACTACAAAAACTTAATTAATATCTGTAGACATTTGTTTAAACTTAAAAATGTTGAAAACTCCTGATGTCACCATAATAGAACGCATAACTTTTTGTAACATAAATAAACATAGTTTTTATCAAATAAATAAATATGATTTAAAACAGAGTAATTTTTAACAAATATGAATAATCTGAAACGCGACGAGGTACAGAACAACGTTTTATTTCAAATAAAGATTTTAAACAGCGCTACCTGAATGGATTGTATTACCTTAAAATTACAAAAACCATGCCGTGTATAAAAGCGACTTCACCCTATTTATTGGTATAAATAATTTCCTAGGTCATATTGTAGAAAATAATATGCTATCATTTCGTTTTTAATTATTGGTTTATTATTCACTTCCTATTTAAAAATTGATCGTTTTATAATATTATACCTTTGCACCTACAGCATTCAGCTCCAAAATTAACACAATGATGGTTGAGGTATTCAATGACACTGACAGATGTAGACGTCTTTTAAAATACAGATTTTGAATATAGTTTAAATAGCAGAAATGAACGACGTAGATGCAGAAAATGTTATGAATAGTTTTCCAATTCGTGTACAAAACCTTATTAAGGAGATATATACCGATGGCAAAATTGGTGAGTATCATTATAGGTTATGTGTATTTCCAGGTATGTCAGTTGTTTTGAAATTTAATAGAATGGCCGCTCGACACTTTTAAATAGTGCAATCCCGAGGTATAATTAGATTCCAATTAGTTTATATTAAGTGAGGATATCGCATGACCATCATAAATTGTCAGACCGTCATAACTGAGCTTGCTGATATGTATTGTTATTAATGATTGCTTATAGGAACTGTTTGAGGATTAAACAATTTGCGCATTATAGCATTAGAAAATTATGGAAGTTAAATGTCCTAGATTGAGTAGTAACACTATAATAGTTTGTTATAAGTCTTGAAGTTTGCAACTATTTTAAATGACATTTTGTGCAGGACAAGAAAAGAAATTAAAATAAATAATATAATTAATAATAATAAAGATAATATTAAGTAGACAAGTTAAAGCGTAAAGAGTAAGGAAAGTTACTTCTGAACTAGCAGACTTACCAGCTCATTTAAGTCAAAAGATGGCTTGTGGCAAAGTAACTGGGGCAAGTAGCAAAAGTGGTAGTTTATGTAGGGCGAGAACTTGATGCATGAGTGATTAAGAATAGAGAGGAGTGTTTTAGCGGACCAGTGAACGTTACGGTTCTGCTTTTGTGAACATAGGCTCGTTTTCCAAATGGGAGAAAGGTAGTAGCCATAGTCTTTGTTTAGGTTGTTAGAATTTTTAGTGATTTCTACAGATTCTGTGATTTTTCTGTTCTAGAAAAATGAAATTCTGGCAATTAGTTTCGCCTTGACAAAGTTAATAGTATGGCCTGTTTCATGTTGGTGTTCGATCACCGCTGAGCGATTGTACTGGCTAGTTTTTAAGCATCGCTTATGCTCGTTTAGTCTAGTCTGTACTGACCGTCCTGTTACTCCTATGTATTCTAAATTACAGTTGCAAGGTTTACTATATATGCCTGGGCATTTTTTGTGGTTGGTAATATTTGTGAAATTTTATTAGCGGACATAGATTGTTTTGATGTTGTGTTTATGTAGAATTTTGTCAATTCGGTCTGTTATTCTATGTATATATGGAAGGATTGCTAAAGATCGTGTGTTGGAATTCCAGCGTGGTTTGGAAGTTCGTCCTGGATGCAGATGACGGCTTATTACTCTGCCGATATCTGAATTACGATTGCCATTTTTTATGACTAGTTTTCAGATTGATCAGTTCATTAGATAAATGTTCTGATTGTGAAATCTTAATTGTACGGTGCACTAGAGTTAATTACCGATGATTTTTGTGAAGGATGATGATGTGACGGCGTATGTAGTTATCTGTCTGTGGGGATATGGGATGACCTAGTAGTCCGTTGAGTTGACGCTCCACCACAACTTCAAGGAATGGCAGACTTTCATTCTTTTCAATTTCTATAGTGAACTTAATATCATTATGTTGATTGTTTTTGTGATCTAGAAAATTATTGAGCGTTTGGTGTCCATGGGGCCAGATTACAAAAGTGTCATCTACATAACAGAGCCAAGTTTTTGGTTTAAGGTCTGTGTATTCTAGAGCCATGGATTCCAAAGACTCCATGAATATATTGGCCACAATAGGGGATAGAAGTGAGCCCATGGGTGTGCCAGAAGTTTGTTTGTAAAATTGTCTGTCGAAGACAAAAGAGGTAGAAATTAAGGATTTTTCAATGAGTGTGGCCAGGTACTCAAATTTGTTTTCTTGAGGTAGAAGTTGTTTGTTTAGTAATGGAGACAGTGTCTATGACAAGTACGTTTGTGAATAAGGATGTTACGTCAAAACTGACTAGTGTATCATTAGGCGTAGTGCAATATTTGCAATTAGTTCTATAAAATGAGTGGAGTTTGAAACATTAGTAGGGCTGTTGCCGGAATATGGTTTTAAGAAATGTGCTAGGTACTTTGCCAGATGGCAGGTCGGCGAGTCAATTGTGCTCACTGTCAGACAGAGAGGCTCATCAAGTTTATGGACTTTAGTAAGGCCGAACAAGCGACGTGGTTTAGATTCGCTAGGTATTATGCGTTTTTAGATAGCTTTGTGAATATTAGAGGATTTGATAAGCGGTGAAATTTCCTGTTCAAGCCTTGAAGTGGGGTCTTTGGTTATAGGACTTTAGGAACAGTCTTGTAATAATTGGTTAATATTTTCTTTGTTTTCTGTACGGTTTAGAATTACAATCGCATTACCTTTGTCTGCAGGAAGTATAACAATTTGTTTGTATGTTCGTAGGTGTTTGAAGGCCGTTATTTCTTGCTTTGTCATGTTTTTGTTGGGAGTATTGGAACGTTGGAGACATTTAGTTGTTTTAAAGCAAATTAGGGTGGCATCGTCTTGGGTAGAGATCGGATTGCTGATTCTACAGAGCTAATAATTTGCTCTGTGGGAATTTTTCTGGGTGCAGTTGAGAAGTTTAGTTCTTTTGAAAGCATATTAGTTCATTTTCGGATAGGATATGTTACGATCAGTTTATGACAGTGTTTGAGGACAGAGGTTTCGAGTAAGATGTTTTTTCAGGGTGTGAAAGATTATTGGAAAGTTGCAAGAATTTGCGTTAGTGGGTTTTTGTGGTAAGTTCGGTGATCTTTTGGGGTTGCAAGTATAAAATTCGGTCAAACAGAGTCCGGTCATTGTAACTGAGCGTGGCGGACAACGTTAGATGGAGCTGTAGGAGTTGTTTAAAAATATTGTCTATTTCTTTTCGAGTGTTGGAAATTCGTTCGTGGAGTAGTGACAGTTCTGCTTTGTGAACAATTTTTCGGCTGGAATATGTGTTAATGTGATTTATTTTAAGGAAATTGGAAATTATGTCAGAATTACGGCACCGTAACAAAAAGATGATTGTACAAAGTAATTTTGCTAATTAGTGTCTAAGTTTACTGAAAGTTTTTGTTTTGTTTACAATATCATGGTTATAAAATATGTTTACTTTATCTCAGATGGTTTTTATTTTACTGTCTGCTAAAGTTTTTGAAATTTCATAGTTTTTATCGATCGGGCAGAGGAAATGTTCTTCCTTAGAAAATAAAATACACCCTCCTTATTTACCAACCAATGTTGATGAAATTTTTTATGAGAATACTTCAACAGGCAAGGAAGCCAGGAAAAATTAATACAATCATAAAGTATCTACAAATGGTGTGAAAAAATCCTGAAGTGTTGAAATGAATTTTTTTTTAATGAAATAGGAAATTCCACTCAATGTGGAATATCATCAAAAGGGAAAAGGATAATCACAAAAGTTTTTTATTATTATTATTCTAAAAGATATACACTACCACATGAAAAAATAAAATGAATGGTTTTTCACTCCATTTTTTTTATTTCAAAAAAGAAATTACCGAGGTCACTCATGTTGTTGAAACCATTAAATCATTATTATAATTTTAATAAAATTGCAAATATTTCAACCAAAAATGACACATGTCAAACAATTTCAAACTAAACAGCTTTAAAATAAAACGCAAAAATTTAGATTTTAAAAAATCATATTACAGTGCGGTCGTGTTACTCCTTAATTCCTGGTAGTCTGATCCTCGCAGTAGTCCAACTGGCCTGCACCAGCAGCATACGAACGTGCACCAACAGAAATATTCCAGTTGTGTTTGCGAGTAGGCGGTACATATGTAATAATTTTCTCATGCTTGCGGTGTCAGTTCAGTGTCTATAGTGCTGTTGTGCAGAAGTGCTAAAGGCTGCCATCATATTGTTATTCATGCATCATTCATGCTCACGTCGTTTACAATGTCGTCAAAAAGGAAGCATATAACCCTATCGTTGGAGGATAAATGTAAAATAATTAGACGATTAGATAGCGGTGAAACACTATCAAAACTTGCTTCAGAGTTTGGTGTCGGAAAGTCAACCGTAAGTGACATTGAAACTAAAAAAGATAAAATTCGTTTCTACCGTTTGCGAATGAAATGTGGTTCTGGTAAGCGGAAAACATTAAGAACAGCAGAACATCCTGATGTTGAATGTGCTTTGTACTCTTGGATTGTGCAACAAAGAACCAAGAACAATATTTTAACTGGTGACATTATTGCTGAAAAGGCTAAATTTTTTTATCGCGAAATAATGGACAAGGGTAATTTCTGAATAAGTAAGGGAAGGGTAGATAATTTTAAAAAGAGATTTGGAATTAGGATTCTTAGTGTAACTGGTGAAAAAGTTTCGTGCTACGTTGATGCTTTCGAGAATTTTAAAAGCGTATTTAAAAATGAGATTGAAGGTAAAGGACTTAACCGTGAACAAGTTTACAATGTAGATGAATCCGACTTGTACTGGAAATCACTTCCAAGGAAAACCCTTGTCTTAGCAGGAGAAAAAGATGCGCCAGGGCGGAAAATCAGTAAGGAGCAATAACATTCTGCCCTTGCAGCAATGCTACTGGAACTCACAAATTGCAGCTGTCGGTAATCGGCAAACGTAAAAACCCTAGAACATTCAAAAACTTTATTCTTTCGATGAAATATTACAGCCAGAAAAGTATGTGGATAAATAGGGAAATTTTTATTGATTGGTTCCACAATGAGTTTGTCCCTTCTGTGAGAAATCGTTTGAAATCTATAAAATTGCCTCAAGAAGCGCTTTTGCTTTTAGGCAATTGTCCAGGGCATGCTTCAGTTGAAGAACTAATAAGTGATGATAAACATATCTATGCTATGTATTTACTACCTAACATTACTGCTTTGAGTCAACTGATGGACCAGAATGTCATATGTGCAATCAAAGTGAGATATAAAAAAAAATTTCTTTACGATGTTGTGACATCAGAAAAGCTCATGGAGACGGTTATTAAGAGTCTAACAATTAAAGATGCGATTTTGTCTCTAATGAACGCTTGGAATGAAACCTCTCAACGAAACATTGTATCATCATGGAAAAATCTGTGGCCGCTTGCCGAACACTCGGCGAATGAAAATGTGTCTGTTGACGTTGTCATTCCTGAAATCATTGATGTACTTCAGTCCATTCATTTGCCGTCTGAAGAACAAATTACAAATGCTGCTGTGACCGAGTGGCTTTACGAAGAAGAGAGGGAAACATGTCACGAAATTCTGACGGATGAGATTATTCAACATGTACGGGAAGACGCAGAAAGTAGTGACGAAGAAGATGCTGCAACAGTATCCGTTAAAAAAACTGTTAAACACTCAACAGCTTTGCAAGCATTCAATACATGTTTGGCATGGACGGATGAAAATAATGTTCCTTTGCAACAACAGTTAATCCTTCGACAAATGTGAGATGATGCTTTCCGCAAGAGCTTAACAAAATCAGGTCAGACAAAAATAAAAGATTTTTTCAAATGATTTTTTACATATATGTTTACTAAGTACATATGTATATTGTACTATGTTTTATTAAATGCTACATACATATGTATGTATGTACATACAGTATATACATACATACTTGTTATACGTATTTTTCATTGTTTTTACAATCCCTCTATAATCCGAACAAATTGACTATCCGAAATGCTCGTGCAAACAAATATTCGGAATAACGCAACCGCACTGTATATGATTCAAATAAAAAGTTAATTTTGTAAAATGTTAAATTGCCTGTATAGAAAAATACCAAAATTGTCATAAATTAAACATTTGTAGAATTATGCCTGAATTGTAGTTTAAGAAATAAGGTAACTGAGTTTCACAGCTTCAGCAATTAGACTTAATTTAATTAATAAAAAAATACATACAATTTAGTTTTAAAATTAGTTCAAAACTCTAGTCTACTCATTAGGGACAGTTATTTTAAAAAAGCTTATAAGTAATCAAAACATTCAAGCTGAAACAAGACCATTAAGTGGTGTCTCCATTGTTACAATTTTTCCTTTTAGGAAATTTTCTGTGCCTCGAAGCTAAACTCTGGACTTTACACTAAGCACAAGATAGCAATGAAACGGGTGTGGGGGGTTGTTTTCAGAGATGTTTACAAGAGCACCACTACATTTAGAACGAAAGGGAAATGTAGAACCGAAAAGAAATTGATACCAATAATAAAAATTAAGTATAGCGATGAGATATCTACAAGAAATTATAAGTTTAAAAATAAGACACATGAGGCAGCAATTTGTGCCTCCAATGCAGTTCAAAGTTAAAACAATACAGTATAGTAATTATCACTTTGTATCTCATCACATATTCAAATATCATTAGAATATTTTATATTTTTAATTGCTGTAAAACCTTTCTTTTAATAAAAAGAGATGAAAATTTTGTTAGATCATATAATGAAATGCAAAAATATTAGATGTAAAAGTGTACAAACCTCAGAAATGCAGTTTAAATAATACTACCTGTGTTATCAACCAGAATCATATGTTCGTTATGTGCTATAACGAAACACAAAAAAAAAGGTAAAATGAACTTTAATCTGTTGGCGTAGCCTAACATTTTCTTCAAATTTAACAGAAGATTGTCCAATTTACTTAATCCAAATAAGATAAGAACCTGGACCATTTATACAGCACTGAAAATTAACGACTTTTCTCACAAATGTAAGTATTTTAACAATTCTTCAAAGCTAAATTAGTAAAACAAGTGTCTGCATTCTAGGCAATTTTGAAACCGAATACCAAACTTTAATATTACTTTAATACACATTGTTAATTAATTAAAAGTGGTCAGCGGGGTGCATTAATGACCCTGCTAACACTAACGCAATCGCTATTCTAAAGTCACAGGTCGCCAGATGATCGAACCATCTTATTTTCCTAAAAAAAACTACCTTTGATTATCTCTATTTGATAAGGGCACCCGTTGCCGAGTTGATGCCAATAATTAGTCATAGTGGCATTTTGTTAAACGATCTATACTAGTTTGTAAATGTATATGGTAGATGCCTGTACTACATCATCAAATGTTATATGTTATACTTCATTTATTATTTATCATCATTAGGTCTTGTTACGTGCAAACTGAATTTGCACTTTAACATTTTATGTTAAGTAGTTTTTTAATGTGCGGAAGCTTCCCGCCATAATTTTAAATACGCAAGACGCGCGAACATTTTTAAATGAACTGGGCGGGGCTTCCGCACGTCACAATAGTGCAATTGGCAAGTGTGAATTATCCCTATAGGGGTATAGCAATGCTAAAAAAGAGGAGGGAGTTCCGCGGTTCTCGCGCGGAAACGTGGCTTTTTTTACGCCGAACTTTGAAGTGAACAGTCGTGCCGGGTGTCGTGTTATCTTATTATGTAGATTTCCTTATCTTGAGTATCTTTCCTTAATTCCCTATTCCCGTCTTCCACTGCATATAGGAACGGAGATGACCCTGGAGCATCCCATGACCCCGAGATAATTTGGATGTCCAACTCTACCAGCAGCGATGCCGAGGTTACGGTGGCGGATTTCCTGCCGGTTAGCTGATCCTTTACGTGAGTAGATTGTCTGGTTTTTATTGTTTAAATTTTATGTACCTTCTCTTAATTATGGCGCAATATAAATTATCAGTGACGTCATGTGTATCTTATGAACTTTGGTAATTGTATTACCGGCTTTTAAGAGCCATCTATCGCCATTTCAATGTACCAGAATCTAAGCGTAACATTTTGTTAACTGCATTACCGACCAGGTAAAACTGTAAACGAAGTGTAGCAGATGGCGCCTTCAACCTGTTCAGGCTATGAACTTCAGGGGCTTCTTCTTTGTTTTTAGGTTAGAATAATTTCCTTTATAAGGATACAATGCATTAATAGCTTCTTCACTTAAAGAACTTTACTTTTATTCATGTAAGTATTTACCTTACCTTATGTCTTTAAATACAGTATTATAGAATTACCTATTAAAATATCTTTAGTTGCTTTCCTTAACTTTGAAAGGCCGTTTTTTGAAACTTAAATACATCTTTATGTTACATTCTAAAATTGCATTATGATTTATCTTTTACATGAAAATTAAGTGTTTAAAAACACTTGAGTGAAATAAATTGCTAGTATACCTTTTTAAGAAGTGTTTGACTATACGTTGTTGCCTTATAGGTTAAATAACATATCCTCTGCGTCCATTTTCCATTTTGGAAGGCTTGTCTGTCATTATCTATAAAATATGTATTTAACTGAACATTGATTTCGTTTCCATATACCTTAAATGTGTTTCTTTGGTGTTATCGGTGACGTTCTAACAAGTTCTTACCTCTAAATATCGTATCGTATTACCTTAAAGTAGCTGTAACGTGTTTTTTACCTTCTAACCTGCGTCAAAATCGCATATTTTTTATATCGTGTCTTGAATATTGTATTCATAATGAACGTATCACATTTAAAATCGCTGGAATTGATCTACGAGCTGGAGTGCAGAAGTATCATAGCTGCGACCAATCAGAATGATAGGCGATCTCAACTTAGGGCTGTTTTGTCACAGGAAACCAAAGGCGTGGCTATCTTAAAGAACCCTGTTGGCGATTGGCCACTCAACGTATCAGAAATTAAATTATCTTTAGATGATATATCGGGTATAATAAACAAAACAGATCCTGCGGCTACTAATATCGAATTAGGAGATTGACTTCAAGAATAACTCACGTCAAACAGCGAGTTGATTCATTATCTTTATATAACGATGACCAAGTGACTCAAGCTAAACAAAGTTTGTTGTCCGAGGTGTTATTGCTTGAAGGAATTCTTTTAGAAAGACTTAATCCTAACGCAGACGTAGATATATCGTTACCTTTTTCAAATCTTGCGCTTGTCGAACCTAAACCATTAGGAAAACCTATACCTGTATACAAATGGGGTCTCACCTTTGAAGGGTTTGATTCGAAGGTTTCTTTATCATCCTTTCTTGACCGGATTAACGATTTTAAAATTTCTCGGTGTACCGACCAGGACCTATTTATCTCAGCTGGTGATTTGTTCGCAGGCTCAGCATTAATATGGTATAGAAACATACGACACCAAATTTCTACCTGGAATGAGTTAGTTGCCTGTTTAAAACGAGACTTCCTACCTTATGGCTACATTAACGATCTTTGGAACGAAATTCGTAACCGAACTCAAGGTCCCGACGAAAATGTTGTGTCTTTTATTACCTCATTAGAAGCTTTATATAGCAGACTCGACAAAAAACCTTCCGAATCCGAAATTATCGATCAATTACTTAGAAATTTGAACCCCTATTTCTCAGAACGTTTGGCATTACAGACCATATCTTCACTAGCTCATTTTAAAGACCTATGTCGCTCTCTTCAAGAAGTGAGGTCAAGGATTGACAAATATCGACCACCACCGAGAAATTATCTGGTCTTCTCGAACCTGATCTAGCTTGCCAAGTTCGACCTTCCCGTAAAGTATCTACACTTAACGTTCCTCCTACCGTAACTAATAACGCACTTACCTGTTGGAACTGCAAGCGAAGTGGACATAACTATACTGTCTGCACTTACCCTAAAAATATTTTTGTTATGGCTGTGGTCGCTCAAATATCTACAAATCTAACTGCACCAACTGTAATCCTAACGTATCGGAAACTCCCGTCGAGATATTTCAAATCAGGGTGTGAATATCTCAAGAAACCAAAATCGCCCTCAACACCAATCATTCAACGGACACAGACGCCAATAAATTTAAATTATAAAACCACTTCTAACGTTGTACCGTCATTAAATTTATCTAATAATAATACCGCTACTATTAATGTACAAAATACCTTACCTTCATTAGAGGAATTATGCTACACTACTCCAGCCGAGTGGTCTAAGTGGTTACAAACCGTCAATTCCTTTTATCATAAAAAGACTACCGCTGTTTCACAACTTGTTAAAAAACCCTTCGATAACCGTCCACACTTATCTATCTCAATTGGTTCCTTAAATGTAATTGCTTTACTGGATACAGGTTCTTCATGTTCTCTTATAAATAACGAAGGTTTACATCAATTATCTCAACAAAATATCAAAATTCAAATTATTCCTGAAAAACTTCCATAAATTTAGCTGATGATAATCAAATACATGTAACCGGTTCCCTTAAGTTAAAAATTCGTGTAGAGTCTCTTGAACGTGATGTTTTATTTTGATTGTCCCTGCATTAGCGTATCCTTTTCTGCTAGGCGTTGATTTCTGTAAACTTTTAATCTGTCACTTTACTTTCAGGATTTTTCATGGCAAACCTCTATTAAAACGAACTCCTGTGCATCTACAGGAATATCTAACAAAATCTCTTACTGACTCCCAAGATGTAACTCTTAACGCTACAATCGACAAATTTCGCAAACTTAATACCTCTGAACTTGGTTGTGTTACAACGGCAACACACGTTATCTCCACAGGTGATGCCCTTCCCTTTAAGCAACGTCAATATCCCTTATCGCCTGCCTTACAAAAGCATTTACATGCGGAAATAGACAAAATGTTAGTATCTGGTGTTATCTCTCCTTCAAATTCACCGTGGACCTCTCCCGTATTGCTAGTTCGGAAAAGAATGACGAATGGCGTGTTTGTTTTGATGGCAGGAAGCTAAATTCTGTTACTGTTCCAGACGCTTACCCTCTACCCAGAACTGACTCAATTTTGAGCAGGCTTCGTAACGCAAAATTTATCTCATCTATCGACCTAAGACAAGCTTTTTATCAGATACCTCTTGACTTATCTTCTCGTCAAAAAACTGCTTTTTGTGTCCCAGGCCGAGGTCTTTTCGAATATAATTTTTTGCCATTTGGTCTCTGTAACGCTCCACAAACTTTACAACGTACTATGGATCAAACGTTAGGTCCTATCTTACATCAAGAACGTGCCTTTGTATTTTTAGATGATATCTTAATTATCTCAAGTTCTTTCGATGAACATATCGCCACATTAGATGAAGTTGCTGAACGTTTAAGCGCAGCAGGCTTTAAGATAAACTGGGAAAAGTCTCAATTTTGTCGTTCATCCCTTACATTTCTTGGTTTTATTGTCGATGGGACAGGCTTACGAGCCGATCCTGCTAAAGTTGATGCTATTACTAAATTTAAAACACCAAAAACTGTTACCGAAATCAAACGTTTGATAGGAATGATTAGCTACTATCGCATTTTCTACCTAACCTTTCAACTATATCTGCACCCATTACCGCTTTAATTAAAAATAAAAGAAATCCCAAACTATCGAGTGGAATTTAGAATCCCAACAGGCTTTCGAACAAATTAAAACACTAATCACTTCAGCACCTATCTTAATCTCTCCAAATTTCGATGATAAGTTTTATATACAAACCGATGCCTCACTTACTGGGTTAGGTGCAATGTTGTTCCAGGTAAACAATGGTTTAGAACATCCAATCGCTTATGCGAGCCGTGCCTTAACTTCTGCCGAACAAAAATACTCTGCTACCGAACGAGAACTATTGGGTGTTATCTTTGGCATCGAGAAATTTAGAGGATATGTCGAAGGTACACACTTTACCGTAATCACTGATTGTGCAGCACTCACTTGGCTTAATAACTTGAAACAACCCGCAGGTCGTTTGGCAAGATGGAACTTGCGTATATCTCAATTTACTTTTGACGTTAGGCATAGGCCTGGCAAATTAAATATCGTACCTGATGCGTTATCTCGAGATGTAGTTTCTCTGAACCTTCCAAATTTAATTCTGGATACCTGGTACCTCAATATGATAAAAAAAGTTTCCGATAATCCCGACAAATTTCCTACCTTTCGAGTAACTAATAATAGACTGTATAAATTTGTATCCTCGTCCCCACATAAAATATCGAAATACCTGAATGGAAACTCGTTGTGCCCACTGCAAATCGCAGTGAGGTGCTCAAATTATGTCACGACGATCCCTTAGCTGCACACCTTGGTGTTACAAAAACTCGCGAAAATATCTGAATTGTATTACTGGCCCACACTTAAGCAATCTGTTTGTCGCTACATTAAAAGCTGCAAAATTTGTGGTTCTCATAAGAGTTCACAAGACGCCGCCCTGGTTTAATGGGTAACTTTAAGCGTGTATCTTATCCCTTTCAATTAATATCGCTTGACTTATTAGGACCTCTCCTCGATCGAGAAGAGGTAATCAATATCTTTAGTTGTTACCGATTGGTTTTCTAAATTTGTTATGGTGCAACCCTTACGTAAAGCTACCTCCGCAGCAATAATTAAATTCCTAGAACAGAATGTCTTTCTTATCTTTGGTGTCCCCAGATTATTCTTTGTGACAATGGTGCACAATTTATCTCTAAAGATTTTCAGAATTTCGTTAAAAGTTACAAAGTACAAAAATTTGGTTTAACGCAAAATATCACCCCAAGTAAACCCTACCGAGAGAGTAAATCGAGTGTTAATTACCGCTATCTCGTCTTATATTGATTCAGACCATACTACATGGGATGAACATATCTTTGAAATTGCTCAAGCTTTGCGTACATCTAAACACGGCAACCCAATTCACTCCGTCTTTTCTTGTTTTTGGAAGATATACCCCAATCGATGGGAGTTACTATGGTTTAGTGCCTGGCGATACTAACGTAATCGAATTTGACGATAAAATACGTTGGGACAAGGACCAACAGTCACTACCTTCTATCTTTAACGACGTTAGAAAAAATTTGTTAAAAGCTTACGAAAGAGTAAGGACCATTATAACTTGCGTGCGAAATATTTCCTTTGCCTTAGGCGAACAAGTGTGGAAAAAGAACTATGTCTTATCGGATGCATCTAAGAAATTTTCTTCAAAATTGGCCCCTAAATTCATTCTTTGTAAAGTCACACGTGTTATTAGTCCCCTTATCTATGAACTTCAGGATACTGAAGGAAAACGCCAAGGCAGGTGGCATATTAAAGACCTTAAGCTATTCTCTGCCGACCCAAATGCTAATTAAGTTTTTCATGCCCCATTCTCCTCACGATTTACCTAATATTTTTTGTTCTCACCCTCAATTAGTATCTTTAATTACTTATTCCTTCTCTCATATAGTATATAATTTCTTACACGTTAACTTTACTTACCTTAATTTAGCTATCTTTTCTTCTGGTTGACTTTTCCTTCACCATACCGTTAGATATATATCACTTCATCCTCTACACCCCCCAATATAACTCTGTCGTTTCATTTAATTAACCCTTGAAATTTTCCTATTACATATTGTTCGGTCTTTAGTATTTCTCTTATATGGTTTAATTGTATGGTAATTGTCGTAACTTTGGTTGAAATAACCCATTGAATTTTTATGACTGGTTTTAGCTAATGTTGAGTGAATGCTTTCTTCTTTGGGCTCACATAGGACACGCGCGATCTATGCCATTGAAAGAAATAGTTCATATTCGCAGTTGCAAAAGCTAGGATTATCTATTCCGTGTGTTTTTCCTCTGAATTATTGCAATCGCCCACATTATACTACATCATTATACTACAACATTATTCCTTCCTTTTTCTACTAAATCTACATAACTTATAAACTTTTTTTCGTTATTTTTTATTGAACTTTGTGGTGAGGTGCTATTGTTTTCTTATTGTTATCTTATTAAATTCTCGGTTGTTTTAGCATATGGGGACAGTGTATCTGTATTTAACTGCTTATAATTGGGCATTTGTGTGTGTTTAGGGTGCTACCGTTTTAAAAAACTACCTTAAAACAGTTGTTTTTGTGTGTTTGTATCTGTAATGATACTTGTAAGTTGTTGTGTCAACTTTTGTCTGATTTTCTTATCGTAGTTGAAGCACTCGTTAGGAAAATTATCGTACTAGTTCTCTTAGGAGTCTAGTGAATTTTAAAAATGTGTATATCTTATCTTGTCGGATTAATATCGCAGGTGGTCCTTCAGACTGCGCTGTGTTTTATAGGGACAATTCTCTACTTTCTCTCGGACGCTTGTCCAAAAACTATACTTTTTCTTAACCCGCTATCTCCGCTATGCCTTATTCTTCTCTCGGTGGACCTGTTCTTGTCCCGGAACACTCGTCTGCCTCATAAGAATGATGTTCCCTCATTCCGAGCTACTGACCACACTTGCTGGTTGAGTAGCGCTTTGCTATCCACCTTTCCTCTGTCGCTTTTGCTCAATGCGAGCCCTTCCTCTTCTTTCTTCTACCTAGAGGTGCCTCTTATGCACTTCAAAACCAACCTCCTTCTTTTTACCTTTCCTATCTCTACTACCTTTTCTTTTCTGTTAGTCACCGTGTGGTTGTGCGGGAGGTTTTCACAGACACCTGGACCATGTCTCTGCGAATCTTCGTGGGGTCATGCGGTGCCGCTGTCAGTGCATGGGCTCTGGCAGTGAAGGTATGTACGAGTGTGTGAATGTGTGAGTGAATGTGTATATCGCATATCGTTATATACCGCATGGATATCGGGTGAATAGTTTCACCGATATCGATCAACACTGGGTGCAGGAATGCACCCAAAGGTCTTTGCCGGTCCCCGTGCTGTTCTTACGAACGGACCTGCCTCACAGGTTTCTCTTTTTGGAGGGCACGGGTCAATCCCATTTCAACGGCTCTACTGGAGCCACTCTTTTGTTGTTATCATTGTCTTGGGTAATAACTAGGCCAATATCTTTGTCTTCTTTATTATCTTCGATAATACCTTTAGGTTTAATATCGTTATCTTATTGATTACCGTTAGTAATAACTTTGGTTTAATTTATCGTTATCTTACCGACTACCGTTAGGAATAACTTCGAGTTATGTCGCGTTATCTTACCGGTTATCTTGAGCAATAACTTCTGTTTAAATTCATGTTACCTACTATCTCTTATAATCACTTTAACTTAATATCGTGTTATCTTATCGAGTATCTCAAATAATAACTAAAGCTTAATACCGTTATCTTATTCATTACCTTTGAGGATAACAACTTAAGCTTAATATCTTTACCTTATCTATTATCTTTAACATCAATTTGAGATCTTATCTTATCTTTTATCGTCCTAACGTGTGGTATATATGACCAGACGTGGGAATTATCTTTCTGAAATTTAAGTGAAAAAGCTAACCCGATTTAGAAATGTAATTTGTCAGGTTAGCATATAAGGATTTAGTAGGCGGTACTTTTGGTAAATTTGTGGATTCACAACTGTGTCATGGACAAGTTAAATGTGCATCGGAGGAAACCAAAGTACCAGAAACAAAATTTGCTAGAGTGCAAGTGACGCACCCTCATGAACTTTTTTAAATTTGGGCACTTCTTGCCAAAAAAGAAGAATAGTTTGATGCGACACTCATGTGTGTTTGCATATAAGAACTATATGTTAGCTTTAGTTAGATAAGTTTAGATAGGTTTAGATAGGTTAGGCGACTTGTCGCACCCGTGTTAGTTTAAGCAGTGTTTCATGCTCCCGACAAATTTGTGCTGTCGGTAAGTAGTGTAGTCAAAGACTATCGGGCTACCTATTCCGTTTCCTGGTACTTCGGTAGACGTGTTATCGGTCGAAAAACCAGGTGGCGCCTTATATAAACATTTTGTAGGTTTTAAGTTAGGGTTTATGTAGGGTAGTAAGGACTTAGATTTTAAGCTGTTACTGTGCTAACAGACTTTTTCTTTTTTTAAGTTTTTTCTTTTGTGGCTTTGTCGCGATTGTTACGTGCAAACTGAATTTGCACTTTAACATTTTATGTTAAGTAGTTTTTAATGTGCGGAAGCTTCCGCCATAATTTTAAATACGCAAGACGCGCGAACATTTTTAAATGAACTGGGCGGGGCTTCCGTACGTCACAATAGTGCAATTGGCAAGTGTGAATTATCCCTATAGGGGTATAGCAATGCTAAAAGAGGAGGGAGTTCCGCGGTTCTCGCGCGAAACGTGGCTTTTTACGCCGAACTTTGAAGTGAACAGTCGTGCGGGTGTCGTGTTATCTTATTATGTAGATTTCCTTATCTTGAGTATCTTTCCTTAATTCCCTATTCCCGTCTTCCACTGCATATAGGAACGGAGATGACCCTGGAGCATCCCATGACCCCGAGATAATTTGGATGTCCAACTCTACCAGCAGCGATGCCGAGGTTACGGTGGCGGATTTCCTGCCGGTTAGCTGATCCTTTACGTGAGTAGATTGTCTGGTTTTTATTGTTTAAATTTTATGTACCTTCTCTTAATTATGGCGCAATATAAATTATCAGTGACGTCATGTGTATCTTATGAACTTTGGTAATTGTATTACCGGCTTTTAAGAGCCATCTATCGCCATTTCAATGTACCAGAATCTAAGCGTAACATTTTGTTAACTGCATTACCGACCAGGTAAAACTGTAAACGAAGTGTAGCAGTCTTCAGTCCTGGAACTGGTTAGATGTGTACCCTCATTGTTTCCTATTCTGAACTAACCTACACATTTCCTTGAAATTTGCACAGTCTGCATCTATCACTATCTGCGTGCGATAGTCTGATCTAGGTCTACCTTTATCTCTTTTTATTCCCCTATTTTTCCTATCTCTGCTTTTAATATACTCCATACTATTCCCAAAAAATGCCTTTCTACCTCTCGTATTTTTTTTGTTTTCCACAAATATCTTTATTCCCCTACTATTTGTATAACCTATTTGTTATTAACTTTGTCTGTCCATGCTATCATCCTCATACATCTGAAACACAACATTCCAGAAGGCTTATATCTCTTTCTGTCTGCTTTTCTTACTGCCCCTATTTCATAGACGTACTGTGCTGTGCTCCACACATATGCTTTCAACAATTTTCTTCCCGTTTCTATGTTTGTTGTCTTTGAACATAGCCGCTGTTTGTTCTTCTTAGATGCAGTTCGATCCCCTTCTATTATTTTATAACTATATACCATATTTCCCCGATATTCAGTGATATGTGAAGGGGTGTACACAGCCTGTGTCTGCCAAGTTCCCCCAGTACTTGAACATTTGCCGAATTAATAGTTTTTCCAATATATCCTTTCGCACAATCAACATTAGTTGAAAATATTTCACAAACACCACCTGTAGATATTTATAATAATCATTTTTTCGTCATTAGGTTTTCCGTCTTGAAACTAGTTGGACGCGTACCTCCATTTATTTATATTCTGAGCTAGCCTACACAGTTCCCTGAAATTCCCACAACTTGGTTCCTCTTCAATTGTTTTCTAATTATATGCTCTATTTCACCAAGATTCAGCGGTATGTGAAAGGGTTAAGCATCCTGTGACGGCCAAGATCCCCAACACTTAGACATATGCCAAATTAATAGTTTTCTAGTAAATCTTTCGCATAATTAACATTATCCAAGAATATTGTACAACCAATACCTGTAGTTGCTTATAATAATCATCATGTTTAAGTATAGTTATTTTTTTTTGTCATTAGTTTTTCCATCTTGGGACTGGTTGGACGCATACCTCCATTGATTTCTATTCTGAGCTAGCCTACACATTTCCCTGAAATTCCCACATCCTACATCTTCACTATCTGTGTGCAATAGCCTAACCTAGGTCTACCTATACCTCTCTTTTTTCCTATCTCTGCCTCTAATATATTCCGAACTATTCCCCCATGCCTTAGTATGTGAACTATCATCCTATCTCTCATATTTTTTTACTGTTTTCCACATATTTCTTTCTTCCTCTACCTTTTCTAGTACCTCTTTGTTCTTAACTTTGTCTGTCCATGATATCTTCATCGTACGTCTGTAGCACCACATTTCAAAGGCTTCTACCTTTTTCTTGTCCGCTTCTTCTACTGTCGAGGCTTTATAGCCGTTTAGTGCCATGCTCCACACATATGTTTTAAGCAATCTTTTTCTTGTTTCTATGCTTGTTGTCTTTGAACACAGTAGTTGCTTTTTCTTGTTAAATGTAGCACAACCTTGTGCTGTTTGTTTTATATCTTTTATGCTTTTCCCATCTTGCGTTATTTGACTTTCTAGGTAGCAGAAATCTTTAACTTTGTGTAAGTTCTCGTTACCTATTTTTATTCTCCCCTTCTTTGCATACTAGTACTTTAGTTTTATTTTTGTTAATTTTCATACCATATCTCGTTGTCAGAACTGTTTCCATTTCATTAGGAGCAGCTTCTAACTCTTCTTTGCTAGATGCTAATACCGCTATATCATCTGCAAATCTAAGCATATCAATCTTTTGTCCCTGCACAATAATTCCAAATGTCTTCTTGCATTTGACAGTATTCATTGTCTCTTTGATGTACAAGTTAAACATAAATGGGGATATGGCACATCCCTATCTCACCCCTTTCCTAATATTTACTTCTCTACGTTCCTGCTCTAATTCTATTACCGCTGTTTGCTTTTTGTATAAGCTGTGTACTATCCGTTTATCCCTAAAACTCATTCCAATCTTTTTGAGTGTTTCAAACGGTTTTTTCCATTTTGCATTGTCGAATGCTTTTTCCAGATCTACAAACCCTATATACACGCTTTTCCCTTTTTCTATTGTTTTCTCCATTATCACCCTCAGAGCTAAAATAACCTCCCGTGTTCCCCCTGTTTTTGCATTCGTCTTTGTTCGATTTTAGTTAATATTTTTGACACATGTGCTGTCAAACTTATCCGAGCCTCTCTTTTTTGGTATAGTGACTATGGTGTTACATTTAAAACTACAAGCATATTATCTGTATAGAAGGACCTGAAAAATTCCCTGGAGCTTTTCTGATAACGAAATTACTAACTCGTGGCTTCAATGATGACACAATGAGATGTTTGGTTTCTTTCTGATTCACTTATCCAATTCATAACTCCTAATAAACCTTCTAATAATGTAAATTCTCTTATTTTCGCTTGAACCTGCAAAGCTGCATTATTAAAGTGTTTGATCATATAAGTTAACTTCAGAAAGATTCAATGTTTCCTAACATAATCTTGTCATTGAAATAATCAATAACCTTTTCATTCTTCCCCAACTTTCTGAACTCAAATTTTTTTATGATGTTACAGTATTATCGGATCAACTGAACGATTTCATTTTGGTTTTAAAACTTTGGAAACTCATTAAAACATTTTCAGACCTAGAATGAAACCATTGTAAAGATTTTCTCTCCAACTTTTTCACCTCCACTAACATTAACACATTATCAGGTACAGAATAAGATTCCTTAATTTGCTCAATTGTTTTGATCCATATATTTACATCTTCGCCCTGTGCTGTAGTAAATGTATCTTGCAGAGATAACTCTATGAAACACGTGGTGTTAAATTTTGCAGTAATTATTGCTTTAGTACTTTCTGACATAACGTTAATTGTTGCAAGTGCTAACACAACTGTGGCACAGGAGCTCCCACAGTCGGTTCTCTTTCCAAAATCGATATTTGCAGTGGTGTGTTCATTGTTACTTAATCTTACATAAACTTCTTCTATAAGCATCGTCACTAATATTCGTTTCTGCTAGAACCCCACACCTGAACCTGTAGTTTTTACTCATGGATCAGCAGAAAAAACATTTTCAGACATAAACTTCAATAAGTTTAGAAGTAACCAGTAGCAAAATTGAAACCGCAGTCAGGTCGATTTAACGACACCATAAAAGGAAAAAAAGCCAATTCCCTGAATCCTAACAGGATGGTTTATTGTTCCATATATATATATATATATATATATATATATATATATATATATATATATAATATAAGAAATTAAATTTTTTCTTGGGTATTAAGGTCTAATTAACTACGTAAATATTCAATAGGATGGTTTATTTTTTATATTACACTCCAAACGTTTCGCTGAACATATTAGCCTTTTTCAATGGATATTCATGTCTGAAAGTAGAATTACATAACTAACCAAACTTTTTTATATATAATCATATTTTTGTTTGATGCAAACAGTTTCTTACCTCAAATATAAGATTACCAATAATTAAGTTGCCTACACAATCATTTGGTTTCAATAATGTTAATGCATATCTTGCTAGGATTATACAAAACAGTTTAAAAATTTTTTATTTATGTACACTATTTGGTTTTAAATGATTCTTATATATTTTTGTAGTACAGCTATATGGCTGTTTGTCAAGTGCTAAAAAAATTTTTTTTTTTTGGATTTATTTTTGAATTTTAATACTGGGTAATATTAAAATTTGTACACATATAATTTCTAAACTATAAATTACTCTGTGTTAGTTAAGGTGTTGTATGATAACAAATGAGTTGAAATATTTAGTATCAGCATGTTTTAGTTTGTCCTTATCAATTGCACATTGAGTTAACATTATTTATAGGTAAACTTTTATGTATGCTAATTTTTCATATAGGATATATTAATTTGAAGCTTATTTTAATTTTTTTTTTTGTGGGTTTTTTTTTTTTTGTTGGTTTTTTAAAATAACAGCTTTAACTAAACACGAAGTCCAGGAAAAACACAAATTTAATTACAACGAAACAAAAATTTTAAAAATTGAACACAATAAAAGAAAAAGAGAGTACCTAGAAATGATATATATATTAAAACATCCTACTGCTATTAATGACCGCTCAGATGTACAAAATCTAAGTAAAATATATCACAATATCTTAAAATAAGGTGAAAAAACCAACCAAAAAAAAAAAAGAAAACCCCACAAAAAAAAAATTAAAATAAGCTTCAAATTAATATATCCTATATGAAAAATTAGCATACATAAAAGTTTACCTATAAATAATGTTAACTCAATGTGCAATTGATAAGGACAAACTAAAACATGCTGATACTAAATATTTCAACTCATTTGTTATCATACAACACCTTAACTAACACAGAGTAATTTATAGTTTAGAAATTATATGTGTACAAATTTTAATATTACCCAGTATTAAAATTCAAAATAAATCCAAAAAAAAATTTTTAGCACTTGACAAACAGCCATATAGCTGTACTACAAAATATATAAGAATCATTTAAAACCAAATAGTGTACATAAATAAAAATTTTTAAACTGTTTTGTATAATCCTAGCAAGATATGCATTAACATTATTGAAACCAAATGATTGTGTAGGCAACTTAATTATTGGTAATCTTATATTTGAGGTAAGAAACTGTTTGCATCAAACAAAAATATGATTATATATAAAAAAGTTTGGTTAGTTATGTAATTCTACTTTCAGACATGAATATCCATTGAAAAAGGCTAATATGTTCAGCCGAAACGTTTGGAGTGTAATATAAAAAATAAACCATCCTATTGAATATTTACGTAGTTAATTAGACCTTAATACCCAAGAAAAAATGTAATTTCTTATATTATCATAAAGAAAGGTCAAGAATATCATCATTTATATATATATATATATATATATATATATATATGCATTTAGTACGTATACGCCTCCGAAGATTACATTCATGGTACGAGTGTGCCTCCGATTTTACGCGTTCGCCTCCGATTTCGGAGTCGATCACGTTGGACCTTTTTTTGGAGCTGAGGACACTCCTACAATTAAATTGCGCCCTATAACGACTGGAGCAAATTTCGACCTATATACACATACTTATATACGTTTTAGTTCAGAGGTCTATCGCGAGAGGACAGTGCAATATATACACTTATACACTTATTACATTAAGCGGTTGAGTCCGCTTCCTAATGTATCTGGATATGCACAGGGTCTTCGCCTCCAAAGATACGGCAACCTTGCTTAATTTATATATATTTTAGTTAAAGTATAAATAATGGGAACATTATGTTAAATCAAAAGGCGACCCTCTCATGGAACTGAAATACATTGACTTACGGAAAATCGAATATATGAAAATAAATAATATATCTGGTAATTTTGAATTCCATTAAGAACTTATATTCAAGTGCTACTTTATAAACCTCACTATGGAAAACTCGATCAAGTTTATTAATAAATAATCGCGAGTTGTATACTTATTCAAACAAATACATTTTAAAATTATGGTATTGCTGGGACGGTAGCATCGTATGTATTGTAAATGTAAAGGTGCAATAAGTATCAGACCGTTTTGTTGCTTAAGAAGTATTGCTATAAATAACTAATTAATTGTATGCATCGCTAGAGAATTTAATTAATAGGCAATGAATTCACACAAAATGTTAGACTACAGTGAATAAATTAAATTAAAAGAATTTTAAATTTAAAGTAATAAATATGGAAATGACGTTATGCATTGAACTACACCCAAACCAAAAACACTTTATTAGATAACTGGAAAAAGTGTAAAATGTATTGATTTGTTGTACGAATGTACAATTGTGAAATTTAAATAAGATAGCAAGACAATGGATGGTGATGAAACAAAAAATTATGTTGGTAGATAGAGGAATGTTACACAACGGGGTAAGATATAATCGTTGGATTTAAAATGATAGATGTGTTGAATCTTTATGCGATTATGTAGATGGAAATGATTTTACCAATTGGTTTTAAACACGAACACGGGCGAAGATGAAAAAGAACCGATTGGTTGCTTTTGATACAATTATAAAGAAAAATAATTTAACAAATCTCAGGAATAATCTAAAGGCATGCAAACTGGAAATATCATCTTAAAGCTCAAAAACAGGAGTAGTCTATTAGTCTATTAGTATTAACACTACTACTTAAAGTGACACATGTATGTCAATGACAAAATTGGTAAGGTTTTGAGTTTACAATAATTATCGGTTATAGGCAGCACGGTTGATCAAAATTCCATGTTTTTAATTATGTTAAACGCTAAAGAAGAAAATTGCGAATACATAAATATTCCAACATTCTTGTCACATGTAAATCTGCAAAAGTATTTATCCCTGCATATAGGATATAAGGTATTAGCCAAAATTATTTTCAAACTTCACGTAGCCACAAAAGGAAGTGACAGTGCAGTACAACAAACTTTGCCAACACTGCAATTACAACCATACTGTATAATTTTATTAATATATTGCATTATAGTGGACCATCTGAAATATACAGTTTTAGTAATCAATAAAGATTTTTTTTACACGAAGTCGCAAAGAAAGAACCTATATAAATAATTATATCAAATAACTAGATATCAAATACCTAGGTACAACTAAGTATTTATTCAAAATAGATTAAATAAAAACACAAGGAAATGAAAAGATTTATAATCGGTTTAACGTAAACATTAAACTACTTGATCGATGTAGTGCTTACAAAATACTGCAAGACAGCGTACAAAAGTTACGCTAACAGTATATCCTATTACTACTTACTTAAAACAAAGAAAATGAAAGAAATTACACATATTTATAGAATGCATGCTACTCGTTTTGTTTGAAAATATTATATCTGAACGCTTTTATTTGCACCCAATCTAAATTATCATATAGGTTTGGGTTATCGTCTATTATTTTCAAACATTCAGCTTTTTGGAGTTATTTTTCTTTAATATGCCTCTGAAAATGTTTTTTAACAATGCGTTTTGCATTTGCGTCCATTGAACTCTGCAACTTTTTGTTTCACAATCGCATCTTCATCTTTTCCAGGAAGTTCCTGTTCCTCTTTATCGCTTTCAACTTCGCTTGAAATTTCCAGGTTTATGTCGCGTGCGTATTTTTTAAATTCCATACCTTGCACTATATCAAAAGGGTTAGCAGCTTAGAAACTTTTGCTGTTTGATACGCGTCTTGTGTTATCCTATAACACATACAAGTTTTAGCATAATTGAAAACACAGTTTTAAAATGGTGTTTAAAATGGTTTAATTAACGTAGTATAGTATATTAATCAACGAGCATATAATGATAGTTATTATTCACGAGGTTTAAGTTTACGATACTAGTCGTAGGTTCGTGTCGTAAATAAACCAAGTGAACAACAGTCATTATATGCGAGTAGCATATTATACTTTACCACGACTATCAAGTAAGTTTAGTCAAAATTATCACAAATCTTAATTTTATTTGTAATTTAAACAAGTAATATTGAAACAAACATTGCATTTTTCTATAACGAATTTAAAGGCATAATTTTATTTATTAATAGTAATATTTGTATTTACACAATCTCTTATGTGAAATGAAGGAATTGAATTTCATTCTACAAGCCTTGATTTTATAAATCAGTGTATAATGAATTCATCATTCACTAGTGAATTATTATAGATTAGTCGTGAATAAAATTCTTTATGCAAAATGTCATATTCGAACTTCAACCTCTTATATTACACCTTTATCGGATTTAAGAATACAGTTTACTTACTCGTAAAACTCTCGATGCGTTTTTCTGTGCCTCATAAATTTGGCGAATTGGGCATATTCATCTCTATCCAAATTCATAATTTGCATTAAAGTTCCAATTTGCTTTCTTAATCGATTTGATGATATTGCTTGGACTTTCTATACCACTTGCATTTGCGAACTTCCTAATTATAACATCAGCAAATAAATAAGGATTTGTCTTAGGTACAATATCAATCTTTTTTCTAACTTGCAAGAGCAGATCAATATATTTCTGAAGACATTTTGGGAACAATATCGCAATAGCTCGACTTCCTTTCCACCAACAACCACGCGTTTATAGTTCTTAGTTAGCACCTTCTCTGATTCGGTGAGTGCGTTAATAAATTCAGATTGATCAGAATTTTCGCAGTGGTTCAAATACGACTCAACATGCACGTATTGCATATCTCCAATCCTTATTCTATTTTGTACAAAATCGTTAAAGTCAACGCAGCTTCCATCAATATCCTAAAGGCTCTTCTAGTTGAATGGATTATTATTATGATTGTACCTACTTTCTTTGCTTAAACGAAAAAAATTGCTTTTCATTATAAAATGAGTTCTGTTATGTGATGTAATGTGTCAGTTCGTTCTGCGTTTTTTTAAAGTTACGATTCGAGTTATTGTCGTCTGAATGCTATTTTAGTTATACGAATTTAAAGAGCCAGCAGTAGGTTTGCATTTTTATGGTGCAGTGGACTAAAGATGATTACTACTCAACGTATATTTTACTATTTTGGTGGAACGTATTGGAACAATGGCAATTACTGTATTCTAATTCGGATTAAATATAATTAACGCGATTGTGAGCGGACATGAATTTCACTGCATGCAAATTATCCAATAATATAATCATCACTCACCGTTTGTTTTTTGTTAATGGTTTTTAATCTGTTCTTGAACACATCGTCAATCATGGTTTTGAAATATATGATAAAATCTGGGCAAGCCTATGGTAGAAGGCGGCATTGATTGTTTTGCTGAATTCTTTTGATAATGGTTCCAGTGTCATAAAATATCCAGAGACGAAGACAAGACGTCGGGAATTGCACTACTTGAGAACATCATCCCACCAGTGTATGTATATATTTCCTTCTTGTGTATTGATATCTTGATTTCTCTGAGTTAGACTACGTAGTTGGCTATATGTCTTTGTTTACTTTACATTTAGAATTTACATAACAAAAATACTTAAAAATTTTGGGATAAAAATTAATTTAGGGCCATGCAATCGAATTAGGCAAAAATTTGTTATTTACATCTGGTTTCGTGTAAAAATTTTGCATTATCAAGTTCTAATTATAAAGTATAGTTTAGTTAAAATGTGTTTATCGAAACAAACAAATATGTGTAGAAACAGCTAGTATATTTTAGTTGTTTAGGTTTAAGGTTATGAATATGCTACTGATAGCAGTTTTTATTGTTTGAAAATTAATGATACAATAAGATTAGCGTTGACTAACCATAAAATTTCCTATATAAAATTTGTTTAGGTGTGACATTATTAGCTAATTCTACGCCACTGCTGAGAAATGCATTTCGACCAGTAAATGGTTTTTCTGTATTGCTGTTATCTACTACTATTACATTAGGAGTACTTGTGGGCACCAAGTAAGTATATAGACATATATTTTTTAATTATTGTTCTATGCGAATATAAAGTATTTAAAAATTGGGTTAAACAAGTGACTAAAAACAATTTACTATATATAATCCTTTTATTAATTTTATGTATATATTAGATTTGAGGGTAAAAATTATTGTGAGGTAAATCAAGAATGTATTAATTATTTTATGACGATTTTGTACTGCGTAAATCCTCCGGAATGTTTTGGGTAAATGTCGTTTTCTTGGGATTGGTTTTCCTTTTATAACATGTTTTGATTGAAGGTGTTTTAAATAAATTTTCTCTCCTGAGGTTTTCTTTTTCTGTCTTTGTAACCCACCCCACACTGCGACTTGTTAGCTAGCACGGCATTCTTTGGGTTTCTTTTTTGGTACGGTAGTCGGTTCAGGCTATTTTCTTAGCTTACCTTATTTTTCCTTCTTGTCCGCACGGAATACCGTAACAGCATTTATAACCCAGTAACATGACAAAATTTGGAGGAAATAATACTGACTGGGCTGAAACTTTGTAAACAGGCTTGTTTTAGGGTACTATTTAACATTTTAAAAGTCCTCATGTCTAGACGTTGTGTTACGAGCAGGAGAGGGTCTAAAAGGTCCAAAAAATCAGTTTTTTCGCAAATAACTAGGAAAATATCAACTTTACAGAAATGTAGGTTAATATCAAAATTGTAACTTACAAAATTCCGCACAATTTCGTTTTTATTCAAGTCTGTACAACCAAATGGAGCAGAGATATATTTTTAAGCATCGGTAGTTTTGACGCATAGCAAACGTCGCGTGTCGCGCATTTTTCACTAATATCTCGTAAATGGACTCTCGAATCGAAAAATGTTTTAAATAAAAGTTTTAGAGAATTTTAATTACGAACAATTTCGTTTTTATTCATTTCTGTATGGCCCAAATTCGCCGATTTATTAATTAATAGACCATTTTTTTATGTTGAGAATGCATGTTTTGCATATAAAAATCAGTATTAACGCTCAAAGCATTTTCGAAAATAACTTTTTCTGATTGGTTGAAGGCAGTAATGTTATGTATTTTTCTTGAAAAGATTTTAATTATGTTTAAAATGAGACATCGTAGAACTTTTTTCATTGAAACGTTGACGTGTTACATTCGTTTAAATATTTATAAAAAAATCCATTTTTGTTAAATTAACATTTTAGTCCAAAAATATGTGGATAACAATTTTTCAAAAATTTATTTTGTTCTGTTTTCATTACTTCATATATATATGAACGTGCTGGAATAGTATAAGTCCTTCGCAAAGTATATTTTATTTAAAAAAAAAGTTTATGAATGTTGCTGTATTTTTGATAAATTATGGCAAAATTGCATTAGCATTCGTTTTTTTTGTAAATATCTTCGTTTCTATTAACTTTACGAAAAAACTTCAAGAGACCAAATTTAAAGCTGATAAAATTTTCTATAAAATAAAGTTTGTAACATGTAATTTTGAATGCATCGTAATAGGAAACTGGCGTTTCAAAAGACAGGTAAGTTTACATATGTAGCAGATCATCACTATGAATCGCCTGAAATGATGAAAAAACGAGTCCTTAACCATTTTTCTGTACTTATTGAAGTGTCAGAAGTTATTCTTGGGGTCTATCTGAATTTTTTAGTACTAGGCCGATATTTTTACGATCGATAGTACTGTACTTAGATACTAAAGATTGAGAAGAGTCCGAAGGATAAAACTATTCAAATAGTGCAAATGAAGAAGAAGAAGAAGAAGACTAACAACTAATTTCGTAATTACATTCTATAAAACTTTTATTTCGAATATTTTTCAATTCGAGAGTTCATTTTAGACTATATATGTACGACCTATACTTAAAGGATTAATGCTGATTTTAACATGTAAAACATCCACTATCAACATAAAAAAAATTGTCTTTTAATTAATAACTCGGCGAATTTAGATCGTAGAGAAATGAATAAAAAACGAAATTATTTGTAATTAGATTTCTCTACAACTTTTATTTGAAACATTTCTCGATTCGAGAGTCCATTTTCGATATATTAGCGAAAAATACGCGACGTGCATACGCGACGCGCATACGCGATTTCGTTGCGTCGCAAAACTACCGGTGTTTAAAAAATTATATCTGCTACATTTGGTCGTACAGACTTGAAAAAAATGAAATTGTGCGAATTTTGTAAGCTACATTTTGATACCTACATACATTTCTGTAAAGTTCATATTTTCCGAGTTATTTGCGCAAAGCTGATTTTTTGGACCTTTTGGACCCTCCTACCTGTAACGTAGCGTCTAGACATGGAGACTTTTAATATGTTGAATAGTACCATAAACCAAGCCTGTTTACAAAGTTTCGCCCAGTTAGTATTATTTCCTCCAAATCGACAAATGTCGAGTAATTTTACAGGTCTATTAAATATACACAGTAAGTTAGGTGCTGCATGCAGTTTTTTGTACTGCAGCCACTCATCGCAACTGCAACTTCCATTAAAGATTTCAAGGTGGTTTACACGTAACACGTACTTTTGCATCAAATAACTCTCAACTGTTTCAAACTACTTTTCCATTTCGTTATTGTCTTGCTATATGTATGTTCGGTGCAATTCTTAAGAGGTTAGATTAATTTTTATAATCTTACACCGATATGGATAATAAAACGAAACGGTAGGAGCTACAGTTTGTTTATTAGCATTGCTCCTGGGACAAAATACAAATGCCGACGCAGAAGAAAAAAAATAGAATTTTAGTAAAGTAGTAGATCTAACAGAGTACAGGTCCAATACATTCACTTATTATTTAAACATTCGAATGTAAAATCCAATTCAGCACGTTTTAGCAACGTAGCTGAACAGGAATTCCTAGTATCAAATGCAATGTGCTTGCTAGGCAGATGATATTTATTATTATAGAACAAATAAAATTAGCATCTACTAACTGTGATAATACCTGACTCAATATTGGGGCACATTAA
This sequence comes from Platerodrilus igneus, assembly GCA_036346225.1. Taxonomy (NCBI): domain Eukaryota; kingdom Metazoa; phylum Arthropoda; class Insecta; order Coleoptera; family Lycidae; genus Platerodrilus; species Platerodrilus igneus. Next base: position 2,621,496 of record JARFIW010000156.1, read on the forward strand.
TTTTAAAATCAATTATTAGTATAATTGGATACTTACCGCTTTCAACGAGATGAACAAGCATCCTGCCTCTTGACAGACGCGAATTATTTTCTACCTTGTGAGTATACTTAGGTATAATTTCACCTCACTGCACAACAAAAAAACGTTAAATGATTTAAATACATCTTCGAACCCTTCCTAGGCGAGATAAAACGGTGGCAACGTTGGTGGAGGCGGATACGAACGCTAGATAGTGTTAACTTATACATAAGGAGGTGAAAATGTACGCATTATGTTCGGAAGTCTATGCGAACGCTCCACATAACAAACCTGTGTATGTGTATGAAATAAAAAAACATTACCCCTCTGCAAAAATACTGTTTCCTTAAGTTAAAATATGCCTCAAGCCAAAAAATGAGTATACGAAACTTATTCTTAAGGGTGGAGCTGTGGGCGTCTGTTTTATGTATGGAGGCAAATTCGATACAAAAGCATATATATATATATATATATATATATATATAGTAAAATTGGTAACGACCTTGCTTGTTTTAACAGTATATAACTTTATAATTCTAAAACACATTTTATACATTTTTTAAATATTTTATCTTTATATTTAATTATACTACACACCATCATCCTATTTACTATTATTAATCATCCAATTGACTGTTATCTCACTTTAGTAAGTATTAAATACTATTTATATAATTTTTAGCTATTAGTCAAATCCTGTTCTCATAACTAATTCATTTGTATTTACTTTTAGTACTTTTGATAATGGAAAAATAAATTTCCGAAAGCTTGAGTTTATAAAAAAGAGAATTCTTCAGTTCTGCTGACCTAAAACCCATAAAGTTATATACTGTTATATATATATATATATATATATATATATATATATATATATATATGGGCTTTACTTAAAAAGTCTAGGTTATTATTTCATCTTATTAATTGCAATACGTTAGTATTTATCAACTTACCTTGTGTAAAAACTACTTATAATATTTATATATATATATATATATATATATATATATATATATATATATTGCTGTGAAATTATCATTTTAAAATCGAGCCTCACGAATTGGATGTCCAGAATGCTGTGAAACCACCAAAAAGCTATTCATTCCCTTAACTGTGTTGGTCCATTGACTTTCTTCTGTTAATCGCCTCGGCTGCTCCTCTAGATAGCTTTCATCCTCATACATAAAAAACAAACACATTCCTACCACAAACACGAACGTTAACTCTATTTACATCAATATTCACAATACATTAAAATTTCAAAATTAAATTTTGGCATAAATTTCAGTATCAGAAATTTTCAAGATTACATTTATTATCATTTAAATGTGCATCCTGAATTAAAGTCCTTGTTGGATGCCTACTAATTAATATAACAATATATGCAGACCGAGTCTGAGTACAAAGGAGCATCTACCACCCTTTACGTTAATTAACCAGGTTCGTCTAATTGAGCTCAAAGACATACCCAAATTTTCATCATAATCCAGAACATCAATACTAAATACCCTTTCTACTTAAACAAGCAAATTTCACCTTAAAATTAAAATATTATTGTTAGTACCATTTCACTACTGTCCATTTTGAGTAAATCAATTATAAAGTTATTCAACACACACAACAATATCAAAGTTCAAACAAAATAGTATAATTTACCTGAAGGTTACTTGCACTCGTAGCTTCAATGTACATCGTCCCTTTTGTTAATCACACCATTCCAACTGGGTTATATTTACGTCTTCTGATTCTCAACGCTTTAAAATTTTCTCCATCACCATTTATTTAAAGTTGTTTCAGGGCTTTTCCGGAACTAATCTGTGTATATCTGACCCTTGTTTCGTGGATCCAGACACGTTTATGCACCATTTAAGTATTAATACCCCGAAAATAACAAAGAAATTCATACTTCTTTCACCAAGATACGCCAAAACTGCCTACTTTTGTGTATTTATTTGTCATAGTAAATTTTACCAATTGGTACAGTGATACTAAACTTTATTACCTTGTATCTTCTTTTCTAAGTGCACTAACGTACATTCATTGTAGCACGTAAAGAACAAGCTGTTTTAAATCACATAATATTCGAGCAAACTGTTTAAATTATTTAATATTAAAACCGGAAAACTAAAAGCACTGTTTAACGCGTTCAATCAAGTCGAAGATCTAAGAGAGCTTCCTCATATTCACCTCCGTATATATAGCGGTTAGCCTGTCTGTCGGTCTGTTCCCCAAAACGGCCAGTATCTAGAATTTCGTCATTCTATGTTCCCATTCCGTAGCTCGCGCGTCGGTTTTACGAATTTTGTACTCGCCCTAGTTAAATCTCAGAAAATTTCCACACGGCACGCAACGTCTGAGAATACCTAATTAAATTTTATACAGAAATGTTATTTCTACCTCTCAATTTTGCCTTTTACTTTCAACCAATCGCAACCCCATGACGTTGCTCTACTCACGCCTTTTACTATATGTGTCTCGGTCTTGCGCATATTATCTGTCTCTATCTACCCTGTTCTTATTAGTGCAAATTGATATTCCTTATTATCGATTATTTTAGTCCATGTGGAGTGTGAAATATCCCACCTTTAGCATTTCTCGTAACTATTAAGCTACGTTTTCTCCAAGATTCTTTGAAACCATTTGTTATCTACAAAATTTTCGCCGTACGTGACATTTAAACTACGCAGGTGTTCAAACATAATATTAATTCTCAGAGCTTTATTTTCTGGTATTTTAATCTTGGATTTTCACAGGCTTTTATGCTTATTATTAATAATGGTTTAATTAACTCCAATTAAAATTGACTTCTATCCTTTCATTTTAGCGAATACAAATTAAATATTAATTATTATGTATACACTTTGTTTAATACGGTTACTTAAAATAGGGTTAATTAATATAAATTTTGCACGTAATTTCCATTTGTTTCTTTATTAGGAATAATTAAATTACACGTAGAGCTTTTAATACTGTTTCTTTTGATATAAAGCGTCTTGTACATGATTTAAATCTCTTATTTTTACTGAAACGACCGAATTTATTTATGCTTCACGGTTTTAATAACGCGTATTATCTAATAATATTCATTATACACGGTGATTAAAATTATTTGATGTGATTATTTAATTTTCTACCCTGGTCTAAATATGAGTAATATATATATATATATATATATATATATATATATATATTAAAATGTCTAAGGGAGCTACTAAGAGTTATAAGGGTTGGTTAGTACAAGGTAGTATATGCCAAACAAAAATAATCCACATATTTGATCACATAAACCTAAAAATATATGTTTGCCGTATTTTATGTATACTAAAATACCATTCAAATATAGTAGTTGAAATTAACTGCCAAAAGGCAATTTTAAAATGACTAAGTGGCGTAGTAAGATGTGAAATGCTCAAGGGTTTATACCGAGTTGAATATTTAAAAGCCTTTGAAAGTACATTTGCCGTCCAAAAGCCGGATGCGTCTATGAATGTTCACTATCAACATGCATCCAGGGTCAAGTATAATTTATTTTGGTTTCATTTTCTATAAAATCAACTTTTGGACAATATTTGTAAACTCAAAATTATTAGTTATAACAACGTAAAATGTGATTGGTTGAATGTAAAGATTTAGGACATATATTAGAATTTAATGTGATTATGAAACTGTATAAAAGACATGGACTATGGTATGTGCGACACGAACTTAGTTATTTGTTATGGACTTTAAGATGTAGTAGGCTAGTAGAGAGTTAACATGGTCGCCTTAGAGAGTAAACAAAGAGATTATTTTTTCGAACCAATTTTGTAAAAGACGTGTTTTCAGAACTGTGCTAATTTTGTATTCAGATAATAAAAGTAATTGTTTTAAAGTGAGTTTAATTGAAAAGTGGTAAAAGATACAAGCATAGGAATTATAAAGGAATAGTAGTGATTGTGCGACGGAAAATTAGTGGATTTGGAGGGTGGTTTAAAGGTAGCAGGTTATCGAGAGTGGTTATACAGAAAGAAGTTTGATATTGGAGTGTGGTTTAAAGTTAGAAGGTCATCGAGAGTGGTTATACAGATTAGAAGTTGGATATTGGAGTGTGGTTTAAGGTTAGAAGGAGCATCGAACAGAAAGATAAAGAAACGAGTAGATTGGAGATTAGATACGGAGAAGCGGACGGTTTTATAGAGGAAACAAGAATTCGAAGTGGATATTAGCACAAGGGAAGTTGTAACACGGTATTTTCTAAATTCTAAATTTGGGTTAATCATTTCAGATATTGGGGAACAGTTAAAAGTCGAGGACACCTGGAAGCTGCACGGAAATTCAAGAGCATCATTGTGAAGACGTATACGGTAATTAGGATTTTGTGCCAGCAGTCAGCGAGGCATCGACGGAGTATAGACCAGGTGAGTTTTAAAATCATATTCTTTAATACGTCAAAATTTAGTCATATAAAATTTGGTTGTAATTTAATTTGGCACATAGTACCTTTGATCTAATTAGAAATTTTGGCATATACTAAAGTAGAGTAGCAATTTTAGTAGTAAAACAAAAGGGTGCACGTTGGTTGGACTTAACACAACTACTTATAACGGAAACCCACTATAAGCAGTTGAATAACCTGAGATTAAGAGTTTTAAATAGTCGAGGCATTACAATAAATAGTTTATAAAAGAACCAACCAAACGGTGCAAGTACAAGGGGCGTGCATTAGGTGTGCACATTTTATAAAAGTATAAAATAAAGGGTACAATATAGGTGAAACACACAAGAAGTAGAGGGGGGGTGTATATAATACGTGGCAAACCCAACGTGGGGCTGAGAAAAAGGCTAGATTGAGTTGAAATTAGACAGAAATAGCAGTAGGATACAGGATCCAGAGATTAGGTGGGGCCCGCAGTTTTTTCTTTAGTTTTCAGGCATACAAGTTCAAAGACAGGCTGCAGAGATGACGGACCCAGCAATGAAACGGATTACGAGATCGGGACTGATATACGGACTTGAAGCAGAAATCACGACACTAAACGATGAACTTAGGACACAGGACATAGAATTAGACGCAGGAGGAGACATCCAGGAGACGGAGACAAGGCAGACTGACCCGGAGGCGACAGACATGGACACGGACCAGCCGACGGCACCAGAGGTAAGGGTGGCAAAAGCCGACGGAACCCAGGACATCATGAGATTCCTAATGGGTATGCAAGACAAAATTGAAACTTTACAAACAAATTTAACAAACAAATTTGAAACTTCAAACGCGGAACTGAAGGCGGAACTATCGAACGATTTTAAAACTGCGCAGACAAAATTAACGAACAAATTTGAAACGTCACAGATTGAACAAAAAGAGGCAAATACGCATATAACTAATAAAATAACGACTTTACAAACGACTTTAACAAACCAAATTGAAGATTCACACATCGAACTGAGAAACGAGTTTAGGACGGCACACGCGGAACTGACGGCCAAATTGAATAATACACAGGACTATCTACTTACGCAAATACAAAACGTACAGGACGACATAAGGACTGAAGTACACGAAAAGATCGACAGAATAGATGACAAATTAGAAAACACACGGGTACAGATTCAGGGAGACTTGAACGCGACAAAAACGGACCTACGGACTGAAATCAAGACACGCATAGAGACAGTTGAGGAGACAATGGTCAGTGGTTTTACGACGTTACATTCCGAAATTCAAACGTGCGACAAAAGACATTTGACAAACTATAGAAATTTAGGACAAACCTTAGAGACGATACAGACCGAAAATTTGAACACTAAGACACAACTGGACGAAAAAGTCACTGTAGTAGAAAACCGGGTAGGACACGACGTAAGACAAATACATGAAAAATTGGACGACCTAGAACGACGGCGCATAGGACTGGACTACGGACAGCACATCAAATTTAACCGGGACGTGCTACCTAAATTTGAAGGACGAAGGACAGAACAGCCGATGGGATTTCTAGACAGACTGGACGAGATCGTCGAATCGGAAAATGAAAGAACTAAGTTACAGATAATAGGGGCGACATTGACAGGGAACGCGGAAACGTGGCACAATATCATACGCCGACAGTACGACACCTACGCAGAATTTCGACGACTATTTATGGAACAGTTCTGGAGCAACACGCACCAGACAGACATACGTACAAATTTGATTACGGGACACTACAGTCGGACACACGGGACTCGCGAAGAATATGCAATAGACAAATACAACCAGGCACAGCACTTGACACCAAAGTTGGGAGAGGACGACATCATACTACTACTTGCGGGCCACATGGAGCCGGAAGTGACTAAGATGGTTGTGGTCCATAATGTTAAAACACTGCGGGAATTTTTAAGCGTTATGAGGAATTTCGATTTGGCAACGGCACTGGAGGCAAAAACACGGATTATTCATTGGGATCAAAACCGGGGTTATAGGGATGACAACCGACGACATATGTACCACGAACAGCGACCCAACCATAGACAGGACAATTTCCATCACGAACATCGACCCAACTACCGACAGGACTATTTTAACCAAGGACACCGAAACCACTGGGGACACGACGGAAACAGGAGACCATACTACAATAGGGAACACCGGGAGAACGACTTACAAAGACAAAGCAGGTACCAACGCGACGACAACGCGGATGACGGTCGAAATACAGGGGGCGGTACGCAGAACGGATACAGCCGGACGGACAGGGACGCGAATGTCCACCATATAACGACCAGCGCAAGGACTCAGGACACGGATCAAATTGAAGTGGTGCAGATACACGAGGCACCCTCCGTAAAAAAAAACGCCAAATTTTGGACGAACGAATGTGTAGGATTAAAGGTCGACGTGGTTTATAGTTTGAAGGACTTGTTGTTAAATAATTATAATTTGAATAAAAAGAACCTTTTGTTCATTAATATTAGTTTAAATGAGTGTTTATATGTTGCTTTAGTTGATAGTGGTTCACAGTTGTCGCTGGTAGATGAGAGGGTGGTGATAAAACATGCGGAATTTTTAAAAGAAAGAATAGAAGCGATTGATGGGGTTAATTAATGGTCGGCTATGAATAAAAAGTTAACTACGATTTATAGGATCATCCGTGTACCGATATTTGTAGGGGAAAAAAATGCAGGAGAGGCAGAATTTTTAATTACAAAGGGGTTGCATATAGATTTCATATTAGGAATGGATTTTATAGAGGATTTTGGAGTGAATATAGATGGTAAGGATAGGTCGATTCGAATTTTTGATAAAGATAAGTTATGGATGGTGTCTACGGTTAGTGAGGAATATAGGAATGGAGATAATATAGATAAGTCAGGATTAGGAATGAATAGGACAAGTGATGATAGACAGGTTAAAGTACGGTTATGTAATATGTTTGTGAGATTAATTAAGGATGAACAGATAGGAAGAGTGAGTATTGAGATAAAGGCGAAGCTAGAAGAATTATTTAATAAATATGTAGGGTTATTTAATGAAGAGCCAAGATTGGCGAGGAGATACATGCATAAGTTAGAGGTCACGGAAGACAACGGGTTTAATACAAAGGTGTATCCAATTCCGTTTGCTATTAGAAATAGGGTTAAAGCCGAGATTAACAAGATGTTACGAGATGGAATAATAGAACCAGCGAAAACTCAATATGTGAACCCGGTAGTTATTGTTCCTAAACCCAATAAAAGGGATATAAGGATTTGTTTGGATGCGAGAAAGTTGAATTCGATTACGAAACCGCAGTATGAACAACCGCAGGGGTTGGATAATTTGTTGTACAAAGTGTACGAGATGATGTTTTTCAGTAAACTAGATTTAAAAAATTCATTTTGGTTAATTCCGTTGCATGAAGACAGTAAGAAGTTTACAGGGTTTAGCATTGAAGGGGAGATTTACATGTTTTCTGTGGTTCCGTTTGGGTTAAGTAGTTCTTCCGCAGCACTGGTAAGGGCCATGCAGAAGCTGTTTAACGAGTATGAATGTTTCTGTTCACACTATGTGGATGATTTGTTGATCTTTTCAAGGACTGAGCAAGAAAACTTGGAGCATATAGAAAAGGTGATCCAGAGGCTGGACGAAGGGTGTTTGAAGTTGAACGTGGAGAAATGCGAGTTGTTCAAGAACAAAGTTACATATTTAGGGTTTGAAATCAGTGAGAATGGGATGAAAATTTGTAATAAAAGGTTGGACGAGTTGAAAAAGATTGCTCAACCAAAGAACGTGAGAGGATTACGAGGATTTTAGGGTTCTAAATTATTATAAACGATTTATACCGCGATATTCCGAGTTGTGTGTGCCGTTGGTGAGTTTATTGAAGAAAAATGAAAGATGGAAATGGACTGCTGATCGAGAGAGGGCGTTCCAGGATTTAAAAAGTGCATTTTATAAAGAGTTGTCATTAAAATATCCAAATTTCAAAGACGAATTTATTTTAAGGACGGATGCGTCGAAATATGCGATAGGGGCTGAGTTGGTGCAGATCCAGGACGGAGCTGAGGTACCAATTGTATTTATTTCGAGGGTATTAAAAGACTGCGAAACCAGATATGCAACGGCAGAGAAGGAAATGTTGGCGATCGTATATGCAGTGAAAAAGTTGCGTTTTTATCTGCTAGGTAACAAATTTTTAATAGAATCCGACAACACGGTGGTAACATTTATGAAGAAAAAGGAGTTTCTAAACAGCAGGTTGTACAGATGGGCGTTAGTATTACAGGAATACGATTTCGAAATCAAGCACAAACCAGGCAAGGAGAATGTGACGGCGGATTTTCTAAGCAGACCGCAAGTGGAAGAGAATAAAGACGTGAGGGATTGTTTAGTTGCTTTGCAGGAGTTCAGGGATGTTGGTCGGTGGACAAATGCCAAGCTAATGGAAACGCAAAGGCACAGTGAGGTGAGCTCGATCCGCGAGAGATTAACAAGCGAAAATGTGGAGGAGTACCGTGGATTTACCATCGTAGGGCAGTTCGTAGTCAAAAGGATAGGTGAGGCAGAGCTAGTAGTGGTATCCAGAGACGCGGCTGTGGAAATCATAGATGAAATTCATTTAAATTTTGGACATATAGGTATAGGAAAAACATTTTTGGTATTCAGGGAGGCGTTTTATGCACGGAACGATATCACGGTGGTCAAAGAAAGGATCAATCGTTGCAAAATTTGTATCTTAGGGAAGGACAAGAACGTGGTGTTGCAGAACGTGCCGATGAGTGTGAGCGTGAGCGGACCATTGGAATTAGTAGCTGTTGATTACTTAAGCAACCTGATTACGAGTGAACAGGGTATCGGCACATATTAGTAATGGTGGACGTTTTTCAAAATTTGTTAAATTATTTCCGGCGGCGAAGCAACACGGTGCATGCTTTACAATCGATCAAAGAATTTGGAAGCCAGGTAGGGAGAATGGAAAGGATATTGGTAGACAACGCAACTTATTTTAACAACCAAAGATTTAGGAACGGGTTAAATCGAGCCCACATTAAGGTGTCATTTAACAGTATACGGCATCCGAAAGCAAATCCATGCGAGCGATATATACGGGAGGTAATCAAATATCTACGGTTAGCAACGCAAGAGCACCATAATAGATGGGTTAGATATCTGCCGCAGATTGAAAATTTCATGAATTGTGTACCGAGTTCAGTGACAAAAACGTGTCCGATAACATTGATTCGGAGGATTATACCAGCTAGGCCATGGAGGGAAGAAGTCGAGGTACAAGACATCACAGAGTTGTTGGGCAGCGTTAGACGTAGGATCGAAAGGATGCAGCGTAGGGATATCGAGCGGAGGTGTAGCAGGATCAAAAAGGACGACTTTCGAAATAGGAGATATGGTGGTGGTGAAAAGGTTAAGAGTTTCGAACGCGACAGGAACATTCTTGTGAAGTTGTTGTTTCCATATGAAGGGCCGTACAAGATTACGCGTAGTTTTGCGGAAGGAAATACATTTGAATTAGCTACTATGACAGGGGTATATCGTGGGCGTTTTCACTTGGAAAATCTATTCCCATATAAGGTTGTACACCATTCCGTGACCGTATGTTCAACAGTACAGTTCTAAGTTAATTCGTTGATAATAAAATACGACCTCGGAAATAACAAATTAACAAGTGATAAAACCAAAACAGGTATTGTTTTCTAAACATTCCTCTTCCTTTTATTACAGCTACATTAAATAAACCTAACCCAAACCACTTACCAAAACTACCTGAAATGTATCCTTTACCAACAATAACAGCCTCAACCATAAATCATTCAACCAGCCAAACAAAAAACCCACTCGCCCATCAGACAATAAAAGAAGGGACATATTCGAATGCAGTAAAAGCAATGCACCAAATGAACAAACATCTGCAAGCAGTTTCCGTCAAAAGAAAATGCGATTATATTAAATTCATTGCCAAACACGAAGTTAGAAGATTATCTAAATGCAATCACGGAAATAATAGATCCTAAAAATATAACCTTTGCATCAAGAATAGCAAACAACCGGATCTGTATTTATTTATCTACAAAAGAAGATGCTGACCAGTTTGTAAACAACCATCCTAATATAACAGTAAATAACACAGAAGTGGAAATACGTAAATTACTAACGCCGACCATAAGGGTGGTTATTTCAAATGTTAGCCCATCCATACCACACAATGTAATAGAAGACGCACTTATTAAGCTAAATATAACTTTAACAGGCAAGATGTCATTTATAAAAGCTGCATTATCAGAAATAAAATTTAAACACATACTTAGCTTTCAGTAGACAAATCTATGTTAAACAAACTGCAAATTTAAACATCCCAGAATCAATAATAGTATTATTTGAAGAAACCCCTACAGACTATTTTTATCTACAGAAACATACTGCTATACATGTAAACAAACGGGCCATTCAACCTCAAGCTGCGAGGAACATAATATACAGAGTGAAACAAAACAACCTGAACAAATAACAAACCTAAATGAAACAATAAGAAATAAAAGACCAAATCAGTCACCTGAAAGTACACCTACAGAAGAACTAAATGAAACTTACATTGAACATCAAATAAGAGAAGCAACTCAAAAGAAAAACAAGAAACCAACCAAGAATCAACCCTGTCAAATTTATCACAAACCAAACGGACAAACAAAAACAAAAAGGATCCTACAATTAAAAAGAAGAACTTGGAACAAACTGAATCCCAAAACACAATACAATAAAGGAAATCATAGAAAGTGATCCAGCCAAATACATTATCTCATTCGAGAATTTCAGGACTTTCTAGAAAACACGATCGGAACAAAAAATACTAGAATTAAGTAAAACTATACCAAAGATACAAACCAACTCATACAAATGATGCATGAAATCCAAAACAATACTGATGACAAAAATAAAAACAACAATAACAAGAATAACTAAAAAATGGAGGAACAACAAATTGAGTCAGAAATGTCTGATTCCTCAGTCGATAATCAATAACATGAACATCATTCAATGGAATTGTAATGGACTTCAATCCCATAAAGCTGAATTCCAAAAACTAATTGAAGAAACACAACCTCATTACATATGCTTACAAGAAACACTTCAAAGAACATCAAAACATAAATACATACAATTTTATACAATATCGCAAGGACAGACTAAACACACATATAGCTAGCGGAGGGGTGGCAATTCTAGTAAACAACAAACAACATACAACAAGATGTATAAACTATCCTGAGAGAGACACATCCAATATTGAACCACTGCTGAACTATCTTAAAGACATAGAAATCCAACATCGTATATAAAATATATAAAAGATAAACATATATTGTACCATAGATTATAAATAATACTTCCAACCTCCGCTAATAACTGTAAAGGTGGAAGCGGATGAAAGTGAAATTAAAAAAAAAAAAAAAAAAAAAAAAAAAGGTTGTACAGGAAGAGGGTTTAGTAGAATAGTTGTTATATAGTTCATGCGACGGAAAGTTTAGTTTTGTTTTAGTTTATAAGTTAGGTTAGTATGTAGCATAGTTAGACAGACATATTGAGAATTAAAAATAGGGGTTGAATAATTAAAATATATAGGAATCCGAAAAGGGGTTTGTGTAGAAAGGTGAGAGGGTGTTTGATTTTAAATAAAACTAGAAATTATGCACACCAGGAAAGAGTGAAGCCGACGCAATTTCCAATTTCATTCAAAATCAGTGTGGCCAATAAAATGTCTAAGGGAGCTACTAAGAGTTATAAGGGTTGGTTAGTACAAGGTAGTATATGCCAAACAAAAATAATCCACATATTTGATCACATAAACCTAAAAATATATGTTTGCCGTATTTTATGTATACTAAAATACCATTCAAATATAGTAGTTGAAATTAACTGCCAAAAGGCAATTTTAAAATGACTAAGTGGCGTAGTAAGATGTGAAATGCTCAAGGGTTTATACCGAGTTGAATATTTAAAAGCCTTTGAAAGTACATTTGCCGTCCAAAAGCCGGATGCGTCTATGAATGTTCACTATCAACATGCATCCAGGGTCAAGTATAATTTATTTTGGTTTCATTTTCTATAAAATCAACTTTTGGACAATATTTGTAAACTCAAAATTATTAGTTATAACAACGTAAAATGTGATTGGTTGAATGTAAAGATTTAGGACATATATTAGAATTTAATGTGATTATGAAACTGTATAAAAGACATGGACTATGGTATGTGCGACACGAACTTAGTTATTTGTTATGGACTTTAAGATGTAGTAGGCTAGTAGAGAGTTAACATGGTCGCCTTAGAGAGTAAACAAAGTGATTATTTTTCGAACCAATTTTGTAAAAGACGTGTTTTCAGAACTGTGCTAATTTTGTATTCAGATAATAAAAGTAATTGTTTTAAAGTGAGTTTAATTGAAAAGTGGTAAAAGATACAAGCATAGGAATTATAAAGGGAATAGTAGTGATTGTGCGACGGAAAATTAGTGGATTTGGAGGGTGGTTTAAAGGTAGCAGGTTATCGAGAGTGGTTATACAGAAAGAAGTTTGATATTGGAGTGTGGTTTAAAGTTAGAAGGTCATCGAGAGTGGTTATACAGATTAGAAGTTGGATATTGGAGTGTGGTTTAAGGTTAGAAGGAGCATCGAACAGAAAGATAAAGAAACGAGTAGATTGGAGATTAGATACGGAGAAGCGGACGGTTTTATAGAGGAAACAAGAATTCGAAGTGGATATTAGCACAAGGAAGTTGTAACACGGTATTTTCTAAATTCTAAATTTGGGTTAATCATTTCAGATATTGGGGAACAGTTAAAAGTCGAGGACACCTGGAAGCTGCACGGAAATTCAAGAGCATCATTGTGAAGACGTATACGGTAATTAGGATTTTGTGCCAGCAGTCAGCGAGGCATCGACGGAGTATAGACCAGGTGAGTTTTTAAAATCATATTCTTTAATACGTCAAAATTTAGTCATATAAAATTTGGTTGTAATTTAATTTGGCACATAGTACCTTTGATCTAATTAGAAATTTTGGCATATACTAAAGTAGAGTAGCAATTTTAGTAGTAAAACAAAAGGGTGCACGTTGGTTGGACTTAACACAACTACTTATAACGGAAACCCACTATAAGCAGTTGAATAACCTGAGATTAAGAGTTTTAAATAGTCGAGGCATTACAATAAATAGTTTATAAAAGAACCAACCAAACGGTGCAAGTACAAAGGGCGTGCATTAGGTGTGCACATTTTATAAAAGTATAAAATAAAGGGTACAATATAGGTGAAACACACAAGAAGTAGAGGGTGGTGTATATAATAATATATATATATATATATATATATATATATATATATATATATATATGTGTGTGTGTGTGTGTGTGTGTGTGTGTGTGTATATATATATATATATATAAATATTACTGTCATATTTTGGGGGTTAAAAGGGCATTATGTATTCATTTTTGCAATTTAATTCGTGATTCGGCCTGTGAAAATATAAATAAAAATTTTAAACGCTTTTCAAATTAAAGATTAGAAATTAAGAATTCTACGGTAATATTTCAAGAAGCTAAAATGTAATTCGGCATAATCATTTAGCGTGTGTTATAATATAAGTATAGCGTATATAAGATGGCATTTCAAATTTCATAATTATAAACATTTTAACCCTTGTATTTAATAAGTATGAAGCATTGTAAATTTCATATTATAAACCAAAGTAACCTTCAGAGTTAAATTATAGCAAAGAGGGATGTATATTTTCTAAAAAGCGTGCGCATTTTAGATCGTTCTAGTTCTGCGTAATGTTTATAACAGTGAAGGCGGCAGTTATATTGGAACGAAGCTTTCTGAGTATCATTAAAAGATAAGACTACACAAACAACAGGCAATTCTAAATAGGGTTGGTCGGTGCTGTCAATTTAAAATGAATTTATAGTTTTGGAATGGGTATTTAGTAAGTTAAAAATACTGCCTGCCAATAGCGAAACAAAGAGGGATTGTTTGTTCAAATGTGTAGAAGTAAGATAAGAAATATCACGCGTTAACATAGACGTAGTTTAAACTTAAGAGGAGAGGGTGATTTTGTCAGTTGCAATAGAACTTGCAAACCAGTAAATAAAGAGAGATTGTTTGATAGGATGGGTCTGAGTGAGATAAGCAGAGATGGAACTTTAACGTTCATGAACAACGGGGATGACAGACAAAGTAGACAGGTGATTTAGGGCGCATGTATTGAAGCGAGATAGATATGACCTGTATTATTAGAGGCGTGTTTTAAACATTAACTTTTGCCAGGGAAAAAAGCGTTTTTAAAAGTGTTGTCAGTTAGAACGAATACAAAGAAATGATGTTAGTACATGCATTGTTGTGAGCTTAAACTTATGTTTTCGTAGAAAATCGGTTTCAGTTGGAAATGAAATATGGAGAGATGTATACGTTAGCTTGTGGTGTGGACGTAATTTCGAGAATTTTATTGGTCGTTGGAGTTGTTGTATCGGGGAGTTGTTGAATTAACAAATTGAATGTTTGTGTGTATTGACGGAATTAACAAGCTTTAGAGGGGCAGAAGAAGGATATATAAACCCCAACGAATGGTGGTGACTCTCTTAAGTTTTCAGCAAGCGTATGTAGGCTTACACTTGTAGTTTACAACCAGCTGACGGCACCAAGTATTAATACGTGTATGAGTTGCATAAAAGTTCTGTGTATGTAAGTAAAACTGTTACATTTTAATTTGCACTGTGTGCTAAGTATAAAATTTAGAATGGAATAAAAGATCGGTCGAACTGGGATGAAAAGGGTTCTCAGTATAAAGCAAGATTGTGATTTCGAAATATCCAAAATTAGGGATGAATTAGAGCAATCTGAAAGTAAGCATTTTGAGTTACGAGATGGTTTGGTATATAAGAAACAAAACAAAAATTTATTATTCTATATTCCAGAAACTATGGAACAATAAGTTACACATACTTACCATGATGAGGTAGGACATGTCGGTATTAATAAATCAGTAGAATTAATAACACGTTCTTATTGGTTTCCGAACTTAAAACAGAAAGTAAAAAATTATATTTCTAACTGTTTGAAGTGCATTGTTTATCCTGGTAACTCTGAAAAAAAGGAAGGTTTTCTACATAGCATACCGAAGGGAAATGAACCATTTTTATTTCTACATATAAATCATTGTGGTCCATTAGAAAAATCACAAAATCAATAGAAATATATATTTGTAATAATAGATGGGTTTACAAAGTTTGTTAAATTGTATCCATGTACCAAAACAGATACAAAAGAAGTTATTAAGTATCTCAATATTTATTTCAGTAATTATAGTAAACCACTTAGGATCATATCTGATAGAGGAGCTTGTTTTACTTCTCATGAATTTGTATCGTATTTGAGTGAGTTAGATATTGAACATACGTTGATTGCAACAGGAATGGCCCAATCGAATGGACAAGTTGAAATCATAAACAAGTCTATTAACTCGGTGTGTTCTAAGTTATCGAAAGACCCGGAAAATTGGGATAAAGTTTTAAAAAATGTAGAATATGCGATTAATAATTCAGTAAACCGCTCCACGGAATATTCTCCGAGTATGCTTTTATTTGGTATCCATCAAAGAGGTAAAATAAACGATAGTTTGCGAATATATCTTGAAGACAAATTACCTTCAGAAGTTACTGATCCAAATTTGATTAGGGAAAAGGCGGGTGAGAATATAAAAAAATCTCAACAATACAATAAAATTTATTTTGATAAAAACATAAAAATTCCTTTAATTACAAAGTAGGAGATTATGTCATGATTATTAATATAGATGTTGCTTCAGGAGTAAACAAATATCGTGGCCCCTATGAAATTAAGAACATTTTAGACCATGATTACTATGTCATTGGCGACATTATGGGATTTCAAGCTACACAAATTCTCTATGAAGGTATCGTTCCACCCTCCAGAATGAGGTTGTGGCATTCAGATACTTCGCATTAAAAAGAATAAAAAATTAATATTTATACTTCTTATTTCTCGGATCAATGAAATTGCTCATAATTTGACCAGATTAATTTTTTTTTCGTATTTATGTTTACTGCTGAATTATGTTATTATTACTTTATTGAATTATGTCCTTATGATTTGTATCTTATGTGATTAATGCAAAAATTCTAGGGTTTGTTTTATGATTTATGTTCATTTATGCTTAACTTACGAATTTGTCATATTTTAGGGTATATACTTACCAATTTTGTATTTACTTGATTATGCAATAATATTTAGATGCTTATGTTAGGTATGTCTAAGGAATATTTTATTGTTTATATTTGACTTCAAGTTATTTATTTGCCCATGTTATTTGATTGTGGACAATCAAGTATCAGAATGGATGAACTGTAGTAGTTTGGACATTTGAATTTAAAATTTACTGCCAATTTTTTGATAGTTAGGTTGGTATTTATGAAGTAACTAGGCGGTGGGAGGCGTATTTAGCCGAATTAGAAGAATGATGGTGTGATGAACACACATTTATGCTCTCATTATGTATTATGTATTTGAACATTGTGAAAAGGAGTTATTATTTAGTTAAAAATAGATGTGTAAATTAAATGGGTATCTGAGTAATATTAATTACGTTTAAAACAAGAAATCTTACCCTACAGAAAAGAGTTTTGGTCGATACCAACTGGTAATCAGCTGTTTACCAAATACCATAGGTTAGATAAATATGATAGATAAGCAACTTGTAGTTAAGTTTTGTTGACATGAAAATGCCATCTAGTGAGATGTGCATCCTCGTTTCAGTCGTTGCGGGAAATTTAAAACTATTTACATACTGCGGGGTGGTGGGAATTATAAAATTATTTAAATTGAAATGCATGTAGATTTGTTTCTTGATTTTTCTCTTTTAATATTAAATTTAATATTAAAAAAAAAGCGTTACTAACTTTTGAAATAGTGTAATATTATCAACACTTCCTATGAAAGATGCTGAAATACACAATAACTTTTGATCAAGGGACATTGTAAATTTGCAGTAGTGTATACAGATTGAAGCTGCTGATCAACTTCTGCCATATCAAATTCAAAATTGAGTAACAGTCCACCACAACATACGAAGAGAAATCTTTAAATTTTAAAACTGATGAGGCCAAGAGCAATAATACAAATACATTAATTAGATGTAACATTTACCCTCCTGAACACATGAAAACAGAACTAGATTGAAACTGAAAACTGCAATAAGTTTTTGATTTTTACAATATTTATTCAAAATTATTTACATACATTATATAATAAAAGCCATCATCTCATTGAAATGCTGATACCTCAAAAAGGTTAAACAAAGATAGTTGTCTTAATATTATTAATATGAACATCGTTTCGAATCTAGCTCAACCTACTTGTTGATCAATATTTTTGTGAACTACAAATAATCATGTAAATTACGTTGAACTTTTTAAAACAGTACAATTACCCTTTCAAAACCGAAAAGTATGCAGATCACACCAACAACGTTTTGACAGAATACACACGTAACAACCTTTTAGATTAGTGTCATAAGTTGTTTGCGTAATATAAACATACATTTAATGTAATATACCGATCATAGGTTATGGTACAGGTAATGTACTTGCCAATCCTTTCCCCTTGTCCCTTCCTTTATAATTTTTGTATGCACTGCCCTCTAGTGAGATACGTATTCTCATTTTACATGCCAATAGTTTCCGTAAGTGTCAACAACATGTCAAATACATTGAACAGTTATGGTACACTCAACTATTTTTCGAACGCATTCTATTGTTAAATTTTTTAAGGTTGTATTTACTAGTCGAGGCGCTTCATGAAATGTGGATCTGGTACGTGCATCGGTTACTTTGGTACTTTTTTGAACACGGTTTTTCTACCGGTCAAGTTTACGCTAAAATAGTTTGCTGTGAATGCTGTGTGTACCGGTTACGTTTTCCAAAGCACCTAGTAGAGTCATAATATGTGCCTTCTATTTTGTGTTACTTATCTATTTCCTTTATTTTAAACCTACGTGTAGTCCCTTGCATAGTAGTTTATATATTACCAAAGCTGTATTATAATATAGTTTTCAAAAGTTTTTTTGTAAAAATGTAGGGGTTCATGCAGAGGCAGATTTACGAATTTGCCGCCCCTCATCTAGGATAATTTTCGCTTTTTGTTTCTACTGCTGATAAACAATATTTAATATACTCACAAACTAAAATGAATTTACCTTTATATTTCTGGTGCCACAGTGTAGGTATCATGCAGGCAATCGGGCGTCGTCTTTCTTAATGATGAAATAAAATTTCTATTATAGGTCGATGCATCGTATATGGTTTATAAATGTATTTGTATGTAAAATATTGTATTTTTCATATGATTCTAATTTGTCTAGATTTCATTTTGTTGTTTAATTTTTTAACTCCAACGTTTGCCGCTCCTTAAAATTTGCTGCCCTAGGCTACAGCCTTTCTAGCCTTGTGGTAAATCTTGCACTGGATTCATAACCTCCTGCGGTTTATGATTCTAAAATTTTTGTTTCTTTTTTCTTATTCAGATTTCCTTTATAGAACTGCATATTCAACTTAAACTTTAATGGTGATGTATTTATGTTTAAGAAAGATTAAAGATTTGTTTGATAGAGATATATATGCCATTTAAATGAAAAACTGAAACAAAGTACCTAAACAAAATAATCTAAGCATTCAATTTTCTGCTGCAAGGTGAAAATCTTGGAACTTGAAGAAGCCTGTTTATTATGTCAATTACCTTTAAAATTTTCTATGTAAAAAATATACTAATTTTCTATTTTTAAAGGTATTTTACGAATATGCGCGAAAATAGGTACAATATTTACAATATTTCCGAATATTCCGAAACGAATTTTTGCGACTTTCAACGCTAAATAACATTTTCATTGGGTGCTTAAAAACGAGTACGAATTTGAGGTAGGATCTCATAATCGTTATCAAACGTGGCAAAGTCACTTTTTAAAAGCTCCACTAACCTTAGACCATCTATGAATTTGATGTTTAATATTATACCATGCTAAAGCACTATCGGAAAATAGTTCAACAGTACTCTTAAATAATTGTTAGTCAGTACAATTTCTGGAGATTTTTAAATCGTTTATTCGTTCACGAAGGATGCTAAAGAAGGTATATCCTGAAAAAGTAAGGTTCCATTTATAAATGGATACAGATTTATAAATGCCAACATTTTCAACAGGTAACAATAGATTATTTAAATTAGAGCTTCTGAAATAATATTTAACTTTTCTAACACAAGTCCTTCAACAAGAAATAATTTGGACACAATTTCGCTTTTAAGTTTGTCAATTCCATTAGGGCTGGAGGTAGAAAATAAATCAAGACGTTTTACATGAATTAATTGAAAACAGTTCGTACCATCTCTACCTTTGTGGGCATAGGATCAGTCGAATAAACGATAGATTTTATATCATCCATAGAATCGGTAATTTCTTCTAAATTCTTGTCTGCATCCATAATATTTACGTTAGAGTTAAACAGATCCACTTTCCTGATGTGGTATTCTGGAAAGCTGAACTGCAACTGTATGTAATAAACTTGCGTTATATTTGATTAATATCTAAAGCATTTTAATAAATAATTTCACAGAATTCTCTTAATTACACATTGGTTTTAATGTCTTACTGATTAAACAACAAACAAGTAAGGTATGCACCTGTATTTTGTTTTATAAAAATAATTCACTTGTTCCAACATTTAGTTGATGGGAGGTCATTTTCCTTTTACCAAGCATATTAGCTGTAACAAAAATCAAGAAATTGTAATAACGATACATATTTAAAATAATATATAATCTGTATTAGAAATAATTTGTGTTTTTTTTTAGGAATTTCATCTTCAAATATAAAAATTCATATACCAAATGTAAAGTTTAAGGAGGAATTGCGGAGCTGCAGGAATAGTCTTATGTTAGAAATTCCGTATGCAAGTAAACAACTTTATTGGGAAGTTATGTTTAATGACGAAGATGAAACTTTAGCACCAGAGTTTGATTTTACAAACGATTCGTTTTTAAGTGATCCTGAACCAAATACTATTTCACTTTTTATTCCAAGTCTTGCTAATTGGAATATTAGCAACACAAAATCATTAGTAGGTGTGATACGTGAATTTTTTGATTTGTACAAAAAAGTGCAGGTAGATAAGTTTTTTACTTGTTAAATTCAATTCATTCTTAGTTAAGTACAGATATCAACCATGAAAGAAAAGCAGACATATTCTCGATTCGCTGATGAATATTGTAGCTTAGTAAATAAGTTGCAGATACCTGAAGATAATTTTGAAGTATTTATCGAAAAAAATGGTTGTGTACATTTTTTAATAAACATGAATATTAACTTTTCTGCATTACCTCCTTATATTCAACCGTAAGAATGTAGTTTTTCTTAGTCGAGTATTTTAATATTATATTTTAGAGTATTATTTGGTGATAATTATAATTTATTAAATCCATATGAAGATTCTGCAGTATTGCGTGCTTCATTTGCTAAATTGGATAGCGCCAAATTTTCTACTGATTTGCAGCTATCTCCTAGAGTGGAACAAGTTATTGGACATTCTGGATCTCTACATATACCAAAATGTAACAAAGAGAAAAGCTTAAGTATGTATGTACAAGAAGTAAGTCAAATTTTGACCGAAAGAGTTATAAATATTGCTACTCACTTTGTGATGAAAAAAGAATATATGCAAGTTTTAATAAGTCGATGTGCACCAAACATTCTTGAATACAATAATAAATTGTTTAAGTTTGCCAGCTTTATGTGTGATGTTGATTCATTTCCTGTTCTAGTAACGGTGTATATAGGTGAGCTATGTACATTTTTTATAGTACCTAATTCACAATGTTTTAGGGAGGCAATTTCCTCAGCAAAAACCTAAAGTAGTTTTGCATTCCATATTTCAAGCAACTAACTCTAAGCCTCTTACTTCCAGTTTGGATAATTATCCCTACAGTCCTAGGTGGAAGCCACAAGAAATGATTGATAGGTTGCTTAAAAATTTAAATGAAGAAATTCCCAGATTTTTAATTGCCTGTCAAAGTTTCATTGATAGAGAGTAAAATTAAACGCATCTTGCTATGATGGAAATAAGATTATTGTTACGTGATTGAAATTTACTTGCATGACATAAACATTTTATGTATACACTTTTTTCTTGTTTTATTCTTATGAAACAACTTCCCATGTTTCAAAAAGTTTATAATTGTTGTAGAGGCACTGTTATTACCTACTATCCTACTATGGGATTAGCTATGCACATCTTCTTCATAATAATCAGCCAATTTAGGAAATAACTATTGCTGAAAGATTATTTTGATGTCATAATTGTGTTCGAAGTGTTGACTAACATGACACTGTTTCATTGCAAAATCGTGTGATCGCTTGGCCCGAATCCTGGATTGTTTGGAATATGGTGCTGCTGTTCTCATCCAAAAGATGTGATGTTATCTTGAATGCCTTGAGCAATGTGAGGTTGAGTATTGTCCTACAATTTCTCTACTGAGCATGCCAGGCTTTTTGTTTTGGTCTATGCGATTTTGTACAAGTTCGTATAGTATAAATCTCCATTATCGTTTCACCCAACATTTAGAAATGAACAAACTAGACATTATCTATCTATCCAAAAACATACATTTGGTTTTGTTACGTGGAGATTGTTTGCCTAACTTTTGGGGGATGTATCCTGTTTCATCAACTATTGTTGTGATTCAGGTGTAAGGTGAGACACTGGTGTTGTTGCTAGTGACAATTTAATCCAACTGATCATCTTGTAAGAAGTCAAAACACTGACTAAACTTTTTGTTTATACAGTTTAGTCATAATTTTTGTGTTGCTTCTCATATATATATATATATATATATATATATATATATATATATATATATATATGTATATATATATATATATACAGGGTGTCCCAACGCATACGAAACGCTCGATTACTGCTTAATGGTAACGTTTAGCGAAAAAAGTTTCAAATAAATTTTATGTATATTCAAAATGGCTACAACGTAAAATTAATTAGTGTTATACAGGGTGTTCAATAAAAAAGTTATATACCAAAGTTGTTTTTTTAAATGGAACACCCAGTATTTTATTACAAATTCTGATTGCTCCTATCAAACTAGGGTAACTTTTATCAGGATTACCTATACCTAAATCTCATAGTTGTTGAGATATTCAACTTTTTTCAAAATCGCATGCTTCATTAAAAATTTTTGTAACACCATGATTTAGATGATGCTGAACATTTAACTTTTGTAGGGGAATAGTATAAACTTGTAGTTAATGGAAACATAACACTAGTTATGAAAATAATATACAGGGTGTTCATTGCATCGTTCTCCGTTTATTAAACAATTAATGCCATTAAGTCGCTTATTTCAAATGGAACACCCTGTATATTTTCAAGTAGTAAAATGCAGAATTAAATTCTCTATTCAACAATATAAGGTTACCCTATATTCATATTCAACCGTTTCCGAGTTATTAGCGAATAATTAAAAATGTTGGTACATAATTCTAAAGTTGGGTATAATTTACTTTGATCACAGGCGGCGGCGCGTTGCCTACCAAATAATATTAACTATTTGACTTCGTTGCAACAGCAACCATGTTTAGGTTTTGTTTTGTTTTTGTGTGTGTGTGTGTGTGTGTGTGTGTGTGTGTGTGTGTGTGTGTGTGTGTATGTGCGTGCGTGCGTGCGTGTGTGTGTGCGTGCGCGTGTGTGTGTGTGCGCGCGTGCGTGCGTGCGTGTGGGTGCGTGTGTGGGTGTGTGTGGGTGGGTGCGTGCGTGCGCGTGTGTGTGCGTGTGATTTAAAAAATTGGACCAATAAACCTGTTATTGCATTTATTATATATATATATTAACATGATAAGGAGGTCATTGAAACCCAAATCCTATAAATAAAGCTAACCCAAATAAAAGTAAACAGGAAAAAATTGAAATTTCCGAATATTCGTTGTTCCACCTTGTATATAAATACAAGCGTACTTCTTTGCCATTAAAAGACAAAGCTCGTATTAATTATGTGATTCAGTTTCCCGTATTAGATATAAAAGTAAAAACTAGTTTTTATTTTTAGATATAAAGTCATTCATTATTATAAAAATACACCTTCCATGCATAAAATATACACTTTACTTACCGTAAATAGCATAGAATAGTATCAGTTTTACCTATTTCACTTAAAACAAAATTATATTCAATATGTTAAAAATATCACTTTAATCTTTAAAAATATGTGTTAAAACATTTTATTTACCGTGAAACCAAATATTTTCTTTCTATAATTGTTAAGAATATGAATCTTATTGCATTTGTAAAATATAGACAAGCCCTTATTAATTATGTGTGTAGATATTACATTTAAATTCATTTAGGGGTTTTAAATGAAACAAATCTGGAATATTCTTCATTAATCTAGACAAATACATCAAATCCTAAGAAATATCGTATAAATATCTAATTAATAAATATACATTTATTCAAGGAACGTGTGCCCAAATGATCATTTCAATTACTAGCTCGATTTGAAATGACCATCTGAGCTTTGCCTAAAAGTTGTTAAGTTCTTATTTCATCTTATTAACTATAATACGTTAGTATGTATCAACTTACCTTGTGTAATTAATTACCTAATATTTTTAAAATGTGCACTTTAGGTATGCCTAATATGCCTCCAAATTTGGTTTACGTAGCTTTTATAATAACGGAGTTATCGGCCGTTGCCCCACTAAAAACTCACCCGTTCGTAACCAAAAAACAAATATTGTGAAATAATCATTTATCGTGACATCTACGTTTCGACTTACATAGTCTTTATCAAGATCTAAAATTAAAAAAATTAAGAGTGAAAAACACAGTCATTAACCTAAATAAAATATAGACACACACAATTTGATGTTAATACATGGACTGCTTTAACATGAAGGAGGATAACAAATAAATAGTGATAACATTTAATGTAAAAATAAAATTAAAATTACAAACAGCATGCATACAATACGGACGAACACAGACTAAGAACTAACATGTAGCAATTAAAGAAACTCAAACAGCAAAGTAGGTTTGTTTTAAGTTGATAAATACACCAGGTGATTGATAGCAAACAGAAAACTTAATATACAACTATTACAAAGACGCGAATGTGTTATGTGGATGTATTGCAAATCCCTAAAACATTGTAAAATAAATTTAAAGATCCATTTAATTATAAAACCTAAGATACATATAGGATCACATATATCTATTGAAAGTATATAATAAAGCATAAGTAGTAAATAAATTATTAATGTCATGTTTGTTATTAATACAGTTGACTTGACGTTCAATATGGTAAGATTCTAGATAAGTCTCCGTTTGTAATAATCTTCTTGTTCTAAAATTTCAATGTCATCGTAATTAGGAGAGTGGTGGGTTAGGTGGACGTGTGAGTATAAAGCACAACAAGATATACCAACTTTGGCATCACTACGGTGTTGGATGAGGCGATTACGCAGCCATTGTTGGGTTTGGCCAACATACAAGCTGTTACAACTACAAGTAATCCTGTAGACAACGTTACTGACTAAAGATTTTGGAGTTTTATTTTTAACAAGAGTAAACAATTTGTTAACACATTTCTGATGCTGACAAACAGTGGAAGTACCAGGTACTTTTTTAATTTTTTTAAGTTGAGGAGTAAGGCGTTGAATATACGGAAGCATTTTAAATATGACGGTATTCTGTCTGTCTTGGCTTAGAAGATACAAAGTACCATTAATTCACCTCAAAATAAATGTTTTGGATAGCCATTATTAAGTAACGTGGTAATTAGATCCATATAGTTCTTATTTTTAAATTCAGGTTCACATAACGAATCAACTCTGTGTTTTTGTGTCAGAATGGTGTTAACCTTTTCTTTAAAAGAATGGTCAGAAAAATAATTGATGTACCTAGCAGAGTAAGTGGGTTTCTTTAACCGTCGAATATTAACCAATAATCATTATTTCTAATAACAAGGGTATCAAGAAACGGAATCTTTTTAATAATTTCTAACTCGTCAGTGAATTGTAAATGAGGGTTGAAATTATTGTATACCATCAATACCTCATCAACTTTTCCCTCTGGAATAGAACAAAGAATGTCCTCAACAGATTTGACCAAAAAAGGAAATTGAAGACACATTGGGGATAACTACATCTAACAAATGATCCATGATCAACTGGGCGATAACAGGAGATGAAGGCGACCCCATCGGAGTAACAAAAAGTTGAAGGTAGTATTTTCCCCGAAAAATAAAATAAGTATTTTTAAAAATAAGATTTAACGTAGCCAAAAACACTTTTTTACTGATTTTGCAATTCTGAGAGAAGATGTTCCATTTCAATTCAACGATATGAGTAACCAACTCTAAAGGAATGTTCGTGAAAAGTGAAGTCACATCTAAAGAGATAAGTATGTGGTTGGGCGGTAACTGAAAGTTTCTATATGATTGAACAAACTGAAAACTATCAATGGTATTGCAACCTACCAAAGGAAAAGACTGTTGTAAAATTTCAGCTAGAAAGGACGCTATATTGCAGGTTGGTGTAGTTATGGACGATATGATAGGACGAAGCGGAACATTAGGTTTATGAATCTTAGGTAACCCATAATACTTGTCTGGGATTGAGTTATTGCGAATTAGATACTTTTTTTCTTCAGTTTGTAGTGCTAAAAGGCCCAGACACATAAGTTCGCCAGGCCCTTTAGGAATAACTGAATTCACTGTTCCTGCCATAGCTTTGGAACATTTTGCCTTTTGGCACAGCTCATAACATGTCGAATATGTTTACACATTTTCGGCCAATACCACAGTTCCCTTAGATGAGCATACACCTTCTTGTAGCTGAAATGGCACCAATCTACATGTTGCTGGAGAATTAAACCCTGTATTTGATTACACGGCACACATAGTCTCCAGCCGGGCAAATTAACGTCACCCTTTTTAAATAAAATTCCCTTATGTATTTGAAACCATTTAAATGCTGTCTTTCACTACAATACTCATCTCCCTCCAATAGCTTCATTATTTTACTAATCCACGATTCTTTCCGTTGTTCCTGGCATATTGTTTTGAGATTGTTTTTTAATTGTTGAAATTCTTGCGTTAATTGTATGAAGGCTACCCCCAAGGTTAATTCCTTACAATCTACTACGCCCTTCCCAATTTTTTTGGATTGGATACCTATATAACGTGTCCGCCAACACATTGTCTTTTCCTGAACAGTACTGTATTTGAAAGTCGAACTCTTGAGCATAAAGTGCCCATCGTGACAGCCTTCCCGTAGTTAACCTCATCGTCAGCAAAAAGGATAATGCCTTATGATCCGTGATAATTATTAAACCTTGACCCAGCACTAATGCGCGCCATTGCTTTAGTGCAAAAATAACCGCGAGAGCTTCCTTTTCGGTAATTCTATAGCGCACTTCAGCCCCCCTCAACACTACTTGCAAATGCAATAATTTAGGGATTATTATCACTGTTTAATTGGTACAAAACTGCATCTAGCACCTGATCTGAACTATTAGATTGAATATAAAAACATTTATTGAAATCTGAGTGTACCACAGTAGTAACTTGTAGAAAAGCTTCCTTAACATTCTTGAATGCAATCATGCATTCGTTACCCAATTCCCATTAACAATTTTTCTTAGTAATTTTAGTAGCGGGACGGTAAGTCCAGCAAAGTTATCTCTAAATCTGCGTTCATAGTTTACAAATCCCAGGAAAGCTCTCAGTTCCCGGATATTTTGTGGTACAGGAAACTTCTGAATACTCTCAATGCGTTTTGGATTTATACGAATACCCGTACTTGAAATAATGTGCCCTAAAAACTCGAATTCGCGCTGATCAAAATGCGACTTTTGCAATTTTATAGTAAGATTACCTTCTAAAAATCTCCTAAATACCTTCTCAAGGTGAATTAAATGCTCCTTGGGAGAGGCTGAAAAAACAAGGTCATCGACATAATTCAAAACAAACCCCTCAAATTCAGGTTCTAGGACCTTGCTTAAGCACCAGATAAAACTAGCAACTGATGTAAAGAGTCCAAATGGAAGCACATTAAAACAGTATGTGGTGTTTTCATATAAAAATCCCATATATTGGCGGTGTTCCTTTTTAATCAGAATTTGCCAAATTATAAGTACATTGTGTAAAAAGTTTTTTTAATTCTAAGTAGCCATGCCTTTGGTTGACTAGTTCAATTTGATTAAAAATCTGAATCACCATCACCAATGTTAATAATTAGAGGTGCATTATCTTCTTGATCAAATTTGATCTCACATTCCTACCAATCTTTGACTATTTTTTTAATGCTTCTTTCCACATCTGTAAACAGTTTTCAACAGATCTTCCATCTCTTCCAGTGTGTCGGTTGTAATAGCTCTTACTAATACCCCATACATTTTCAACTGCATTGAATATGCAGTGATATGGGGGCAATCTTAACACCTTATGTCCATATTGTTCAGCCAGCAAATCCGCTTTAAAAATCTTTGGCGGTTTATGCCTAAAAATTTTTAATAAATACTGATATGTTATAAAGCACATAATTTTGACTTACATCGTGACCAGTTAAATAAGCTTTGCTTAAAATCATTATTTCCATAAGAAATTGCTTATTTAGTAAGTCGCCCTACAATGTTACTTTTTTTCTAGAAACTGTTAGGTGTTTTATTTAACAAGTATAATACAACATGTTGTCTAAAATTATTGCAAATGATTTTTCCAAATTCTTTAGTAATTAATTTTCAAAATTTGCTCATTCACTTTTCTGTAGTAATTTAGGTTTTTGTGGAAGACGAGAAAAATCAATTTCAGCCCCATTTAGTAATTTATTTTTTTTCGAGCATGTAATACTATGTACCTAAAAGAATTATTACATTACACTGTATTAAGGATAAGTAGGTATAACACCAACCTTTTTCGATCAATTTGTGTGCTCTAACTGTTCTTATTTCACGATTTGCTAGGTATGGCTTATGGCCCCATTTTGAAAAAGCCTTGTTTCGTCTAAAAACATAAAAATGCTCTTCTTTTATTTTCATATATCTTCCAGAATCGAATTCTATTTATTCATAATATTTAGCTGTTCCATTAAACCTCTTCTTGGATTATCTTTCAGCCATTTAAATCCAAGACTATTCAGGGATCGTTCACTAACATTAAAAAACTCTACATGTTTTAAATTCAACAATCAAGTATCAACAGAAACGTGATAAATGTAAAATAATTACATGTTGCACTATAAATTTAACTGGAAAACGAATGCTAACGATTTTCACGCAGCCTATAAAGGTGATCAAACTAGCAACAAAGTAGCTTAGTTCTGGGTCTAAATGAATCTCGTTCATCGTCTTTGGTTATTAGAGTTCAGTTTAATACTAGTGATGTGTACCTGAAACTGGAACTGATCCTTTGGACTAGGTTCGGAATGTCGGATCAGTGAAACTGATCCAAACTTAAATTTAAAACAGGTCCAAGTTTCAGTCCATACATTTCAGCCTACATGCCGATGCTATTAATTATTACGCTTCACGGTAGGACGGACGGCATCGCGAACTTCGCCGAACTATTCTATGAACTGGACTGGTGGGTGAAGATACTTATAGTTAGTTTAGTACTTATTAGTTTCAGTTTCTGATCTGAGTAAGCGGTAACGTACGCTAAAAAGCCAAAGGCATATGTACTTGATGCGTAATCTATTACTTCAGAGTTTTGTCTGAACCTGAAACTATATACTTTATTCCTGATATCATAATTCAGAACGATTATTTGGAGTATATCTATTATCAAAATAAAGTAAGAGTGGAAATTAAATATTTACATTTAATTAAACAAAATATGTAAATTATTGGTAACTTCATATTAAATTAACAAAAACATTAATCAGCAAGTGCAATACTTAAATTTTTTTTACCAAATATGGAAGTTTATTTAGTTTGTGCATATGTATTTAAAAACAAAATTTGCTTTAGTTTGGCCGCACTTAATCGCGTGCGCCTGTCGTTTAAAATATATCCAGCTTTTGAAAACAATCGCTCGCAGGGAACGGAAGTCGCTATTGCACAACATTTTTGCTGTACCAGTTTGCTTAAGAAAGGATAATTATACTGGTTAATTCTCCACCATTCTAGAGGATTACTTTGTCGATCCAAAACTTCATCTTCTAAATATCGGGTTACTTCCAAGATTGCCCTGCTACTGCTATTTAATGGTTTACTTTCTGCTACTTTTTGTTCAAAGCAATCCCATAAAGATAAAGAATTCGGATTCTTTTCCACTTCACTACTAGTAGAGTTAATAATATTGGAAATATCACTACTCTTTACAATTGTTTTTCTTGAACACTTTTTGTTACCATTTCAGCAACGATGCCCACGACTACTTTTCTAATACTTTCAACTGCATCGACATTTTTAAATGCAAACGTTTTAAAACGAGGATCAAGAAACGTGCATATAGCAAGAGTATTGCTATATTCAACATTTCCAAGTCTTTTACGTAGTCCTATTTCTAAGCAGTTCAACACTGCCCGAGATGTTGGATTAAGGTTTTTTTCCTTTAGTTTTTCGCACACAGTAAGTAACCCACGATTTAAAACAATAACTAAAGAAGCGGAAACATAATTTTCACCACTAGCCGTGCCAGTGGCTTCTTCAAAATGCTTTAAAATTTCACATACTTCTTTTACAATTATCCACTCTTCGGGAGATACTTGCGGCAAATCATCATCTAAAAGACCGAGCGTTGACCTTATACAATTTTCTAATTCTATAAATCTTTTTAACATATAAAACGTGGAGTTCCAACGTGTTGGAACATCCTGAATTAGTTTTTTGGGAACCTCAATACCCGCATGCTTTTGAAAATTCATTAATTTTGAATTAGAAAGACAGCTTCGCTTAAAGTGGGAAACTATGCTTTTTATTTTGTCGATAATTGATTGAATAAGCCCCAATGCATCACGGACAGTAAGATTTAGGGTATGGGCAAAACAACCAAAAAATTTCCATCCTAATTCTGTTGTAATTGCTTTTGTAATATTGTTGGCGTTATCGGAGACAGTTAATATAACTTTCCGCTCTATATCCCATTCTTGTACCACCTGTTTAAGCCGCTCCGCCAAATTTATAGCTGTATGATTTGATGTTAATGCATCACAGCTTAATAGGATAGATTTTAATTTAAAATCCTCTATGAAATGACAAGTGACGGCCATAAAGCTTTCCGTATTTGCTGACGTCCAACAATCTGTTCTTAAACATACATTTGATATATTTTGTAATTTTTCTTTAGCTGCCTGATAAGTTTTTTCATACTCCATTGGAATCAGAATACTTGATATGGTTTGCTGGCAACTGATATGATCGATTTAATGTGTTAATAAATTTTTTAAATCCCCTATCTTCTACTATACTAAAGGGTTGATAATCATAAATGAAAAGGCCAAGTAAATCAGAATCAATGTTTTTCTTTGAGGCAGCAGAAATTTTTTTTGGGATATAGGTAGAAATTTTTTCTTGAACTGCTTTCTTTTGAACACTTAATTTCTGTCTTTTTGGAGTTAATGATGATGATGCAAATTCTGATGTCTCTGTACTGGTGGCTGTGGTAGTATTATTTATATTATTGGCAACATTGTCAACAACGCCAATTTCAATATCGCCATTCGTTTGTGTTTCATTTTTATTGCTATTATTGACGACAGAAGTTGAATCATTAACAAGTGCAATGTTGACACTAGGGTGTTTGCGTTTAAAATGTTTTTTAAATTAGACACGGAATGCTTATAGCACAATTCACTCTTACAAACGTCGCACTTACAAATTTGTCTTTTATCGTCAATTATTGTAAAATACAACCATATAGGACTTCACTTGTTTATGGACATTTTAAAAATAATTATAATAAAAAATCCTGCCCGATAATATTCCGTCGGCTCCAACAGCTAACTATTATTTATGTTATGCCGCCTAAACAAATCACAAGGCCGCAAGACGCGACAGACAACCGACAGAAAATTTATAACCCTCACTCCTCGTCCTCGCAACACGATACAAAACTGAGACCGGACTATACTGTAATGCCGGACTGTTGTACTTATAATGTGGAGATGTGAACCAGATAGATGACTGAACTGAACAATGAACCCTGGAATGGACTGGTTTGAAAGGGTATTACTTGCGGAACGGGCAAACCGCTATATAGGTCCACACAATTTGAATTTTCAACGTACCGTTAATAATGGACTAGAAATAAGCGATAATCTAAACTTATATAGGTACTTGAATTGTGTATGTGTAATCTAATACTTTAGTTTTGTCTGGACAAATTAATCATATGATATCATAATTCATTGTGCTTGTAA
Source organism: Platerodrilus igneus (assembly GCA_036346225.1). NCBI lineage: Eukaryota > Metazoa > Arthropoda > Insecta > Coleoptera > Lycidae > Platerodrilus > Platerodrilus igneus. Next base: position 2,653,454 of record JARFIW010000156.1, read on the forward strand.
ATTTAGAGTCTCATCATACGCTACTGTAAATTAAAACATTAGGGCGTTGTTTATTTATGAACATTCTTCAAAATTTTAACACATTAGAAATAAAACTTCAGCACTACAACTTACAGGCTACAGCACGCTATTTTAAACATAGAAACATTTTCAATCGCAAGGCCGCAAAACGTGAAGATGGAATATTTAATTTTTTTAATTTTATATTTAATTTAATTTAATTTAATATGAAGTATAAACATGAAACTGGACTTGTAGACCTGATGATAATGAATGACAACACCGGACTGAAATCGTTTAAGTTTCAAAGAAAGCAATCGCTACACACAATTTGACTCGTAACATTCGGCAGCTAGCGGACTAGAAACTGGAACTGATCCTTTGGACTAGGTACTCGATCGGACTGGACTAGGTTCGGACTGATCCATAAAAATGTTTGGACCTGCCATCTCTATTTAATACTAATATGAGTTCTGAATAGCACTGTTTGAAGCAAAAACCAGCCAAATATCAATATATAAAAATGGAAAAATTCACGAGGTCGTTGACACCAACTAAACAAGGAATGTCATATAACCTAAAATTTAAATGTCAACATTTAATATTTGGCTTTAAAATTATTGGCAACCTCGTAAATTGCTATTATTCAAACTAAAACTATCACATAAATATTGTACGGTATTAAGTTGACAAACATCTACATAAATAGTTAGTACTTGTGTGACGTCGCGGATGACGAGTTCTATTTAGAAATTGCGAGCACTAGTTCTTGCAATTTCTAAACCGACTTAGTCATCAATATTTGTGTTGTCATATATTGGCGCCGTTGCCACTATCAAAATAGCAATTCCTCGTAACTACAAGGACGGTATCGCTACAATATAGATTTTGCATTTATTTAGTAATTGGTGACGGAAGTGGTTTGTAACTTTTTAAAAGGTAACAAAATGATTTTATACTGACAAAATTATAGTCTAAACTGTTTAGCTTAATTATAAATGTTATTATATGAAAATTGGTACTAGTGAGCATATTTTAAATATAATTGAATGTTTTTAATGTGCTATATATTCTTAATTAAATAGCCATACGCATGTTATACCGGGCACGGAATAATAGCCACCAATAATCAAGACTTCCAAATGTTATGTTTATTAATCTAAAGTAGGAGGACGTACAGTTATGAAAATTTGTTTTTAAGGTTTGCGCTCTACTTCCTAAACGTGAAAAGAACAATTTTAAATGCACGCAAGAATAACGCAAAATGCGGGACAAAACTACGCAAGAGGTTAATGACATGAAATAAGAACGCCAACGAAAATCTAACATACCCAATACAAGTAATATTAGTTGTCAACAAACGTCATAAATGTAAGCGGCAACATTGCAAAATATACAAACCGAGAAGAAAACTTTTTTCTGTAGTTAGAATAAGACAAGAATATTTTTGTACTTTATATGGCGTGACGTAATTTGTGACGAAGTCGGTTTAGAAATTGCGAGAACTATACAAACAAAATGCATTGATAAGTAAGATTGGATGTAAAGGTTTTTCAAAACCTCATGGGCTATTGCGCAGAACACCAATTTAAGTTATTTACGATAAAGTGTATCCTAAAAACATTTACAACGCAGCTGTCGATTTTTAATTCTTCTGTCATTTATTTGCGTATTAAGATTTGTGGTTCATTATTATTGTTTTTGATTATTATTTATGAGATTTCAGCCTTGATTTAACTTGAACCAGTTTTTTCAAAACTACTGCAACTCAGTCTAGTTTTTTATTTGTAGGTATAATGAAGGTTTCGATTCAATTAGAAGAATAATGTTTAGTTTTACAGATTATTATGTTATTTCTGAGCTTTTAATTTTACAATGAGTAACCGCAAAAAAACAGTTCACGGTCAAGAAAAAGAAATTATTTATAGCGTTTAGAGTTTATGGGAAAAGAAAAGAATGGAATGCCTGCTATTCTTATGAATAATTTACAGGAACGAATAGCAATAGCAACTGCAGTTGGATTAAACACAATCGAGCGAATTATTTCAGAAGGGAAGAGCAAACCCGAGGGTGACAAATTTGTATCACCAAGGAAGAAAATTAGTAAGAGAAGTCCTAAATCTAATGTAGGCCAATTTGAGGAATGTGGTAGTAATTTTATGATTTTTTTAGATTAAATTTCTATAAAATACGCATTCTTAAAAAATAATAAGAGGACAGTATTTTGGCAGAGTTTTAAAAAATCTACCCTGTCTATTTTTATCCGCACACGCACAGAAACGTTACACAGGAAAAAACAATAGACAATTCACCAAATAATTTACATTATGTTGATAAATTACTGGTTATGCAATCCACATAGCAGTTGCGTGAATTCAGAATACGTATCTAGAAATTTAATGTTTTTAGACTTTACTTATATGGTATTGTTCTTTCTTTTTATACGATATCTCTCTCTTCCTTCATTGCGCATCTCACAGCCCATGAGATTTTGAAAGACTTATACTATTAGGGTACCTTTAGTGCTATGGAGATTTGGCGATTTGGATATTTGAGGAATGTTCCTATTGGTTAAACTGATCACGTGACACCGCCGAGAAACGTCAAAATCACCGAATCTCCAATCTCCCAAAAGTTGGTTCAAGTTCAACTTTTCTAGCTATTTTGAGATCGAAGCATGCGCGTTTGTTCAGAAAAGCACGTGATTTGTTTGTTTTGTTACAACCTTAACCTTACCTTTTCGTTCGACGTTATATAGTTTGCGTTTTGCCTATTAAACATATTGGAAATGAATAGGAATTCTGTTATTTCTTTAGATACTCATAGCTTAGTAACAGACATTGAAAACTTAACATCCAGTAACCCAAAACAATAACAAATATCATCTGTCAAACTTCTCCAAATACCCGAAGCAGAAAATACTCTAGATGATTAAAAGCGAAAATATCTAATTCCCCAAATCGCCAAATCTCCATAGCACTAAAGGTACCCTTAGGCTACCTTTAGTGCTATGGAGATTTGGCTATTTGGATATTTAGGGAATTAGATATTTTCACTTTTAATCATATAGGGTATTTTCTGCTTTGGGTATTTGGAGAAGTTTGACAGATGATATTTGTTATTGTTTTGGGTTACTGAATGTTAAGTTTTCAATGTTTGTTACTAAGCTATGAGTATCTAAAGAAATAACAGATTTCCTATTCATTTCCAATATGTTTAATAGGCAAAACGCAAACTATATAACGTCGAACGAAAAGGTAAGGTTATGATTGTAACAAAACAAACAAATCACGTGCTTTTCTGAACAAACGCGCATGCTCCGATATCAAAATAGCCAGAAAAGTTGAACTTGAACCAACTTTTGGGAGATTGGAGATTCGGTGATTTTGACGTTTCTCGGCGGTGTCACGTGATCACTTTAACCAATAGGATCATTCTCCAAATATCCAAATCACCAAATCTCCATAGCACTAAAGGTAGCTTTACTTAGAGTAGGTAAAACAACAATGCTCATTTTATAAACCAAAACTAATAAGTATGTAGGAACTTTTTTTTTAGTTAGCTTTAAGCTTTGTAAAATTTGAATATATTTAGCAGTTAGAAAGATTAGAAAAGAGTTGAACCAATACATTTCTGCTTTATGTTTAGTGGCACAAGACTCTACGTCGGCTAAGTTTTTAGGTATTTAAAGCTAGTTTAAATAAAACATTTAACTGTGAGCAACTTGTATTTCATTACACTACATATTCCTAAGATCTCAATATCCCTTTAAATAACTTCCGTAAATAACCTCAGTTTTAGGAGTATGCTGCTTCCTAGATCTGACTGGTTTCTCAAGAATTTTTAAAAGTTTACTAGCAGATGCTTCCAGCTTCTCCTTTATTTGTTGTTGCAACATTGATTCAGACTTCCAAGGGAATTGCACATTCAAAAATATAATTTGAATTAGGATCTCGTATATAATATAACATTTGATTTGAGCAAAATTGGCAATTAACTAAATAATCTTAACAGAAAATACATACAAAAATTTAATACGCGATCTTGAGAATTACTATTGGTTTTATCATGTAGTTGTACAATACCATTAATTAGTAAAACAATAAGAATTTATGAAGTTGAACCTACCTGTTGGTAATTTTCTACAATAGTTGTGTTGTCTACTACTTAATACACAAAACGGCACCGCCACTTTCTTATTTTTCAGTTAAAGTTCTTTTTAATAAATTCACAATTTAATTAAACTTTGAAAGAACACAAGCAAACCGTAATTGTATGTTATGGATTTATAGGGACACATCGGTAAGCAAGTCTGTGTAATTTTCCAATCTTAAAAGTAGTTGCTTTAGGTAACAATTGAGGCAACAAGATAGCACCAAATACATAGAGTCGTTTCGTTTTTAAATTTTTTTTTTTTGATTAATATATGCACGTGAATATAAAAACAAATTAAGATGGGGTTTGAACAAAAAATTTGTTCTACAATGAGACACTCATTAAATCTTGTTTCTTTAACATAACCTATACCTAAATATTTGCAATTTTGACATGTGGTGTTAAACACTGATAATCTTTTTAAGTTTATTCTCCTCTCTTTCAATATTTGTAAATGCAATGGTGTGAAATTGTTTATAATTGAACATGTTGTAACATTTTGTTGTAGGGAAACTTTAAAAAAGAATTGTCTGAATGTAAACACCCAAACAGTCGTAAAACAAGGGCTTTTATAAAAAAGGCGAAAAGGTAAGTTTGTCTGTTATTGACGCGTCTGCCTGAAGAAATATTTGATTTTCAATCAAGTGTTTATCAGCAACCACTGACCATTTTGTACAACAATGCAGTATTATATTCTTAACCAATAAAATAATTGATTTATGATATTAGTGATAAAATTTTTGAGTGTCCCACTATAATGCTATATAAGAAATTACCATTGGATTAAAACTCACCATTTTGTTTAGTTTGATTGTACAGATTATTATTGTTTGCAACATACACCTAGATTTTTAGGAAAGTATTTGTTTATGTATTGGTAACTCTCGATATGTTTCGAGATTTAAATGTTATGGCTTAATCAAAATGGCCTCATTATTTTTAATGATAAGGCAATATCAATTAATTTTAACAACTTTGTGATGGCTTACAGTGTTGGTCCCACACGTTGCATAGAAATATTCAATATGAATTTCTCATTGTTCGAAATGCATAATTCCGTCATTTTTTAATAGATAGCAACTTAGTAGCATTATGTTTGAGCTCATGTAGGAAACTGCACAGATAATTAACTGACTTGAGACTCTGACACCTTGAAGCATATTAGAGTTGTCATTTTTGTGCTACGGTATGAGTAACAAAAATCACAAAACTTGTCTTTTGAATTAAAGCTGATTGTATTAATTTTTACGTATTTTCTCCCCAACAAGTATTTATTATCGCTTTTTGGATTAATTACCCACTTGTATTACAGGTTGACTTCACGCAATAATGCTTTCTCAGATCAGAATTTAAGACGTACTGTTTTGTGGCAAAAAGTAAAATGGTTTCGCAACCATTTGATCCCAGAATACAACACATATTCTGCTGAACAGGCTACTGAACTTATAATGAGGTAATTATATGTATTTTTATAATTTTTGAAGCAAATTAGAAACAACACTTACTTTAATTGGAATGGCTCATGATTTAGTTTTTCAACGTAAGGCTATTATCTATGTCGAAGATTGTTCAATATTCGTAATGTTTTACAAAATAATTACGTTCATATTTAGGTTGTAATCTACTTATGGGTTAGCAGAGTAACAGACATATTTCCTAAATATAAACTTTATTTAACATAAGAATTTTCTTAATTTCATAAGCATAATAATCAGGTTAATTTCTTTTTAAAAACGGAAACCATAACCCGAATCCCCCGACCAATCTCACCATTACTCTCTATAACCAATACGAATGGAAATAGGTAACACTTAGGTGGTGGGAAATACAAAATTTACATTTGGAGGTAAATTTAATATATATATATATATATATATATATATATATATATATATATATATTGCCGTGGTAAATTATACGAATTGTACTTTCTCAAAACACATTGGAGGATTTTATTAATTTTCCAAAACTCGAAAATTGCACACAATAAAAAAATTTTCAAAAATTTTATTTTCTTACCCAGATTCCTGCTCCATCACTTTATTTACTTCCACAGCTCCCTGGTTAGCTCAGTTGGGTCTCCTCTTGGATACCTAGATTCACTATCATACTCTTTATCGTTCACGCACACACTCAATAAAACCACAAAATAATACAACAATCATACAATATTTATTTACCAGTATTTACAAATAAAATTTCAAGATTATTTACATTTCGGTGCTCAAGTTACACCTCAATAAATTCTATTTTTGTAAAGTCCAGTATTTTAACTAGAAATATTAAACACATTGACTGTAACCAGAGTAAATGGGCCCTGAATAATACCTGATTTTTCTTTCTTTATTTATAATTAATTTTAATTAGGACACTCTGGAGTATGGTGAGGTCATGATAACCCAGTTAATTATGAATAATGTATGCTTTTTACTTTGCATACGCTTACTGCAAACAAAAAACCCATGTACTCGTAACAATAAAAATTTAACTTCCTGATGGAACGTTAATAATCTTTATACACCTTTAGATTTCTATTTAAATACCATACTAAAAGTTAGTTATACGTATTATTCTCAATACGCAAAATAATGCAAAATACCTTCATAGTTCACTTCTCATACATCGCAACAATTTTCATAGTTTATAAAACAACAAATTCTAAAGCGTTACCTGGAATTTCTTGAAGATCCCTAGTCCGTTCACGAAGCCGTTAAGTTGTTTTCGCTCTCAGTTTCGTGGTACTGCTCTGCTGGCCGCTTCTAGTTATTTGTAGATGAACACCATCTAAGTTGTGCTGCATGCTCTGCCTTCACAATGCATCCAAATCCAAATTTATTACACTTCTTTCATACTCGCGCACTTTAGTTTAATTTAATTTAATTTACGTTTCATTACTTCACTTCACGAGCTTGTTTAAAATAAATTGTTACGTTTATTCGTGGCATCCACGTTGGGCGCCAAATTTCTTGTTACGTTTATTCGTGGCAGCCACGTTGGGCGCCAAATTTATGCTACGTTGGCTCGTAGCCGTGCGTAACACCAAGAAAGTCAAGGAATGACCGGGCTCAATCGGAGATTAGGGGAGGTTGTAGAAAGCATATAATGTACGCGGCTGTAAGGAATTAGTGACAATACCTGCAATAAAAAAAATTAGTCCTGCAAACCTGAAATAAAGAAAAGCATAGATTGTTCAGTACTTGGCAGAATGTAAAGAAAAACTGTTTGGATAATCTATATATTGTAACAACGGTAAAAGCAATACAAAAATTTTTAGTACAAAGTGAGGTAATATTGGGGAGTAGCAGAAACGTTTCCTCACACACCAATTAAACATAGATCAGACAAAATTTTAACAAAAGATAAATAGGTAAGCACAATTGATATGAGCAATCCAGTAGCATTGATTTTTTTTTCTTTCCTGTCCAAATATTCAAATTACTCAAACTAATTGGTTTTGTTTCTCTTTTTTTTTGTTTCTTAATAGCATGCAATTCTATTGTAAAAGGTATCAGAACGACAAAGATATGGCAAAACAACGGATAGATATTTAAAGTAATAACAAGTAAGAAATAGTTCAACTTACAAAAAGTCCTTCAGTAACGCTTCCTTGCAATTGAAGTGTGGGATTCACGATGTCCTGCACTAACGAGGCACTTCACCCTTGACTGTGAGGGTGTTGATGGGATTTCTTACACTTTACACTAATCACACCTACGTATTTCACTGGTGTTAGCAGCAGACATTATCATGCTGATGGAACTATGTAGCATTGATAAATTTCTTGTTAATTCTATTTCCTGAGACAATAATTTCGAAATATTTTGTAACACAAATCATAAAAAAAAATGGTAATAAAAATTTAGAATCACGGCCTTCAAGGCACGATGTAATGCATTAAACTAACAGTAACATGAGGTGTTTTATTTGCTACCTATGGTAACAAAGAAAAATCTAATGCTTTTGAATAACGAAATTTGCGCAAACAATGATCTATTTTAGATTCTTTGGGGTTAGAAAATTCAGAAACTACAGTATCAACTGTCTTTGGATAATCCAAAGTATGCACTACTCTGATAAAAAAAAGGACCGCGAAACTAGATCGCACACACAGTTCAAATATAAAAAGACAAATCAACTATAAAAACACAATCAATAAAGCACGTGCAAACACTAAAACCGTCCGTCGATTTTCCGTAAAACACGTGCGGTCGAGTAAACACGTTCGCCTATAAAGCATACTTCCTTCAAATGGACTTAGCACTACACTTTAATATACAACTTTTATTTCACAAGAAAAACAACTAAAACCGTGTCGTGCTTGTTCATGAACAATTCGAAAATTCAGACCGCATTAATTCTCACTAGTTTCAAAGCGAAAAGCAAACAGTATTTTTAACGTAATTAATGCATAGGAACCAAGAACAGAACTACAACTGCTCATCTGTTTATATCAACTCGTTGATATTAGAACCTCTTATCTCCTATTCTCTAGACTCGTATATCCACATAAGGAACAAAATTTATATCAGCGGCAAGACAAGAACGATGCAATCCACTCATCATAATAATACGACGCATTCGCCCAAGGAGTTAATAAATATAAAATATAGAAATAGTAGTTACAGAAATGTATTTACAAATTTGGTAAAGCGTAAAATGTTAAACTACAAAAATGCACGTTACAAAATGTTGCACCTCTATAAAATTTAGACTCGACACAATCCGCGTATCAAATTATGAGGCCAACACTGTACTATTTAATTTAAAATAATTTTATATACTTACAAGCTCGTGGTAAATTTCTGTTCTTAGTCTCAAGCGATGAAAGTACTAAGAGAACGAAGTTAAAAGAGAGCGATGCTAATTCTTATAGAGTATTTATATAATTCCAATGTAACCTCTCCATACCCTCCTAACGCGAAATCCTTCATTTAAAATAATACTTCTTAAAATTTTGGTTCAACCGTTTTCGAAATCTTCGAAATTTATCGTTACGATATTTTCCTAAAAATTAACATTCAATATTCCTGTGTTTGTCTGTTATACTACTAACTATACAGGGTGAGTTTTTTTTCATTTTCACTATGGGCATCTTGGAAACCGTTAGAGATAGGGAGACGCTCAAATGGGAAAAGTAATGTGGTTTTGTCTGCTGATCTCACACGTGTTTTTCTTTTTTCGAAAAAATCCATGGATATCTAGCTATATTGAAAAAACTAAATATTGCAATTTTTTCAAATCTGTCTGTCGGCTTTATTGTTGGCATTAGAGAAATAATGTAAATAGAAAACTTGTAGATATTTTTATGCTGAATAAGGAGTGGTTGGAAAAATTTAATTTTTTTTTGTTTCATAGTTATGTACATAACCTCAATTTTTTTAAATGGAAAGCATAGTTGGCTATGGGCTTGCTTAATAGCTTATATTGTGCAGATTTTATTCATATGGCACATAATGGGGTTACTCATGGAAATGACCAAAATATTGAGTTTTTCTTGTTTTATTTAATAAAATGGCTATGTTTCAATATACAATCAGAAAAGGAGACTTTGCGGCTGCATTTCTTTATTATAGCAATACTATTTTTAACAACAAACTGGTAACAGAAAAAATTAACCGATATCAAGATAATTCAAATAACAACAATAATATACAATTTAAATTTATACGGATTGAAAATCACAAAAACCCTTAATGTATAATAAATGGAAACAAAACTAAAATACGAACGAACTCAACTGAATAAATATTGTATTAATAAATTACAAATGCTCAAAAAGCCCACCACTTTGTGCAATACATAACCTACACCTCTTAGCAATGGAATGCATTGCTTTTTTAATGAACGATTAGTAATGCTCCCATGAGCGTAAATTACAGCTTCACGTAGTTGTGCTTCTGTATATTTTTAATATACACTTTATTTTTTACATGTCCATGTATAAAAAAGTCTAATATTGAAAATTCCTGACTTCGGAGTGGCCACTGCACTGGACCATGTCTACCAATCTAAGAATCCGAATGTAACCGATTTAAATAGTCAGTAACACTACGGGTGTTGTGCGGAGATGCACCATCTTGCTGGAACCATTTGAGTCTCCCACGCACTCGTAAAGGAAGTTCATCTAAAAGATTCTCTACATTTGCTTCCAACATATTTAAATATTTCCCTCCTGTTAAACTTCCATTAAATATTATAGGTCTTATAATATTGGTGCCTAGAACACCACCCCATACATTAAAACCAAATTTTATTTGAGGTGTTCGTTGCTGAACTGCATGCGGTTTTTCTTGCATCCACAAATACTCATTGAACCTAATAAAAATACCACAATCTGTGTACCTTGTTTCATCTGACCATAAAACAGTAAATGGAAATTCGTGATCCTACTGACACTCCTCCACAAACCATCTGCAAAATCTTATCCGCTTGTCTTCATCTCCTGGAGCAATTGATATTTTGTATGGATGTAACTTATGCTTTTTCAGGACCCGAACAATAGACCGTTGCGATTTTCCACTGGATAAAGCAATTTCTCTTGTAGAAGTAGAAGGATTGACCTGAACAGCTAATACATTTATTTGTATACTTTCATCAATATTTTGTACATTGTGTTCTTTTCCTTGTATAAAACTGCCATAGTCTCTTAAATCTATATACAAGTTACGAAATGTCGGAACAGATGGTTGATGGCGGTTAAAGTAGCTTTCAAAATATAAATCTGCTGCTCTAGTAGAATTTTTATTACACTCAATGTAACAAGTTAACATAACGAGCTTTCCCTCCTTACTACAATTCATTTTAGCATAAAAGAACCTAATTATTAGTAATAATGTGAACAATAACACCAATGACAGTTACTTCAAAATATAAAGTGCGATTCTATAGGCTTGTTTTATTGTTTACATGGGTGGTCTGATAATTCTGTACAATAAAAACAAAAAACCTTAATATTTCGGTCATTTACAAGAATAACTCCATCATGTGCTATATCAGTAAAATCTGCACAACATAAGCTATTAAACAAGCACATAAACAACTATGCTATCTATTTAAAAAAATTGAGATTATGTTCATATCTATGAAACAAAAAAAAATTAAATTTTTCCAACCACTCATTCCAATTCAGCATAAAAATATCTACAAGTTTTCTATTTACATTATTACTCTAATGTCAACAATAACGCCGACAGATGGATTTGAAAAAAATTGCAATATTTAGTTTTTTCAATATATCTAGATATCCATGGATTTTTTCTAAAAAAGAAAACCACGTGCGAGATCAGCAGACAAAACCGCATTACTTTTCCCATTTGAGTGTCTTTCTATCTCTAACGGTTTCCAAGATGCCCATAGTGAAATTGAAAAAAAACTCACCCTGTATAGACCAATAAGATATTCAATGACGTCTTGAAACCCCGCCTGTATTAACGCTATTCCTCTCTTAAGCATATTCTATGTTTCCTTCTAACTTTGTTTGAGTGGTAGAAATCGATATTACTGTCCACGTTTCAAACTAACCCATGTGGACTGAATACGTGCGTTTTGAAGTGGACTGTTATTATGCCTGTCTCATTCTGACTTATTTCATTGATCGTATATCCCTTCTACACTCTAAGGAAACTTTTAGTTAACATTTACGCGAACCGTCCAACCGTTTACCCGATATACTTTGAATTCTGTCTTTTATCTACACAAATAAGGGGAACTGACATTTCCAAAACCTGCAGGTGTTCAATTAACAAACGTTTTAACACAACATTTCTAGGAAGTTGCGTTTCAAGGTATTTTACATTCAACGGCTGTTTCTGTGTTAGCAAAGCGTTTCACCTTGGTATTATCGATTTTTCAAGCTCTTATGCGTATTAGACGTAATTACCCGTTCAATTAAACTCAATTAAATTAATTAACAATTTGCATTGGCTTCTACAATTTATTTTCTTTACGAATCTAACTATTTTTAATCACTAATTGTAAAATTAGGGTAATACTTGTTACTTTAAATTCATTAAATGAAATAAATTTCGCACGTAAATTCTGGTTGTTTCCTCTATACAGGGTGTTTGAAATTGCCTTGTTTATACTTAATTTAGCCCTTTAAAACCACTACAATATATATATATATATATATATATATATATATATATATCAAACATAACCTATAGGTACAATTTTTAAACCTACAATGTAAGGATACGTTCGAAGAATTAATTATTTACTCAAAATTACATGGTTGATTGCATAAAATGAATCAATAAATTCTTTACTCAAAAGTTACATCTTAAATGTCAAATACTGTAAGCATGTCTAATACCGAATGAATGTTACATATTGTTTGCTTTACGAAAGAATGAATCAATTAATGCCGTTCTTATTCAGATCCGGTTTATATACAAAAATTATCTTTATACGTCATTTTCCAGATCCCTCCTATCTGTATCGAACATAACCAATGCAGCTGATGTAATATTTCCGAGAATTTCATGGTTTTAATAATGTGTCAAGCTACCGCGGTTGATATGATTTATGAACTTCGTAAAGTGTCATCAATCCTCTTATGAAGTTAATATGCCGTTTCTTTCTTTCATATTGTGACACGAAAAGCTATAAAAATATTTCTTATCTATTATATTGCATTTTTAGAAAATGTAAGTTTCTTTGTATTGGGTTTTCATTCATTACAGGAAATAATTGGCTATTTAATGACATTTAAAAACATTCCCTAGTAACTGATGTACTCGTTTATTAACAACGAAGATTCTAGAATTAAAATGTTTTGTTTGAAACTCTTAAAATGACTTGATTACATAATAAAGAGTCACAACTGCGTTCTTCATGCTTTGCAAATGCAATTGATATTGTATTTTTACGATAAATGAAGCGAATACACATAAAGTGTGTTTTGTTTTAACGCATATGAAATGAATGGCTTTGTATTTATAGCTTAGAATGAAAACTCGCTTTCAGTAATCATTTATACACAAAAAAATTAATTACAATTACTTTCTTAACGATTGATTTATACTCTAATAAAGTAAAGATTTCAGCATTTTTAAACGGTTTTTTAAGGTGTCTTTCAATGATTAATTTGCACAAGGTGTCTCATTTGACTGAAAAGAGTTGATTTAAAAATGAGGCTTTTAAGTTTTTATTCATTTTACGATCTCTGTAATGGATGCAATACACAGGAGTTTTAATTACATGATTAATAAGGACTTATTTTATGTTTTGTAATGACACAAATGAAATGAATGGCTTTGCATTTTAATGGCAATGAAATACGCTTATTTTGATACAGGGTAGAGAGATCAAATATTGAGACATTTAATTTTTTCCCATTTACTTCTATTTGAAGGGTTTTTTCATAGAACTTCGATGTTCAATGACCTCTCGTGACCTCCTTAACACATTAATATATCATAAAATACACATGAAGTTTGTCAATAATTTGGGATATAGTCCAGTAATAAAACAAATAGATGAATAATTTAATCAAAATCTTGACGTTTTGGCAGACATTTCTGCCAGTTTAGCTTCTTATAAAGGCAGAAATGTCTGTCGAAACGTCAAGATTTTGATTAAATTATTCATTCATTTGTTTTATTACTGAACTATATCCCAAATTATTGACAAACTTCATGTATATTTTATGATAAAACTGACCAGTCCATTATATTTATAATATATATATATATATATATATATATATATATATATATATTGCGTATAATTAGTTTTGGGTTTTAGGTCAGCAGAATTGAAGAGTTCTCTTTTTAAAGAGAACTCTTCAATTCTGCTGACCTAAACCCAAAACTAATTATATACAATTAAGAAAGCAAGGTCGTTACCGAATTTAGTTTATATATATATATATATATATATATATATATACATATATATATTGATATGATAATATGATAACGCCGTACTCAGTGTAATAAACGTCCTACTGAACGCTACTGCTCTGTGTTTCTTTACAATCAAATCTTTTACTTTTATTATGCCACGACTAGCCGTTTTTAATATACACAGAGTGCACAACGTTACGATGATCAATTTTCTTTTACCCCTATATGATTACCTGTGTGAATTGATAAAACGAAGTCAATCAACATTCATATAATGAAAGGAAATAATATTTACACTTCACAATTTTTGCAATTCTTTAAATACACCCTTCAATCAATTAATATAATATGGATTATTTATCCCAAAATTTATCTGCTTTTAATTTAAAATAAAGTCACCAAAAGCAACACCCTTTACAAAAAATTCTGGAACGTTTGAGACCTTTTTATGATTATTTCGTAAATTTTAATGTACTCAATGTCCTTGTCGACTCTATACAAATTAGTGAGAAAATTAATATATTCAATGTAAAAGTTTAAGTTAGAAAAGATTCCTTAAAACTAGGTAGGTCTGACCTGATTTGTTTCGTGTTGTGGATCAACGCCGCCTCATTATCTTCAATCGAAACCAATGCCCTGCTTTGTACTCCTTATGTTAAACCAATAATTCAGTACGGTCACCCCTTGTTTCCAAAATCACCTCGTGCTTTATTCTATATTTCTATGTATATACTTTAAATGCCACTTGGTATTCCAGACCAGAATTAGAATTAAAATTAGAATTGTTTTCGACGCAGATTAGAATTAGAATTGTACCATAAGCATTTTCGACGTGGATTAGAATTGAACCAGAAATAGTCCAGGAAGCCCTATATCATTATAAATTTTAATTTAAATTATTTACCCAATTTCTACTAACGTTTTCTGGAAAAAACGGCAAAACTCTTCATATATTCTTAACGCAATTGTTTCACGGCACTATTTTCACTATAACATAAATTTTATTTATCTGACGCGTAGATTTCTGGTTAAAAGTGTTGTGGATTCAACGTGCATCAAGTTGAGACTGAGCTGCCTTATCATCGGTGGGTGTTATATAGCTTTTTCCCACTACATTTGGATTGGTTTTCCAAGCAGTCTTGCAGATTGTTTCAACCAACCAGGTTTCTCTTTAATATTTCCAGTATTTTCAAGCTGATTTCTGATGAAACTCTTTTGGATTCTCATATCATGCTTGTTATTTGCTATTGTTATCGTGGCCGGACTTTTAACTTATGTCTGATGTTTTGTATAGATAAAGCTTTTGGAGAATTGTACGAAATAAATGATGTAACACAAATACTGTTTTCGTATTTATTTAAACTAATCTTTGAAAGTGCGTTTTCTTATCAAAGCGTTTATTGTTCGTCCTTTATCACAAGCATAATTACAGGAGGATTTATTAGGTTTTGTCCTATCTTCTGCATCTTTATTTTATTAACTTGTTAAACACTCCTCAGTGTAGTTTAATTACATGTACGATTATTTCTCTGCTGAATACGCATTCTATTATTGAAAGATATGCTTGCTAGCATTGATTAAAGTTAATTACGGTCTATATACAGGATGTTAAATGCTTGCTATTTACATAATGTACGAATTACTTATTTTCCTGCTAAATAAATGCAGTTCTCTGATTCCCAGTGCTATTTACAGTTACTGCACAACCCTTACTACTCAATACACCCCTAAACAACCCCTTATCACAGCATTATATATATATAAATTTAAATTACTGTGTTACCTTATAAGAATCGAGCCTCACGAATTGGGCGTCAAAATTATGCCGTGGAACTCGGGTAAAATCCTCACCAACAAAAATATTTTCGAAAATTACATTAAATTTTCAAATTCAAAAATAGAAAAATTTCCAAAAATTTAACTAAGTCAAAAAAAAATTGCTTACCCGTTTTCCTCTCTTCCTCAGTTGAACGGCCTTCTTCAACTGCTTCCGGCTAGCTCATTAGGACCTCCTTTTGGATAGCTATATTCATTCATAAATCCTATCATTCACGCACATGCCCAATAAAACCACAAAATACAACAAACATACAATCTTTTATTTATTCCTATTTACAAATGCAATTCATTATTATTTTATTGTTCACGTTACACTTCAGTAACCTTTATTTTGTAATGTCCTTTATTTAATTTTAAACTCATCAAACACATAAAATGGACCTTGAATAATACCTTCTCTAAAATTCCTTCATTATAATTTATTTATTTATTTTAATACTCTACGTAAACTGTTGGATATGGTGAGCTCATAATAACCCAATTAATGTATGCCCTTCTACTCTTTGCAAAAAAAAACAAAGCCCTGTACTCTTCACAAAATTTCACGTTCTGCTGGAACGTTTAAAAGCCTTCTAGACACCTTCAATTTCTAGTTGAATACCGTAATAAAGTTATTTACACATATTCTGTTCAATACGTAAACAATTCACACTACCTTGAAAAACACTTTCATACTCTACCCCAATGTTTACAGTTTATAGGAATCACAAATTTAAATCGTTACCTGGCATTTCTAGAAGATCTTCGCTCTGTAGAGGATGCCATGTAATTTTCTACCAGGTCAGCAGGTCGATTCTCTCAATTACTAGACGACTTCCATTTCAGTTAATCTGCCAACGCCTCCTTCTCGGTGTAACCAAATTCCAAATTTTATTTCACTGTAATCTACGTTATTTAATGTCCCGACACGAGTTGATAATAAATTATAGGTGATACCTCTATTAAAATAAGTTATTTCGGCACACTAACCATGTTTTTAATTAATTTAGAGGCTATCACTAAGCAATACACTTTAAATTATTTGTTAATACTTACAACTCGTGTTAATTTTTATACGTGCCTTTGGGACGATCGAAATAATAAGGCACGAAGTTGAAAGACAAGAGAGCGATTCCTAGTTCTCTAGAGTATTTATGTCGTTCGACTGTAACCTCTCCAGGCCCCCAGTTATCCGAAATCCATTGCACACCACACACATTCTCACAATTTTGCACTCAACCCCAATTTCAAATCTGCGAATTTCAATACCTCGTTATAAAATTACAAGAAAATCACGCTACACTATCCTTGCGTCTATATCAAGTTGAACTAACATATCGACCAATCGTAGACTTAATGACGTTTCTCAAATCCCTCCTCTACTATTGTGGTCGCATGCTTATACGTTTTGTACGTCTCAGTCTAACCTCGCTTGAGTGGTTGAAAAATCAATATTCTCGTTTGTTCACTGTTTACACATCTGGACTCTGTACGTGAGTTAAATAACCCCCTTATTAGCATTTCCCGTGAATATAAGCGACGGTTTTACAATATACGTAGAATTTTTGTTGGTTATGTACAGAAATTATTGGAACGTGACATTTAAAAATACGCAGGTGTTCAATCGTAACATTTTAAAATAACACTTCTACGATTTGGATATTCCACGTATTTTAACCCTCTTGATATATTGGTACGTTAGCAACGCGTCTCATCTTGGTATTACCGGATTTTTAAATGCTTTTATGCATATTATATATCAATAATCGTTCAATTAAGTTCGAATTAATTACTAAATTAATGTCATTGGCTTCTACCATTTAATTTCTTAGCAAACCTACTTAAATTTCATTAATTATTTATAAAATTTCGTTGATACCAGATACTTAAAAAAGAATTAACTAATATAATTTCCGCACGTACTTTCTGGTTGTTTCTTTATACAGGGTGTTCTGAAATTGCTTCGTTTATATTTATTTTTGATCTTTTAAAACCACTATATAATCCCCCTATTTCAATTTTAAGAAAAACTATCCCCGGTTTTTCTGAATTTAAATACCTGCATTCTACTTTAATTTTAACTGCTCTTTCTATACACCTATCTACTCACCTAACACTACCTATACCTATTTAATCCCACCTATCACTACTTCACTACCTATTTCTATCTATTACTACATCTATCTCTACTTAATTCTATCTATCTACACCTATCTTTATTTCTAATTACCTATTCACACCTATCACTATCTTCTACCTAATTATTTCTATCTATTATTAGCTTTTCACCCTCTTATTTCATTGTCTTTTCTTCTTTCATTTCTCTTTTAGTCCTTTATTGACTCTTTACATACATCTTTTGTATTTTGTCTTAATTTTCAGTCTTCCTAACCTTTAACCTCACCTATTATCCTTATCTATTCTTATCCTAACTCAACCTAACTAATTCTATACCTATATCTAACTATCTCCCATATTTATCCTATACCTAATCTATATACACCTATTTCTATCCCTATCTATTTAAATTTTACTTTATTATACACCTATCTCTACTTTTCTATATACACCTATCCATATTTATCCTATTTCTACTTCTACTTTTCTATATACCTATTTCTATTTCTACTTTTCTATATACACCTATCGCTATCTCTGTATTCTATATCTATACTAAAATTCACCTATCTCTATCCTTTTTGTCATTAATCTTCCTCTTGCTATTTAAATCTAACTCTCTTCTTAATCCTCCATGTCTTTCTTCTAACCATCCTAATACTCTTCATCCCTATTTCTCCTCCTATTTCTATACTTATCATCCTTGTTATTTCACATAAAATAAACTTATCCCTATTATCCTGACTCTTAAATATTTCTTCTTCATTCCCTATACTTGTCTGTTTCTCATTTATTATACTTTCTTTTTCTGCGGACAAACCAAACGATACTACCTCAACATCTTTATCTTTCCCTTCTATACAAAACTTTTCATCTCTTCTAGACCCTTCATGTACAATATTCATTTTATAAAAATCATTTAAATTCAAATTATCAAAATTATCTTTGCCCCTTAACTCACTTATGCCTATATTTACCTCTTTTGTGTCACATAACGCTATTTTTACTTCTATCTCTCTTCTTGATCCTGACTCGTTATCTACTATTAACGCTGCGCCTGACTCTACTTCTACTTGTTCAGCCTCTACTCTCACTATCCATTGTACCTCGTCTAACCTTTCCTCACTATATTCCCCTGAGTCGATCTCTCTCCCTTCTTCATCATCTCCCTCTATACTATTAATACATAACCCCATGTCATCTTCCGTGACATCATAACTTGCCTTCCAGGGCAATATCCTATCCCCAATCCTAACTATTTTTCTCTCCATATCTATTATAACCCCTAACTTCATCATGCAATCGACCCCTAATATCCCTTTAAACTTTAACCCAGGTACAATTATAAATTCTTGTTCACAGCTTACTGAACCTAACTCTACTTTCAAAATAACTACGCTATTTACAACAGCAAATCGTTTTTTATTCGGCGCAACCAGGTGACTTCTTTTTATTGGCATTATCCTATCACACACTTTATTTTTAATTTCATTGACGAATTCCTCCGATACCAAACTCGCTTCAGCTCCTGAATCTAATAAAGCTCCTAAATTTTTTTCAAAAATTTTAATTTCAATTATGGGCAAACAAATTTTTCTACTATTTCTGGCTCAATTTCTTCTTCAATTTTAAAAATTCCTTCGGATGTTCATACTTGTACACAGTGATGTCTAGTGGTTTGTCCGTCTTAAAAATCCTGTCCAGGTCTGTTTTCCCTACTCGGTCCTGGTCTAGCCGTCACCTCAGCGTATGTCCTAGGCGTTTCCACTCGTTCCGTGTTCGTATCAGCAGTCCCCCTCATGTCCGGTGAACTGTTTTGTCTGGTAGGCCCCGGTCTCGGTGCAGGTCCCCTTCCTAAACTATTACTTCTAAAGTATGGCCGTCGCTGTTCCCAATTCTGTCGCTGGTATCCATAACTATTCCCCCGTCTAGCGTAGTTGTCCCGTCTATTGTCGAACCTAACTGTGTTGATCTGTCTTTCCCTATGTTCCCGAGGTCGTCCACTACTTACGTCGTCGTACCTCTGCAGGTATTCCAAAAACATTTCTCTGTCCACTATGTTCTGTAGTGCAACGTGTTGTCTTACTTCTACCTCGAAGTGTCGCGATAAGTACTTGATAATTTGTCGGTCCGTCAGTGGTGGGTTCAGTTGCTTCGCTATGCTATACTTGCATATAGCATATTGCTCCCTACTTCCTGAAAATTCTCCCTTAAATTTCCCTGTGATTAAGTCGTCTCGTACCTGGTCTTGTCTGTGGTCACTCCAATAGTGCTTTAAAAATCTGTTTTCAAAGTCCGTGTAGGTGTCAATTTCCTGTCCTATTAAATTATACCAAGCTTCAGCATGGTCGTTAAGCAAAGCTTTTACAATATTTAATTTGGCTTGTTCGTCGTATACATTATTTATTAACCCTCTAACATTATTAATAAATATTTGCGGGTTTACTCTACTATCCCCATAAAATTTTATTTGTTGTTCTAAAGAAACATTACCTGTTACAAACCTTGGACCATCCCCCATTAAAGTCGCTACATGATGCTTAATCCCTGTCACTTCTCTCTCAACTCGACCTAACTGATCCTTACACGAGTCCGTTACCTCAGTCATTTTCGCATTAATCTCATCCTCACAGAAAATCCTTACATCAGTCCTTAATTGTCCCATTTCCAAATTTAAACCTCTAATATCACGCTCATTTTTATCAACCCTATTTTCAACTTCCCCCATCGTTACCGTCAAGCTATTTTTGAATTCAGAAACTTCTTTATTCGTCTTATCTATTTTTCACTTAGGGTTTCCCTAACGCCTGTTAATGTTTCATTCATCTTTTCAAATTTCCTATTTGAATCCTCTCTAACCCCACTTAACGTCTCACTCATCTGGTCAAATTTCCTATTAGATTCTTCATTCATCCTCTCTAGCATTCTCAAAATTACTTCATTCCCAGCTTCTCCTGATTCCGTCCTTGACTGATCCCTACTACCTCCAGCTTCCTCCATTTTCGAATTTTTCTCACACAAAGCACTATCGTCACTTCCAATTTCCACTCCTTGGCTCCTTAACCACTCCTTTCTCTGCATACGTTCAAATCACTCTCACACACTCTAAAATACTCTTAAATTTATACGCCAAAAAAAACTGAAACTCTCTCTCTCTCAGATCGCCAGTTTCCTGGAATAAAATCACTAAAATTTTACTTGGAAACCGAGCCTCACTTTTGGGTCGCCAAAATTTCTGTGTAACCTTATAAGAATCGAGCCTCACGAATTGGGCGTCAAAATTATGCCGTGGAACTCGGGTAAAATCCTCACCAACAAAAATATTTTTGAAAATTACATTAAATTTTCAAATTCGAAAATAGAAAAATTTCCAAAAATTTAACTAAGTCAAAAAAAAATATTGCTTACCCGTTTTCCTCTCTTCCTCAGTTGAACGGCCTTCTTCAACTGCTTCCGGCTAGCTCATTAGGACCTCCTTTTGGATAGCTATATTCATTCATAAATCCTATCATTCACGCACATGCCCAATAAAACCACAAAATACAACAAACATACAATCTTTTATTTATTCCTATTTACAAATGCAATTCATTATTATTTTATTGTTCACGTTACACTTCAGTAACCCTTATTTTGTAATGTCCTTTATTTAATTTTAAACTCATCAAACACATAAAATGTACACGGAGTAAATGGACCTTGAATAATACCTTCTCTAAAATTCCTTCATTATAATTTATTTATTTATTTTAATACTGTACGTAAACTGTGGGTTATAGTGAGCTCATAATAACCCAATTAATGTATGCCCTTCTACTCTTTGCACTCTAAAACCAAAAAAACAAAGCCATGTACTCTTCACAAAATTTCACGTTCTGATGGAACGTTTAAAAGCCTTCTAGACACCTTCAATTTCTAGTTGAATACCGTAATAAAGTTATTTACACATATTCTGTTCAATACGTAAACAATTCACACTACCTTGAAAAACACTTTCATACTCTACACCAATGTTTAAATTTTATAGGAATCACAAATTTAAATCGTTACCTGGCATTTCTAGAAGATCTTCGCTCTGTAGATGATGCCATGTAATTTTCTACCAGGTCAGCAGGTCGATTCTCTCAATTACTAGACGACTTCCATTTCAGTTGATCTGCCAACGCCCGCCTCCTTCTCGGTGTAACCAAATTCTATTTCACAGTAATCTACGTTATTTAATGTCCCGACACGAGTTGATAATAAATTATAGGTGATACCTCTATTAAAATAAGTTATTTCGGCACACTAACCGCGTTTTTAATTAATTTAGAGGCTATCACTAAGCAATACACTTTAAATTATTTGTTCATACTTACAACTCGTGTTAATTTTTATAATAAGGCACGAAGTTGAAAGATAAGAGAGCGAGTCCTAGTTCTCTAGAGTATTTATGTCGTTCGACTGTAACCTCTCCAGGCCCCCAGTTGTCCGAAATCCACTGCACACCATACACATTCTCACAATTTTGCACTAAACCCCAATTTCAAATCTGTGAATTTCAATACCTCGTTATAAAATTACAAGAAAATCACCCTACACTATCCTCGCGTCTATATCAAGTTGAACTAACATATCGACCAATCGTAGACTTAATGACGTTTCTCAAATCCCTCCTCTACTATTGTGGTCGCATGATTATACTTTTTGTACGCCTCAGTCTAACCTCGCTTGAGTGGTTGAAAAATCAATATTCTCGTTTGTTCACTGTTTACACGTGGACTCTGTACGTGAGTTAAATAACCCCCTTATTAGCATTTCCCGTGAATATAAGCGACGGTTTTACAATATACGTAGAATTTTTGTTGGTTATGTACAGAAATTATTGGAACGTGACATTTAAAAATACGCAGGTGTTCAATCGTAACATTTTAAAATAACACTTCTACGATTTGGATATTCCACGTATTTTAACCCTCTTGATATATTGTGACGTTAGCAACGCGTCTCATCTTGGTATTACCGGATTTTTAAATGCTTTTATGCATATTATATATCAATAATCGTTCAATTAAGTTCGAATTAATTACTAAATTAATGTCATTGGCTTCTACCATTTAATTTCTTAGCAAACCTACTTAAATTTCATTAATTATTTATAAAATTTCGTTGATACCAGATACTTAAAAAAGAATTAACTAATATAATTTCCGCACGTACTTTCTGGTTGTTTCTTTATACAGGGTGTTCTGAAATTGCTTCGTTTATATTTATTTTTGATCTTTTAAAACCACTATATAATCCCCCTATTTCAATTTTAAGAAAAACTATCCCCGGTTTTTCTGAATTTAAATACCTGCATTCTACTTTAATTTTAACTGCTCTTTCTATACACCTATCTACTCACCTAACACTACCTATACCTATTTAATCCCACCTATCACTACTTCACTACCTATTTCTATCTATTACTACATCTATCTCTACTTAATTCTATCTATCTACACCTATCTTTATTTCTAATTACCTATTCACACCTATCACTATCTTCTACCTAATTATTTCTATCTATTATTAGCTTTTCACCCTCTTATTTCATTGTCTTTTCTTCTTTCATTTCTCTTTTTAGTCCTTTATTGACTCTTTACATACATCTTTTTGTATTTTTGTCTTAATTTTCAGTCTTCCTAACCTTTAACCTCACCTATTATCCTTATCTATTCTTATCCTAACTCAACCTAACTAATTCTATACCTATATCTAACTATCTCCCATATTTATCCTATACCTAATCTATATACACCTATTTCTATCCCTATCTATTTAAATTTTACTTTATTATACACCTATCTCTACTTTTCTATATACACCTATCCATATTTATCCTATTTCTACTTCTACTTTTCTATATACCTATTTCTATTTCTACTTTTCTATATACACCTATCGCTATCTCTGTATTCTATATCTATACTAAAATTCACCTATCTTTATCTTTTCGTCATTAATCTTCCTCTTGTTATTTAAATCTAACTCTCTTCTTAATCCTCCATGTCTTTCTTCTAACCATCCTTTTCCTTCTATTTCTATACTTATCATCCATGTTATTTCACATAAAATAAACTTATCCCTATTATCCTGACTCTTAAATCTTTCTTCTTCATTCCCTATAGTTGTCTGTTTCTCATTTATTATACTTTCTTTTTCTGCGGACAAACCCAACGATACTACCTCAACATCTTTATCTTTCCTTCTATACAAAACTTTTCATCTCTTCTAGACCCTTCATGTACAATATTCATTTTATAAAAATCATTTAAATTCAAATTATCAAAATTATCTTTGCCCTTAACTCACTTATGCCTATATTTACCTCTTTTGTGTCACATAACGCTATTTTTACTTCTATCTCTCTTCTTGATCCTGACTCGTTATCTACTATTAACGCTGCCTGACTCTACTTCTACTTGTTCAGCCTCTACTCTCACTATCCATTGTACCTCGTCTAACCTTTCCTCACTATATTCCCTGAGTCGATCTCTCTCCTTCTTCATCATCTCCTCTATACTATTAATACATAACCCCATGTCATCTTCCGTGACATCATAACTTGCCTTCCAGGGCAATATCCTATCCCCAATCCTAACTATTTTCTCTCCATATCTATTATAACCCCTAACTTCATCATGCAATCGACCCTAATATCCCTTTAAACTTTAACCCAGGTACAATTATAAATTCTTGTTCACAGCTTACTGAACCTAACTCTACTTTCAAAATAACTACGCTATTTACAACAGCAAATCGTTTTTTATTCGGCGCAACCAGGTGACTTCTTTTTATTGGCATTATCCTATCACACACTTTATTTTTAATTTCATTGACGAATTCCTCCGATACCAAACTCGCTTCAGCTCCTGAATCTAATAAAGCTCCTAAATTTTTTTCAAAAATTTTAATTTCAATTATGGGCAAACAAATTTTTCTACTATTTCTGGCTCAATTTCTTCTTCAATTTTTAAAAATTCCTTCGGATGTTCATACTTGTACACAGTGATGTCTAGTGGTTTGTCCGTCTTAAAAAATCCTGTCCAGGTCTGTTTTCCCTACTCGGTCCTGGTCTAGCCGTCACCTCAGCGTATGTCCTAGGCGTTTCCACTCGTTCCGTGTTCGTATCAGCAGTCCCCCTCATGTCCGGTGAACTGTTTTGTCTGGTAGGCCCCGGTCTCGGTGCAGGTCCCCTTCCTAAACTATTACTTCTAAAGTATGGCCGTCGCTGTTCCCAATTCTGTCGCTGGTATCCATAACTATTCCCCCGTCTAGCGTAGTTGTCCCGTCTATTGTCGAACCTAACTGTGTTGATCTGTCTTTCCCTATGTTCCCGAGGTCGTCCACTACTTACGTCGTCGTACCTCTGCAGGTATTCCAAAAACATTTCTCTGTCCACTATGTTCTGTAGTGCAACGTGTTGTCTTACTTCTACCTCGGAAGTGTCGCGATAAGTACTTGATAATTTGTCGGTCCGTCAGTGGTGGGTTCAGTTGCTTCGCTATGCTATACTTGCATATAGCATATTGCTCCCTACTTCCTGAAAATTCTCCCTTAAATTTCCCTGTGATTAAGTCGTCTCGTACCTGGTCTTGTCTGTGGTCACTCCAATAGTGCTTTAAAATCTGTTTTCAAAGTCCGTGTAGGTGTCAATTTCCTGTCCTATTAAATTATACCAAGCTTCAGCATGGTCGTTAAGCAAAGCTTTACAATATTTAATTTGGCTTGTTCGTCGTATACATTATTTATTAACCCTCTAACATTATTAATAAATATTTTGGGTTTACTCTACTATCCCCATAAAATTTTATTTGTTGTTCTAAAGAAACATTACCTGTTACAAACCTTGGACCATCCCCCATTAAAGTCGCTACATGATGCTTAATCCTGTCACTTCTCTCTCAACTCGACCTAACTGATCCTTACACGAGTCCGTTACCTCAGTCATTTTCGCATTAATCTCATCCTCACAGAAAATCCTTACATCAGTCCTTAATTGTCCCATTTCCAAATTTAAACCTCTAATATCACGCTCATTTTTATCAACCCTATTTTCAACTTCCCCCATCGTTACCGTCAAGCTATTTTTGAATTCAGAAACTTCTTTATTCGTCTTATCTATTTTTCACTTAGGGTTTCCCTAACGCCTGTTAATGTTTCATTCATCTTTTCAAATTTCCTATTTGAATCCTCTCTAACCCCACTTAACGTCTCACTCATCTGGTCAAATTTCCTATTAGATTCTTCATTCATCCTCTCTAGCATTCTCAAAATTACTTCATTCCCAGCTTCTCCTGATTCCGTCCTTGACTGATCCCTACTACCTCCAGCTTCCTCCATTTTCGAATTTTTCTCACACAAAGCACTATCGTCACTTCCAATTTCCACTCCTTGGCTCCTTAACCACTCCTTTCTCTGCATACGTTCAAATCACTCTCACACACTCTAAAATACTCTTAAATTTATACGCCAAAAAAAACTGAAACTCTCTCTCTCTCAGATCGCCAGTTTCCTGGAATAAAATCACTAAAATTTTACTTGAAACCGAGCCTCACTTTGGGTCGCCAAAATTTCTGTGTAACCTTATAAGAATCGAGCCTCACAATTGGGCGTCAAAATTATGCCGTGGAACTCTGGTAAAATCCTCACCAACAAAAATATTTTTGAAAATTACATTAAATTTTCAAATTCGAAAATAGAAAAATTTCCAAAAATTTAACTAAGTCAAAAAAAATATTGCTTACCCGTTTTCCTCTCTTCCTCAGTTGAACGGCCTTCTTCAACTGCTTCCGGCTAGCTCATTAGGACCTCCTTTTGGATAGCTATATTCATTCATAAATCCTATCATTCACGCATGCCCAATAAAACCACAAAATACAACAAACATACAATCTTTTATTTATTCCTATTTACAAATGCAATTCATTATTATTTTATTGTTCACGTTACACTTCAGTAACCCTTATTTTGTAATGTCCTTTATTTAATTTTAAACTCATCAAACACATAAAATGTACACGGAGTAAATGGACCTTGAATAATACCTTCTCTAAAATTCCTTCATTATAATTTATTTATTTATTTTAATACTGTACGTAAACTGTGGGTTATAGTGAGCTCATAATAACCCAATTAATGTATGCCCTTCTACTCTTTGCACTCTAAAACCAAAAAAAAACAAAGCCATGTACTCTTCACAAAATTTCACGTTCTGATGGAACGTTTAAAAGCCTTCTAGACACCTTCAATTTCTAGTTGAATACCGTAATAAAGTTATTTACACATATTCTGTTCAATACGTAAACAATTCACACTACCTTGAAAAACACTTTCATACTCTACACCAATGTTTAAATTTTATAGGAATCACAAATTTAAATCGTTACCTGGCATTTCTAGAAGATCTTCGCTCTGTAGATGATGCCATGTAATTTTCTACCAGGTCAGCAGGTCGATTCTCTCAATTACTAGACGACTTCCATTTCAGTTGATCTGCCAACGCCCGCCTCCTTCTCGGTGTAACCAAATTCTATTTCACAGTAATCTACGTTATTTAATGTCCCGACACGAGTTGATAATAAATTATAGGTGATACCTCTATTAAAATAAGTTATTTCGGCACACTAACCGCGTTTTTAATTAATTTAGAGGCTATCACTAAGCAATACACTTTAAATTATTTGTTCATACTTACAACTCGTGTTAATTTTTATAATAAGGCACGAAGTTGAAAGATAAGAGAGCGAGTCCTAGTTCTCTAGAGTATTTATGTCGCTCGACTGTAACCTCTCCAGGCCCCAGTTGTCCGAAATCCACTGCACACCATACACATTCTCACAATTTTGCACTAAACCCCAATTTCAAATCTGTGAATTTCAATACCTCGTTATAAAATTACAAGAAAATCACCCTACACTATCCTCGCGTCTATATCAAGTTGAACTAACATATCGACCAATCGTAGACTTAATGACGTTTCTCAAATCCCTCCTCTACTATTGTGGTCGCATGATTATACTTTTTGTACGCCTCAGTCTAACCTCGCTTGAGTGGTTGAAAAATCAATATTCTCGTTTGTTCACTGTTTACACACGTGGACTCTGTACGTGAGTTAAATAACCCCCTTATTAGCATTTCCCGTGAATATAAGCGACGGTTTTACAATATACGTAGAATTTTTGTTGGTTATCTACAGAAATTATTGGAACGTGACATTTAAAAATACGCAGGTGTTCAATCGTAACATTTTAAAATAACACTTCTACGATTTGGATATTCCACGTATTTTAACCCTCTTGATATATTGGTACGTTAGCAACGCGTTTCATCTTGGTATTACCGGATTTTTAAATGCTTTTATGCATATTATATATCAATAATCGTTCAATTAAGTTCGAATTAATTACTAAATTAATGTCATTAGCTTCTACCATTTAATTTCTTAGCAAACCTACTTAAATTTCATTAATTATTTATAAAATTTCGTCGATACCAGATACTTAAAAATGAATTAACTAATATAATTTCCACACGTACTTTCTGGTTGTTTTTTTATACAGGGTGTTCTGCAATTGCTTCGTTTATATTTATTTTTGATCTTTTAAAACCACTATATAATATATATTAATATATATAACGTTACATTTAAGCAATAAGATAATAGAAAAAAATGTTAACGAAATGTTTAGTGCAGATTTCCTATCAGATATGAGAGAAATTTTAAATGCGGGTTTTGCAAAAATGTAAAATATTGAATTGCTTTTAGGAAAAATTAACAAAACTTACGAATCAGAACCTAGAAATATAGCTGCCTCAGCTAACGATTGTAATAATGAAAGGAACGAAGTTGGACGAATACCTCAAGATCGGAGAGATAATCCCAGGGAAAATGCTCATAATATAACCCCATCTTTGAATGACAGTACAGTTGTTGCATTTATAACAGGGATCCAATTGAAGATCTGTTATGGGACAGAGAAGAGGAGATTGAAAATTGTGAGAAAGCACATTATTACCTTCATTATTGACAATTAACACTGAAATAGGCATACATTTCACTCGGGCTTGGGAGTGCAATATAATTGCATTTCAGGATTCATCCATATAAAACTAACAGAAAATGAAGTTATAATTCACTAATCTTGAGATGTCAGCCATTATTGGCAATAGCACTTTGTTACTTGTCGAATGACAGGTACTATAATTTCTCATGCGGTTACACAGTGGTTATAATTGATTTCACAAGGATTTACTAACCTTATTATTGAGATAAATTACAGAATGAGCATAGATTAATATACTAGGAATATACTTATCTTGAGTTCTAAATAATTATATGGTAAAGCAACGAAGGAATCCATGATTACAATGTGGTCACACGAAGTAGCAAAGCTATGGCTTTTTTCTTTTTTGTACTTTTACAGGTCGCATGGGTTTCAGTGGCTTCTCTTGGTCGTATTACGGTGGAGTTTGTTCATAACCTACAACATTAAGGAAAACAAAGAGGTATTATTGGTAAATGAATGGCATAGGGATTCGACAGGTTCACTCCAACATTAAACACAACTTTACTTCGCCTTTCAGATACGATAGCTGCATTTACAATCCATCATGCCAGCTGTTCTTTTACTTAATTTCTCCACCACTCCTTGTATGTAATACGTTCCTATTTATCGAAGACAACGATGCACATTTTTCGAATCAATAAGTAGAAATCCTGTATAATTATTAAAATAAAACTTGTGAAACTATAAAAACCTGTAACAACTTATAGTGTTTTCAAATACTAATACTTGACATGTGTGGTGGGGGCGAAGTAGAAGTCCTACGCATTGCGTTGCATGTTCTTGCAGGAAGCAAATATCAAAATAAAATTCTAGGAACAATAAATACTTTGTGGAGGGAGAGTGAAATATAGTACAAGATTTATAAAACCGTGGCTCAATGATGTTCACGATCAAACAGGGTGTACTTTAGGAACTTCCAGAAGCAAACCCTAATAACATCTTTGCATTCCTGAAACTGATAACCAAATAAATTGTAGCAATGCACTTTTAGTGCTTGTACAAGATTGGTTGTTGAGTAGAGCCCAATATCGTCAATGCCAACATAATAAATTAAGTCAACTGCAAATGGTGACGGGCAATTGGCTTTACAACCACACTCACAATCAGTCTTCTGTCTGTCGCAGCCATAGAGCAAATCAAAATTGGTTTTATCACTACCACTTTCGCAATCCATATCATAATTCCATCATAATACCTTTGAAAAGTGCCCTTCTCAAAACACACAAGTTGAGCTTTCACAATGCCTTTGAACTCGAATTTAGGTGTTATATTTGAATTCTTAAAAAAACTACAGGTGATCATTGTTTCTTCCTTAAATTCTGACATAACTGTATACACAAAAATCAGCCATAATTTCCAACTGATAAGATTAAACTCAGATGGGTCACTTTCACTAGACTAGATCACCTAACAGGGTGTCTAATTAACTGGAGTTACCAATATTTTAGATTATTTTGTATTCCTTGTTATCCACTGTCCTTTTCTTGATAAACATTTATGCAACTGCAGAGAAGATATAGATATACCAGGAATGCTACAAATCGGATGTGTCAATGTTTGCGTTGTCAAACAAAAGTGACAGAGGGGGGGAAATATTGAACAGTTTGATTACAGCATACTTTAAAAGTTAATAATGTATTTGATGAAATACTACGTCTGATTCAATTAGATTTTGTTAACCAAATAGTTTGGGGTAATAATTTTATACTATGACTTGTAATTTGTCTATTAATATAGTGTTGGCTATTTATTTACATCTTAAGTATGTATATAACGATCGCTTACATGAAATGCAGATACAAGATAAATATATTATTATTCAGCTTGTAACATTCCATTATTAGTCATCAAATGATAGGTTAAAAGTAATATAATTTATCGTATTACCATACAGAGTGTGCATTAGTATTACACAAATTTTACCTTGATAAATAAATGAACAACTCAATGAGTAAATCAAACTTACCTTGATTAATCTAGGTTAGTTAAGGTAGATAGAGCGAATTACTACATCCTCGTAATGTGGCCATTTCTGCATGGCAAATGCTATGTATTATTCCTTTCGCACATACTTTCGGTTCGGATGGTCCATTTGTCTTTATTTTGCAAATTGCTAACCTACAATATACTGGAGCAAAAGATATTTAGAGATAAAGGAAGATAGGTGTTTCGTAGGTAACTACACTGCATTTAACGCATTATCCCGGCGCTCATTTGTTTGATAAAATGCCCCAAGATAATCTGCCTATCGTAGTGCTTGTTTTACACCAACTTACCTCTCTTCTATATTGCATGTTCTCATTGGTTGAAGCAATGATGCACATCACTTCGAAACATGGGGAACATCTTATTTTAACATTCCATTCACATGAAATACTAATATAATAAACTATTTTTAAAAGTCCCCGAGTAGTTCTGGGATCTCAAAACCACATTTATAATGCGTCATGACCTACTTATTAGCTAAATTACGATGTGAGATATACTCCCAATTTAGGATTGAAAATCTTCTATGTTTAATTATTGAAATAAGGCTTGTGAAGCTAAGAAAAAGCGGAACACTATGATGCGCTTTTTTTTATAAATATAAGCCTAAATTAACTGAAAAAATTAAAACTCAAATACTTCAAAAAATGTTTTCTGTAGGTAAGCTAATACTTTGAAATAAGTTTTAATCATTGTTTTCAACATGAGCAAGAAACCTTTGATATTATAAAAAAGCAAAATAATAATAATTCTCGCTATTTGTATTTCAATTTTCAAACTACCCCTCTATGTAATTTTATAGCCCACAACTTACGAATACTAAAAACAGTAAATTTTGCCTGTTAAAAAATTACGAATTTTGACAGACAATAAAGTAACAATAGAAAAACATTGTGCGACATACGTATGAATTTTGCTTGATAAAAAACGTCCTGTGGTTGGATTAAGTTTAACGCTCCCGGTGTACATAAGTTGTAAGCTATATCAACGTCTATAACAAGCATAATCCATTGTGTGAATACCAAACAAATTTTTTACAAAGTCCGTTAAACACTTTTTTTTAGATATCTGTCCCGATTTGATAAGGAATTAGAGCAAATTTCAATTAAACATTCAATTGGAAAACGTAAAAATAGACAACATGCTAGTAGAGAAGATATTATAAAAATGACTATTAAGCGTGAAACAGAAGAGTTTAATACATATGGATTGGGTATTATTTAGTTTGTAGTAATATATGATAGTACACTGCAATTTATTTATTTTTAGAGATTCCAAATATTCTCGATGCAGTTCAACTTGAGTCTCTAAAGATGTGGAAGGAGGACCTTGTTTCTGTTCAGCACATCAAATTGATTAGAGTAAGCAGGAATATGTTACAACCAAATTTAATAAAGACTTAAAAGTGTAATGATTTTTTTGTTCATCAAAAGTTCCTATTTAAGAATTCTCTATAATTAGATATTGCATGCAGCGGTCGTAGGTTAATAAAATTCCAAACAAAATTATTCACAATATTCCTGTTACCAATGGTTTATTTTCATATTAAACAAGTGGTATAGTTCCCACATCATGTTCGAATATGCACGGCCATTTTCTTAGAAACAAAATGTGTTGCTCTTCATAAACCTGCATTTGCACTTAATTGTAAGTATAGATAAGAAGGCATATGATATGAATGTTGTATATAACAAGTGCTCTGTTTTTATTAAATAATTTAAGTGTTTCAAAACAGTAACAATTAGTGCAAGTTATATCATTGTATGTGGCTGATTTTACTTTATTATTTCTAAGTATTGACTACTGGAATTCAATAAAATAACTTGCAAAAATCCTAAAAAGAATTTCTTACAAGGACTGAAATTGACACAGCAGGTGTGTATTATTTATGTGATAAGAAATATCAAGTTTATTTATCTAACAGTTGAAGTTCATATTAATGTTACTCTGCTTAATCAATATTCAAAACTATACTATACAAAATAGATGCTACAATGGGAGATCCTGTAGAATCAAAATGTGGATACTGCAAAAGTAAATGTACTGGTGGATTTCAATGCATTAATTGTGATAGAAAATTTCATAACAGCTGTGCTAGACGAGTGGGCAACTTAAAATCTTGATGAGGTTAGTGTGATATGCTGTGGAGGTTTACAGGAAAATAGTAATTGTCTGCAGTAATCAAAAAATCAAATTGTGTTACCAATCCCTGAAAATCCATCTTTAAATGATTTAATAGTTGTGATCAAGGAGATGCAAATTTCTATGGACTTCATATCTAAACAATTTGAGCAGCAACGTCAAGACAATGATTGCACCAAACTACTCACTAAAGAATTGGCTGCTGTAAAAGAAGAAAATTTTAAGTTGAAGCAATTAAATGATGCTATCGAAATGAAGCTGGATGATATTGAGCAGAAAAATCGATCTTACAGTGTTGAGATACATGGTATTGCTGTTCTACCTAATGAAAACACTAACCTCATAGTACAAAAGGTGGCAAAAACTATTGGTTGTGATATTGAACTTACTGATATAGACATTTCACATCGGTTACCTTCTAGATCAAATGGGTCATCGGCTATTATTGTGAGATTTCTTAGAAGATCTACTAAGGAGTTATTTTTGGTTAGAAGAAAAGGGAAAAGTGTTTATGTAAATGAGATTGGAATTGGAATCGCAGAAAAAACTCAGGTTTATATTAACGAAAATTTAACGGCAAAGAATCGCAACTTGTTTGTATTAGCCGAAGAAAAAATTGAGCTACGTTGGAAATTCTTGTGGACACGTGATGGCTTTGTATATGCTAAAAGAGATGAGCAATCAAGTGTGATCAAAATTACCTCCGAAGAAATAATAAATAAGCAAATGTTACCATAATATTCGATCATAAGCTAGGAATTTGAAAATTTTGTTTTCCTTTTTCTCAATGGCAGACACTACATTAAATATTTTATATATAAACATTAATAGTATTCGTAATAAATTATGTGACATTGAAGCTATTTGTAATTTAAAAAATAATATTCATATAATAGCAGTAACTGAAACTTGGTTGTATTCTAGTGAAACACAATACTACAATATACCAGGGTATCATTCTAGTTTTGCATGCAGAGACTCTAGAGGTGGGGGTGTCGCTCTGTACATTAAAGAAGGTATTCAATTCAACATAATTGACTCCTCGTCCTTGTATAATTGTGAAGTATTACACATTAACTTAGCTCAAACACACATCCACATAATAGTGATTTACAGACCACCTTCTAGTGGGTTTCAAAATTTTTTAGAACTCTAATGCATTGTTATCCAAACAAAAAAATGTATAGTGATCGGTGACATGAACATCGATATTTTAGAGAAGTATGTAGAATCTGGAGAATATCTCAATGTGGTTCAGATGAATGCCTTTAAGATAATTAATGACTTAAACTGTCCCACTAGAGTGGGATGTTTTAAAAGCAGTATAATAGACCATGTTGTTGTTAACCATGATTTAAATAGTCGTATTCATCTTGAAGATCATTGTATTTCAGACCATAAAATTATGAATGTTGTAATTAATTATCCCGTAAAACTAGGAATAAAACTGTTATTATAAAATCTAAAATTGAGTATGAAATTTGGAAGGAACGTCTCCGATTTGAGCTATTTACTAATGATAAACAGATAAGTACTTTCACAGATTTAACTCATTTAATAGATACAACGAAAGCCAGTTGCATAAAATTCAAAGCGAATAAAAATAGGACAAGGCAATACTTGGATCTCTTCCTTATACATTCAAAAAATGAAAAACGAGATAAGGCTTATAGAAGAATGAAATCGCTATTCTCTGAGGAGGCAGTAGCTAAGTTTAAACAACTAAAAATGAGTTAAATATTTTAGGGCGTAAATTAAGGAAACAATGGGCAGAACAAGAGTTTCGAAAACAAACAACAATCCTCGTAAAACTGGCAGATTATTAATAAAATCATAAATAATTGCAACTTCCTAAACCTAACATAAATATTGAATATATAAACACAGGAGACAGGATTATAAAATCTGCTCAGGACATTGCAAATGAATTCAATTCTTACTTTAATAGGATTGGGTCTGATATTGTCTCAAAAAACAACACAACCACCAATATAGAATTTAGGGAACAGTTACGGGGTAAATCAATTTTCTTATATCCAGTAACAACAGTGGAAGTTCTAGATATTATAAAACATTTAAAAAATAATGCTGCTCCAGGTGTAGATAATATTTCGAAACAAGATTTGCTTAGAATCTGTAGCGATGCATTATTAATAAACCTTGCTAAGTTAATTAACAACTCCTTTTGCAATGGTATCTTTCCAGGGGAACTAAAGATTGCTAAAATAATACCTGTATACAAAGCAGGTAGTCGGCATGAGATGACCAATTTCACTATTAAGTATATTCTCAAAAATCATAGAGTCGAGCAATAAAAGAAAGGTTTATGAAATTCATTGCTACTTCTTATAATTTTGACAACTATCAGTATGGTTTTTTGCCTGGAAGTAGTACGCTTGGGGCAACTACTGACTTAATTGAACTAGTAATAAAAGAACTAAATAAAAATAAATACAAAATTCTGGTATTTATTGAC
This sequence comes from Platerodrilus igneus, assembly GCA_036346225.1. NCBI lineage: Eukaryota > Metazoa > Arthropoda > Insecta > Coleoptera > Lycidae > Platerodrilus > Platerodrilus igneus. Next base: position 2,689,090 of record JARFIW010000156.1, read on the forward strand.
TTACAAAAGGCTTTTGATACTGTAAACATTCCTATCTTAATGGAAAAATTGTATAAAATGGGAATAAGAGGTGTTGCATTTGATTTAATAAAGTCATATCTAATAAATAGGCATCACTTTACAGTATACGAAGGGCACAAAAGTATAACTTCTAACATTAGTATATGTGTGCCACAGGGCTCTATTCTTGGCCCATTACTGTATCTGATTTACGTACACAGTTTACAATTTCTGGAACTAAGGGCAGATATTTTATGTATGCAGATGACACTGCAATCCTCTATTCGGGTATGATCTGTCTCAGCTGCAAAATCTAATAAATGAAGATTTAAAATATACTCTAGCTGGCTAGTCCATAATAAACTTTGTATTAACTTAAATAAACGGTGTATATGCTGATAAAACAAAAGAATAAACCAGAAGGTTATATTTCAGTTTCGTTAAATAATGTACATATTCAAAGAGTAGAATCGTATAAGTATCTTGGCCTAATTATAGATAGCCAGCTAACTTGGAAGTCTCATGTTGAGACAATAATTAAAAGATTGCTTCTATGACGGAGCAATAAAAGATGTCAGTTTGTTTTAATATTGCAACCAAGAGATTAATTTATAATAGTTTTATAGTACCATTCTTCAGATATCTAATAACATGCTGGGGAAACTGTTCAAAATATATCATTAATCCACTGCAACGAATGCAAAATAAAGTCATCAAAGTGTTATTCGGGATTGAATATTACACTCCTACCGAACTTGTCTATGCAATTTGTCATTTGAATCCTATTTTTAAATTGCGTATGTTAGAACAGATAAAACTAATACACAATATCTCAAACAAACACTTAAAATCTAATTGTGCCTTAATAACAGGAGACAAAATACATAACTACAGTACTAGAATATCAAATAGATTTAGAACAAACCTATTAAAGACTACAAAAAGTCAAACATCACCCATTTATTGCAGTGTGTTGGTATACAATGAGACGCCTGCATTTTTGAAATTGTCTAAAAAACGAATATTTACCAAACTTTTAAAGCGCTATATCTCTGATTATAAAGATCCGTGATGTGATACACTTTACGAGTGTTAAATGTTATATGTTAAAAGTCAAGTATGCATCAGGAATCAGTTACTAAAATAACCTTTATCTTACAATTTAAATTTAAATATTCAGTACACATTACTGGTTTGGAATTATATTTGATAAGCTTTAAATGTCATGTAGAGGTATATTAACATAATTGATTACTTAAAAATAAGAAATTGTCCTCATGTACTTATTTTAGCAGTGTAACAGTTAACTGAATGATTGTGCCTTCATCACTAGTTCTTTTATTTGTATTTATTAGGCCCCGTTACCAGTGTTTCTCATTGCTTTGGGGTCATAAATAAAGCAATTTTTTTTTAACCTGAGAGATCTCAATATTTAGATTTTACAAGATCATATTTTCAGCTTATTTCTATTAATACAGTATTGCCCGAAATAAACAGTACTGAAACTAAGTTGGCGGTGTTTTTATGCGTGCGCTGTCACACTCAAGTTAGCTAGTATAGACCTGTCAAGTAAACCTCAAACAAGTAATTAGTAGGGCCTAATTGTTAAAAATGGTGTTAAGTACAGAGGAGAAAGTGTTTCTGGTAGAGCATTATTTTCGTTCATACGGAATCGGCCGACATAATGGTGCAAGTTTGCTATACGTGTCTGATCAATTCACACAAAGGTTTAATAAACGTTCTCCAAGTAATGCTGTAATTTTGAAGGTTATTGAAAAGTTTAGAAATACAGGTAGTGTATTGTGCCAACGAAAAGGAAACTCGGGCGTCCCAGGACAGTTAACAACAACAATAACCATGAACGTGTTTTGAGCAAATCTTAGAAAATCCGAAAGTCAGCCAGGCAAGGACAGCGTTACAACTTGATTTAAAAAGAACTTCCTTTCAAAGAATCCTGAAGGAGCTGGGTACATTTTCGTATGTGATTCAGGTACATCAACAACTACATCCTCGGGATTATCGCAGTAGAGTGGAATATTGCGCCAGAATTCTCGCGTTACAGTATGAAAACCTGAATTTTTGAAAAATGTTTGGTTTTAGACGAAGCACATTTTCACTTGTCAGGCTATGTGAATCGTCGCACAAATCGATTTCTGGGCTTTGCCAGACCCGATGAGGTTCAAGAGGTTCCTTTACATAGTGAAAAAGTGAGTGTCTGGTGTGCTGTTTCCGGACACGGAATCATTGGTCCGTACTTTATCGAAGAGAATGGTAGGCAAGTCACACTTAATCAACAGAGGTACAGACAAATTTTAACACGATTTATCCCTGATCTACGTCAATTCTGTCGTGCACGTAACTTGGCATTTCGAAACCAATTTTTTCAGCAGGACGGGCAACTTGCCATACTGCTGCCGCATGTCAATTTCTTCAAGAACATTTTCCAAGCAAATTCATATCACGATTTACTGACTTCCCTTATCCTTCACATTCTCCAGACCTCACACCTCCAGACGCATACATTTGGGGCATGGCTAAAAATGCCGTTTTCAAACGGGCACCACAAACCATCGATGAATTAAAGGATGCCGTTAGAGTCTTCTTCGCAGCCCTGAGACAACCCTTATTCAATAACATGACCAGAAACTTAGAACATCGTTATGAAGTCTGTCTCGAACGAGGAGGTGCACATTTAGAACATATAATAAAATGTCAATAATATGTATTTTTTAAATATACAAAACAATTACAATTTCAGTACTGTTTATTTCGGGCAATACTGTAGTTTATGGTAGAGGAATTTTAGTAATTTATTCATTAATCAATGTTTTATTCAATATAGAAAAAATGCTAGGATGTTTAAATCCTTTACATCTAGGGACTTTATAAAATCATGTCATCATTAATTTCCTAAAAAGTTATGTAATTCATTAATCTCCAAAGTAAGGTAATAAGCATTGAAGGTCCACATTATAGTTTTTCTGGCTCCAATTACCTAATCCGGTCATGTATTTTATGTAATAATTCTGCTGCTCATATAAAATTCTATTTGTGTATAATTTGAAAGGCAACAGAGAAAAATAGCTCTTCAGTGGGAGGGGAAATCATTTATTCTGATCACTTCAGATTGTTGACACGCTCATGACACATGTTGCCTGTAGAATGCGATTTATGGATCACTCCCTTCAATCTCTTCGAAATACACACACGCACCCACTCACATGCACGCACGCACATGCACACACACACACACACACACATATTGCTGTAGGTTCTCTGAACGAACCCCCAATTTGGGTGCCATATATTCTCTGAATTTATTTGGTACTAAACTTGAGCCTTGCTGTCGGGTTGTAGTAATTTTTCTGAAATCTCCCCTACTAAAATATGCCACGGCTGCTCTTCTGCAGTCTGAAAAGTAAAGCTAACTACTGTACTAAGAAAATATACACACTGCTATGATAATTCACCTAGTTTTATTTACAAATTCATCAAACATCATCAACAACTTTATTCTGTTTATATTGTAAATAATTTACAGCTAAATTTATTTCCCGTTGAGTTTGTTGATTATTTACGTCCGCCTCGGTATATTTAAACGTGTTAGAGTAAATTTCCATATTTTACTTCAAGCACGCGCCAACAAGTGCCGCGAGTGATAAACTTTGTTAATCCGCATGTGCAAGAACAGTGTAGTAATTGGGTAAACACACGAAGCAAGTTGAGTATAGATTTGTCGTTCTTGAATGCCACATCTCTGCTTACATGTTCTATGTAGAACCTTAATTAGAAGAACCGTTTTCCTTCAGAACAACCGCTATTGACATAAATGTGCTTCGCTACACCCGCCAAAGGACGAGTAGTTTTTTGTTTCCCGTATGACGGACAGATTCTACCGTTTTGTTTACATCGTTTTTCCGTTGGCACGGTTGCGTAAACAACGGGCGAGTGCTTTGAAGTAAATGTTTGATTTGATTAAAACCAGTAATTATATGTTATTTGTTAATTATCACTTATTTTTGTATACATGTCCACTTTTCTTTACCACAGAGCTATTCGAAATTTACACCGCAATTTTACAAACTTATTCATATATTAATTATCTTACATACATTTCCCTTCTCAAAAATAAAACATTTCTAGCTCATGTAATTCCCAGATTAATTATTACCCAAATAAAGTAACAGAGCTTTACCGTCAACCTTACGTGACCCCTGGATTAATACGAGCTCGTAGTAACCATAACCACTTGTGCAAATTTCTGCACAATAAATTGCCAAAAAGTCCCTCTTACCTTGTACATAAATAAGTATGTTAAATATCAAAATTTTATACACAATTTCCCACATAAATAAAATAATAAATTAATATATATCAAGAGAGTTCAATTAATAATTCATAAAAATATTGTCCATTTAGTTCATAGTAAAATACCAAGATATCATCAAAAGTCATTACACCAGTTATGCACAAAATAATTTAAAACATCAGTTACCTGAATTTCATCATGACCCATGGATCTGCTGTCTCCATCAACTGCTGTCTTTCATCAATGACTGCGCCTTCAGGAACGTCGTCCCAAATCTGGATTATTGCACCAGCCATAACTGCACACTGCTATTGTGTTCTCCCATCAACCAGTATGACAGTACATCCAAACTCCCCCAATTCTGCTACTGCTCTTGTTTATCTTTGGTACGCAACCAAAGTACTCGTCCACAGACTTCTACTTCATTTTAGAGCAAGCTTTGCACTAGTATCATACTTTAAAACATTTATAAATTACTCTACTGATAGCTTGTTGCAACTCAATACCAACTTGTATTGGTTGTATATTACAAAGTTGACTTCTAGCTGTAAGCTAATTCACCACGAAGAATGTAAAATGTTAGAGCCCCACTATCAACTCCCAATGCTTATATACACTTTTCAGCCCCTCCAAAACTTGCCAATTCTTAAAATCTTGTTTTGGATAGTCAATTATTAAAAAAACTGATTTATACTAACATCTTACATCCTGAACCAAGAGACAAATCCGTACAGGTTACTTACAAAAGTATGCCCTATGTTCAAAAATTAACTCCTTTACTGAAAAAAATGTTACAACAACCCAATCTTACGATAACCTATAACTATGAAAAGTCTGTCAATAATTTATTTACAAAACTAAAAGACAAAACAACAAGCCTTATGTGTAGTAATATAGTTTACAAGATCCAGTGCAGTTGTCTACGCCATTACATAGGCCAAACGAACCAGTGGTTTCGCAACCGGATTACACAGCATAAAAGCGATGCGAAGTTAAAAAAGAATAACTGCGTTAGCTATTCATGTTTCTGAAACTAAACACATTCCAAATTATGATACATTTAAAATCTTAGAAAAAGAAGACAATTACCGGAAAAAGCTTTTTCTAGAATCGTATCACATACAAAAAGAAGAAAATTGCATTAACAGCAAACAGGATATTAAGAACCTTAACATAGTTTATTCTTACTTATACAGCTACAATCCTCTCAACACAGTTTAGTAGTAAGTGAAGGATATTACATATTTCAATATTATTCCTCAACAACATTTAAACACCGCCTTAATGGGATTAGATCACTAATTTGTAATCTATTGGTTTAAACACTCACCTAGAATTATTAATGTTGACTACATGCTGAGTTTGTTCTTTTATTTTTAATCATAACGACCTGATTAGTAATATAACAACTGCATTACAATGTGCTCGTACCATGTCATTTTAAATTTTTAATATGTAAATTTGTGTTTGTTATATTTAAATGTGCTTCATGTTTGGACTATTTTATGATACTAGACAAGATCAAGTTTTAAGTATGTATGCAATTTATATGTAATTGACTGTTTACATGTGGCATGTTTCAGAATTATGATTAAGGTTGCAAAGGTCAACCGAAACGTCAATTATTAAAGCAAATGATCAATTAACTTTGTATGTTTTTAACAAATATAATATCCCAAAAATAACTAACAACCTTTTATTATATATATATATATATATATATATATATATATATATATATGACCCTGTGCCCCTTTTTATCTAAAAAAAAAACTAATTTTAACTGTAATACCTCGGCTAGCTCAGTTTTAACCATGCACAGAGCTTGCGGCGATACGACAACAAAAAAATCTCCCTTTTTATCTCTACCTATGTATTTGAGCTAAACACAATTAACCACAATTTACATAATGTTCTCAATATATACATTGTACAAAGCGTCTATAATGTTGTTAAATAGAACCTCTTTTATATAATTGAATTAATTTCTCCCAAATATTATAATTCCCTTTTATTGATCAAAAAGCCATGAAAATCGCCCTTTTCATTATTACTTGAAGCCCTATGAACGTCATCAGTCTTCCTTAAATTTTTATGTAAATTATAACGCAAAATTTTCGTGAATGTAATATTTTTAAATATTCATAAATAAAATCATCAATGCAACAACATATTTATAATGGCTAACCTGTTGTCCCTTTTGGAGTGTCTCATTCCCCCAATTCAGACCAGTTTCTGCTCCAATTATTCGCTGGTTCAGTTTCGGTTTATAGTTACTCCTTGAGTTACCCAAATAGGATTTAGAAATTTGTGCCAGGTGGATTCTTCAGGTATTTATTTAAATACTGCCGGTTAGATCCAGAAATTATTTGGATATACTTATTGAACTTCTCCAGGCCGGATATTTGGATTCCTTTGTTCAACTTCTCCATGGCGGATCCTGAAATTACTTGGATATACTTATTAAACTTCTCCCGGTTGGATCCAGAAATTGTTTGGAGTCCTTTGTTAATATGTAATATTAGGATTAACCTACTTTAATAAATGAATTAAATTAATATATATCTTAAAACCTATTTTAAAAGCATTTTTTTATAACTTACGCTTTGGAGGATTAAACGACGAACCTTGTTTATTGTTGGAGGCTTTCACGGACGGAGTCATTATAATTATTTATGGTTCCGGGTTGGGACCGTGTCATTTTATAAATTAAGGTCGACGTTTCGCCCACTTTTGTAAGGGGCTTCATCAGGACAAGAAAATAAATAATAAAAAGGTGTCTTGTGGTGAAGTAACTGGTGAAAGTAACGAAAGTGGTAGTTTATATAGGGCGAGAACTTGATGCATGAGTGATCATGAATCGCCAGTCTTCCGACTAAGCTAGGGGTCTATTCCTTGGGTAGAGCTTATGAGGAGTGGTCGAGGGTTTCACAACAAAATTATTATTTTATGCACTGACTAAAATACAAAAAACTGATGCAAAACGGGCACCACCAAGTCCCTGAATTATTAAAGAATGGATTACCCTAAGGGAGAACTTGGAAATCTCGAGGGAAAAATCGCTTTTACTGCAAACACGCAGGATCTGAAAAAGAACAATGTTACTATAATAACCAAGGACGCAAGAGATACACTCTTGCTACCTTACACAATAAAGAAAAAGAGCAGTTATTAATACCAAAAATCTAAGTATAAATAGTAAAAGAAAATTTAAATATCAAATTTCTTAAAAGCGCTGTTTAGTACTTCTTCGTTGAGTCACAGCCAATAACCTATTTTTTATAAAAGGGTACATTTTCTTATACTTTTTACTTATTTATTTCTACCATTTCGACGCATTTGTCCGAAATAAAACAATTGTTCGATTAAATCATATGATGGTTCTTTAATAAATTTATCTTTTTTCTATAGTAAAATTTTATATACAAAAATGTACAACAATAAGACAGTCTACTCTTTTAGACTCATTTATTTAAATATGAAAATTTTGATAATTTGCACTAGGAATCAAAAATCAACCATAAATTAAATAGGACCGTAAAGTTTCTAAATACCCAAAATGCACAGATGTTTACCTTGGTTTACAAATATCTGTTATATATTCAATACTAAATTAATTAGTTCTTGTAATTACTTTATGTGTTAATAAACTTGAATGCAATACTTTTCCGGATTAAATAAAGAAAATTCATAATTTTAATTATTCGCAGTAATATCAAATGTAAGTAATGATTTAAACAATAGTGAAATCCAAACGATAAAAGTTCAATCGACTTCTTTGTAAAACTAATAAAAAAACGCTACCATTTAAGTTTCAGGCATTCGCCTCGCTGTCAAGTTATTTAAAACAGCTGTTGCCAGGTCAAGTCCTTATGCTACGCTTACCTTAGCAAGTCGGTTGTACCTTGAACTTCATTGTAACAAATACCTTGTCGAGACCACATGTGATAACCTGCAATACTTCAACAAACAAGTGACGTCAGCGAACTTCCACATCTGCGTTTACACAGCGTAAGCTTGAGTTTTTTCTTTTGAACCGATGACTAATTAAATGCATTATTGCGCATTATACTGGATTATTACTGGGAACCGTTTACATCAATTTGTTTTGCAATCCATCGAAGTAAATCGAAACATAAAACCTATCTATAAAACGAACTATTCAATGTGCATCGTTTTTTACTCTTCTTTAACCTATGTTAAAGCAGGTTTATTTAACAGTAAATTGAGAAATTAAACATAATATTTGATCTTGCAGGTTCGTAACCACATAAGTTTGTGAATTAACGAAATTAAAAATCGATATAGGCGAGGGTGAGCATGAGCGCTATAATAAAATTATCTAGTCTACTTTAATAATTATTTAACTTGCTTAGCGTTATTAGAAACAAACAAAAGTCAAGTGCACTCAGCACTTGATTATGCTGTCACATTTATAGCTACGTGTAGATTGCTAGCTCGAACCTTAAAGATCTCCATGATGCTTGTAACTGCAGCGAGTGGTCGAGCCAGACTAAACTCTACTGTCGACGGAATGCGCACAAGGCACAAGGATCGCCTGACATGGAAGTGCAATTCACATGGCCAACGTTTACGAACGGAGCTCAAACTATTATTATTCATTAATATACGCCTCGTGATTGGGCTACACAGTACTGATCTGAACATTTATTAGCATCATAAAATTAATTGTTTATTTGAATAAACAGGCAGTGTATTTTATCAATAAATTTATACGCTTTTATAATCATCAAAAAAATTGTTACAGGCTTATATTAATTATTTTAAAAGTTGATAGTTTTTCATATCAGAAAGTTCGGCTATGCTAAAAATTATGATATAAATAACATGGAATGATGTCACAAGTAGTTTTTTTTTTGGAACTATCACACAATGTGCTTAACCGCAATTAGAGGGTTTGATTAGTCTGTGAATATTGAACCAAAAATAAACAAAAGCATTGTAAATCCTATCTATGAATCTAAATTACTTATGTAGTACACATTTCCGAGTGAGCATATTGACAAATTGCTTTAGTTGTATAAGTTGTATTGCACATTTCTGTATGGACTAGTTTATATGCTGAATATAAATTATTTACTAATTTGACTAGCGTTTAATAAGGTACTATATTTAGCATTCAATTTTTCTTACAACATTATAATATAAATTGTTCCCCATTTAAATAATCAACAATATTAAGTAGTGCCAAAACAAGAAATAATAATACTTTGCAAAAAAAGTATTATATGGTTATAAAAATAAATTTATTTAAATATAATAGTTTAACTTAAAATATTTCAGGTAACAAAATTTCTATGTACACTTTTAGTCGACTAAATTAAACATTACAGTAAATATATAATAGATTTGCTATCAACTAACGGAAGAATAGCGACTACAGAAACTTTGGCCATGTACAACAGCTAACTATATTTATGAGTGTTGTGTTATATTCTGTAACATCAGATTAAACTAGCATGAGTTCTAATGACATCTATACGGGTTACTTTTATTTCTGAACTAGTTTTTTGTACAAGGAAATTTTTAACCACGATGGGAAATATATTACAGAATTATTAATTCTTCAACGATCTGGGCGAAACTGCACTTACTGTCTGCAGCAACAGAGCATATGAACTCATACTAATTTACATTATTCTTGCAATATGTGTAAAAATTCACAGTTCTGCTCCACTCATGATTTTGAGTAATAAATTATTTGAGTTTTAGAAATTATACCTGCTATTATTACCTTCAATTTGTTTGTCATATTCTGCAAATACATTTCTAAATAAATAAATCGCCAACGTCGAGTTTCTTTATTAATTATAATGCGAAAAATAAAAGTTGCAAAAGTTAATAAAATGGGGTTTGTTCCCTATGTTCTTACAAAATATATTGCTATATGCAGAATTCCATTAATGCATAATTTGTTTAATATGGTGAAGTGAAAGTTTTCTATCGCTATCCCTGACTTTCTGACAACTGTCAGTTATAGACTTCAAGAGTACGTAGAACGCATTCCGTATTAGGAATATCATAAATCCTTATTCTAAAGGATCACTTTAGGTATAGCATGATACAAATTGATTGATTCCTATACAGAACTTAGGAATTACTATAAAATGTTTTAATATCAAACAGGTCCCCGTAGGCGACCACCAACAAAAACAAATAATAAAAATTTTATGAAAGGGGGATACATTTTGATTGGAGTTTACATTTTACCCAGGATATGGAACTGATGGATGATGCAGTTTCTTTTTCTTTGTAGTAAATGTCGGCAAGTTAATCTTACGGAATGAATATCTTTTGAAATTTTGAGAAGAAAATTGTGTTTGTGTTAAAGGTTTCTAAATTTTGTCAACTGAAAGTTGTAACACCTAGGTGGATGGTAGAATTAATTAGGATTTACGTTTATAGTTGTAGTTGTTACAAAGTGTGTAAGGTTTTGCTCCTTTTCAATGTATCATAGTTACAAAAATTGTATGTAGGAGTTGTGCTCCTGAATGAACTTTAGAATATGATTAATTAACTGAGCCGGGATGAAAGTAAAAGACAAACCATGTGAAAAGAGGTAGTTATGTATTTTTTGTAAACAAGAGAGATGAATTCAAATATTGTATGAATTAGATGTGTTTTTGCAGTGACGTGTTTAATAGTTATTTATACATTAAGAGCGAAAAGTGATACATTATTGCTCGAAAGTGACAGGTATTGCATATTGCGGTAATCATTTGAGAGCAATAATGTCACTTTTTGTTCAAAATGTATAAAACATTTTTTCTACAATCGCTCCACAAAATAGAATTTTCTTTAATCAACGACTTTATTAATAGACAATGAACAGTGACGTATGTTTAAGAAGCCAAAACTTCGACAATTATCAAATTATAAAGGAGTCTAGTATTTACAGGTTCCTATAGACGACAATCAACAGTAGCAGTAAATTTAAAAAGTATACTATTTTTTAGGCTTGCAACATTCCAAAAACATATTATATTGCCTCTCATGTAATAGCTTTGATTTTTCAGGCAAATATCCCAATTAGACCAGTAGTCTCATTCATCAACTTGCCAACATCAATTCTATCAAAATTTCTTCTAAAACTATTCAGCAACCTAACAAACTACACACCCCAACATACCATCAAAAACTCAAACCAACTAATTAAAAACTACAAGAAACCAAAATTCCCCCAACAACCACGTGTTTGTTCTCTTTAGACATTATCAACTTATACAGCAATGTCGACCGTCACGAAACCATCCCCTTAGTCGCAAATATACTAAAACAAAATAATATAACCAACACTGACATCGACAACTACATTACCTCACTTACAATATGCCTACAACAAGACTTCTTCTTATTCAACGAAAACTATTATTCCCAACTAAATGGATTAGCAATGGACAATAACCTCTCCTCTTTACCAGCTCACATCTGCATCGACAACTTAGAAACAAAAATCATAATACCCAACCACAAAGACATATACAAATGATTCAGATACGTAGATGACTGTCTAATCTTCCTCAACGGCAACGACAATAACGCCAACATACTTCTAACAAAACTAAACCTAAACTCCAAAATCCAATTCACAATAGAACATGAACAAAACAACTCCAGCAACTACCTACACGTCAAAATTACAAAAAGCAACAACAACTTTATTTTTAGCATCTAGCGAAAAGCAACACAAACAGATCACACCACACGAAACATCATCCCATCACATCCAACACAAAATGTAAAGGTATGTATGTAAAGATATATTCAACACCCACGAAGAGTATGCGCGTTATTTATTTATTATTTTTATAACTTACCTTTTGATATTTAAAGCTGATCAAGTCCATATTTCTAAACTCATATAACAAAAAATAATAGTTAAATTATTGTCAGTCATATTTAGACAAAGGGTATCTGTCAAATAAATTCAATTAATTACTTTCGAAACAAACATTCTAGTAAGTTCATTGTTGCGGTCGAATGTTAGTAAATTTTATAGTAGTGATTCATCACATTACCATACGTTCAGTAAGGAGCCCCCGACAAGTGGACCGACGGTAGCAGAGGCACAATAAAATAGGGGTTGGACATTGGTAACGAAAGTAAATAAACAATATTAATAAAAAGGAGGGGGGCACGGGAATATATATATATATATATATATATATATATATATATATATATATTATCGTGTAATTAAAAGGGTCAATAGAATACATAAGGACATAAGGGAACTCATAGGGTTGAAAGCGATTGGATACAGTAAAATAAATTTATTTAGTTAAAAGATTTTCAACAATTATATTCTATCTTAAATAGTGGATAATAGGGGAATATCGATTTAGTTTAACGTGTGATTAATGTAGGAATAATTTATCTTAATTAGATTTAGTTAGGGACTATGTATTATAGTACGTATGTAAATAAAGAGAATAAGAAATAATAATTTGTGGTAAAATTATAGCATATTGGATTGATAATGAAGTACTATGGAACAGTTTTAAAAGCATTGAGCATGTTAAACATAACGATTTCTAGGGTTCAAACGTAAAAGCCAACACGTTTCAAATAACAAGGGGAGAGATATATTTCTTAGTAGAATTGCTACAAACAAACTTAATAGCTTATTGGAAAGAACAGCTGTTGGAATTAAAGCAGCCAAAGACGTAAACAAAACCACACAGAATTGATGTAAACACAGTATATGTTAGTTAAAATGCTGATTATTAATCTTAGATATAGAGTCGGAAAGAGCACTGAAAAGACCAAGATTGAATAAAAGGCTACGAGTACAAGAGAGAAACATAATTACAGAACTTCAGATCTAAGATATATGAGTCTTTGAGTAGAACCACAGAAGTAGATTATTTGAAATTCATTGTAAATGTAGTTTTGTTCCAATTATAATAAACTCATTAGTATTGTTGGACACAAATAATGTTCATTGTTATATTAATACATTATCTTTTCAGATTTATTGAGTGGATAATGTAAAATATCATTTATTGAGTCTGTGCGTCCTCCTTCAAATTTCTTTCAAGTAATAATCACTTGTTAGTGGATCTAGCGATACTCATTTTGTCTCTCGATTTGCAGATTTTGGTTGTCGTGACTGAATGATTTCTGTGATTTCTGCACTTCTCAACTCTTTGCATAGTCTTTAGAACCTCCCCATTGAGTAATGTCCTATATGGTTGGCTATTATCACTATTTGGGACAATTTTTTTGAGTATCCTTTACAAAATGTGAAAATTCTAACTCATTAGAGTGAAATTCAAAACACGTTTTGTCATATTTACATTTAATTCAACTTTCATTAAACATAGTCATAGTAATTTTGGTTCAATCACTGACCAAGTGTGACAAATTTGCACAAAGTAACTTCCAACCATACGAACGCCCCCCCCCCCTCAATAATAATTACATTGTTTTTCATCAGGAATTTTTTGAATGGCAAGATCAAAGAAAACATTGGCAAGAAGTCAGTCAGCATAAACTCTATGATTTAGAAAATTTTGGCAAATGTCTTAACATTCAAGAACGATATCAATATAGTCATAGAAATTTATTAATTGATTTGTTTGTTTGTCATTATAAATGCCCGTCATTATTACAAATCACAAAATACCTTATTAAAATTCATGAATTTATATTGGCATGCATTTTATGTTGTTCTTTGACAGTTTGTGTTGATGGATATTCATGAAATGTTGCCGCAACACAAAACATTTTCTACACACTTTCTAAATTATAAAAATATAGTAAAGCATCTCAAATAGGCGAATACCTTGAATTCCCTAATAATAGCTGAATTCTTATTGTTTCATAGTAATACGGTTTCACAGTTATCAAAATGACAAAGATTACATTAAGATACTTTTGTAGCCATCCAATCTAATGGCAGCACATAAAAACAATTTATTACTCTCACATTTCAAAATCCGGAAATATTTAGACAGCTTAAATGTGATATAAACTTATACCCTAAAAAAATAATTATTTAGTTAGCTGCCTATTTGAATAAGTTACATTGACAATTTATAATTGAAATAAATAATTCTGTTCTAATTAATAATAAATAAGTAGCAGTTTTTAAAAAAAATAGTCAGATTGACACTTGCTATTTACTTAATAGATTCAGTTCTTTAAATTGCAGGTCATGTTTCGGCCAGATACTAGGTAGGTGAAACGTTTGATCTAGACATCCGTGACTGTTGTTCTCGTCTGCATTCCTCAACCTGACGTTCCAGCTGCTCTTTTAAAACAAGTAAGTCTCGGATTCGTTGATAAACAGGATCCTAAAGTTTAAATCAAAATTATAATTTAAACTGTAATTAAAGGCACATAAAATGTGTATACATGTATCTACACGTATGCATGAGATATACATCAGAGAACGGGTAATAGTCGCATATGTGCATGTTTCCACACGTGCACATCAGTACTTGCATAATAGAGACAAAAGCATACATTATCGTTGCAAAGGTACGTAAAGGTTTATATATATATATATATATATATATATATATATATATATATAAACATTGATTACCTGTTTGCGCATACTTGGATTCCATCTGCAATAATAAGATTTCCAAAGTTTTATGTGGCGTATACTTGCAATAGGCTGCAATACTTGCTGCTGATGAATATTTGCCCAATGTAAAGGATTTCTGTAAAAATCTAGACGACTATTTGTATACGACCACAACGATACAGTCTGCTCTTTAACTCCTATTAAATCCTACTATAGTATAATTGTAAAATGTTTATGTTACTGTACCTTCTTGCATTCTTTCTCTTTCACTATTATATAAAAAGGTTCCAAAACGACAACTGTATAAGTGATC
Source organism: Platerodrilus igneus (assembly GCA_036346225.1). Taxonomy (NCBI): domain Eukaryota; kingdom Metazoa; phylum Arthropoda; class Insecta; order Coleoptera; family Lycidae; genus Platerodrilus; species Platerodrilus igneus. The sequence goes on from JARFIW010000156.1 coordinate 2,704,270, forward strand.
TAAAATTGTAATAAGAAAGTATTCATTAAACTCAAAAGCATTTGGAAACTGTTGAGTTATTTGCCACACACAATCTATAAACTGTAGAAACACTGGAGATCGATCCGCATCAGAATGATGATCATCACCATGGCCAACTCTCTGTTTAAAACATAAGTAATGTACATCATATTAAACTGCTAACAAACCTGTTGAAATTTATGTCCAAACGAAAGCCATTCTTTCTCAATAAGTACTTCAAATCCTTTAATCGTACGATAATAAGGATCTAGCATTAGCATGGAAAGTGCTGTAAGCTGTGCTGTTCGATCCCAACCATCAGAACAGTGTACTAAAACCGAAGTTTTATGGTTTTCAACCTGAAGATAACATTTTTTAAATAATAACTATACATATGTATTACCTTGTCAACAATTCGTACAGCACCAGCTAAGATACATTTAATATGCTTTAACCAATATGTAGATTCAATACCTGACAGCCATCGGGTCTCTTCAATTTTAGGAAAACACAATTCTTTTAACTTTCTTAAAGATTCTCTCATGACATGAATGTTGTGTATATCAAGAAATATTAATTCTGCATTTTGATATGCATCTTCAGACTCGTACCTGCAGTAAGTGTTCTCATTATCAAGTGCAACACAACAAAATATAAAATTTTCTATTTTTAGTAGCTGCTGATAAGAACGTGTTATGCATCAAAACTGCTTTACAAAATTATTTTAGTAAATAATTATTGTAGGGGATTTTTTGTATAATTAATTAAGGGATATTACACATGTTTATGTAATAGTTAGAATATATGTTTTGTGAATTATCTTTGGGGTTTTTTAGAAATAACTTTATTATCATATAATATTGTAGGAAAACAATGTTAAAAATAACTTCACACCGTTCGTAATAGACATATGTCGCCTTCATGACCAACGAATAAGGGCCATAGTTTACAAGTTGTGGGAAAACAGCCACCAGAACAATTACTGTCTTGACTATCGCATCGTTAACCACTTGTGCAGGAATGCATTATAAAATGTAGTGGAGTGTTCACTCATCAAGTCTTTTACTTAAGTCTTTATCGTACCTTTTCTGTGTTCCTGTTTTATGTTGTAAGTAATACCAGCGAACTCCGACAACAAATTTCGTCTAAAAAAACCTCTGAGCACCCACGTGCTGTACAAACCCGAGATTGAACAATTATTTGTTAACCAGCTTGCTACTATGCATTAATTTAGAGGCCAGCGAATTATTATTTAATTTACATTGTAATTTGAAAAGTAATTTATTTTACTTCGTATGTAATTACTGTAAAAACTAATACACCCTCTGTGTGAGCACATGATTAGCTATAGTCCATTTACCTTTATTTGTAATAGAGTAAACATAAAATAATTTTCAGTGCGTTTTTCTATTAAGAAATTATAATAAAATATTTTTAAGAAAGTAATGTATGACGATATTATATCACTTTCCAAAATTATTTTTTACATGGACTGTTTTTATATCCTTGAAGATTTTAATATGCTTAGATTTTACAGCAATAAAGGAACAATAAATAATCTTCTGATTATCCCTTTGTGTGTAGTGCTTAATAACGTTCTTAGGCACGCTTAGCCCTAGTTCTGATATTTCATCACTCCAGTAGTTAATACTAAGTGATTAATTTGGAAAACTGGTTGCCCATTGTGTCCTGATTACTACAATAGTAACAAAAATCATTCCTATTGGAATCATATTTGCTAGAAAAAAATTTCATTAGCCAATACTATTCTTAGAAAATGAAAAAAAATAAAATTAGAAATATACCGAACTATAAAAGAAATATGACATCAGTAATAATACAGAAAGTCAATTTCCACCATACTGATACCAACACCATACGAAATAACAACTTAAGTCGTACTTGTACTGAAGTCTTTGCCTTATGTAACACGACATCTTCTATCAAATTTTATACTAGGACCGCATCTAAAATAACAAAACGCAATTTTTGTTACCGAAGTACCACTGCATTCATTAAAGTTTAATATACGTTCTTCAGCAAATACTTTTGTGGACTACTGGATTTATTGTGAAATAAACTTAAATAAAGATTTACTAGCGGTGATTTTCAAGTGATGATAATTTCGATGACTTTATGATACCAAATGTGCTTAATGAATGTAGTTTTTTATCAAAGTTATACAAATTTGCACGAGGATCTCTTTCCAATTTTTACCAAGACTGTCATGAGTCGAATATATGTTACAACAGGGCTCTATTTGAGTGTTTGAGTTGTAGATTTTATATTCTATATTAAGTATACATCTATTCTTTACAGTCGTGAAAATTAATATCCATTCTAATTTATTAAAAATAAGGAATTTTGTATTGACTACTCGAATACATTAGAATGTATGTCGAGTAAATCTGTGGTATTGCACTTCAATACGGATAAATTCAGTAATATGTAAATCTATATATCAAGTTCAAATGCAGGTATATTAAAAAATAGTGTATGATACTCGTTTATAAGTGCCTATAAAGCACTTACAACGTTTAAGGGCACTCCGCTTCACATTGTGCCCTCAAACGTTGTGTGCTTTAAAGGCTCGCTTATAAACTTGTATCATAATATACTATTTAGGCTACGGTATGGAAAACCGGGTTGCAAGTAGAAACTTCATATACAGGGTGAGTTTTTAGTGTGGCAACGGTCGATAACTCCGTTATAATAAAAGCTACGTAAACCAAATTTGGAGGCATATTAGGCATGCCTAAAGTGCACATTTTAAAAATATTTGGAAGCATATAGGGTGTTTCATAATTCCAGGGCATATTAAACTTATATTTTTTTAAATGGAACACCCTATATATTATTACATTTTTGAAAAGCCCATAAAAAGAGCTTTAATATGATATCAAATTGTATCTGTCTATTCCTTTTAGTTTTTGAGATATTCAACTGTTTTTAGAAAAAATGACCCCTATTAGATACATTGCCACTGCACTAATACACAACTTATGTTAATTTTCAAGATGCAGAAAATTTTACCATATACCATAGTATATTTGTAAATATCACTTTTTTGAAATTTCTTCCCAGTATACAGGGTGTCAGGTTTCGCAAAATGCAATTTTTAAATTTTTTTTTAAATGGCACCCTACCAATTTTATTGCTACAATGGATAGTTCATTAAGTGTCCTTTCATTTTCGTTAAGCATTCCCTATACCTAAATCCATTACTTTCTGAGATATTTTTGATTTTCTTCAAATTTTATGAATGTTTTTAATTTACATAACTAAAAATAACTTACTATTGGAGAATATTATAAAACAATTAATACATTTTGATTAACAATCAACAGTTATCCAACAACAATTTTCGCTAAAGCTATAACAACCTACAATAATACGCTATCAACAGAATTCTGACAGATCAACAATATGCATTTTATAGAAAACTAGAAGCGGTTTGTAGTCCCTACGGGACTATTTTGAACGCCTGCACTCGCTTTGTGGCCCACTCTCTTTACGCCCCATCACTTGGCGGAGTCGATCGAATCAAGACCACTTCGCCCTAGTGACCTGTCGAAATAATATTACGAGAATCGATCGCATCAAGACCACTTCGCCCTAGTGATCTTGCCGAAAGCACGGGGTGGGGGAGTCGATTGGATCAAGATCACTTCGTTAGAAAAAACTTTGTCAAAATCACTTAGTGGAAGTTAATCGGATCAAGATCGCTTCGCCATAGTATACTGTCGAAATCACTTCGGGAAGTCGATCCGATTAAGACCACTTTGCCCTAGCAGATTGTCGAAATTACTGCGGGAGTTGATAGGATCAAGATGACTTTGCCGTAGTAGACTGTTGAAGTCACTTCGGGGAGTTGATCGGGGTCAAGATCACTTTGCCCTAGTAGTCTTTGTGAAATCACTTCAGAGAGACGATCGGGCCAAGATAAGTTCGCCCTAGTAGAGTTTGTCGAAATCATTTCAGGGAGTCGATCGGGACAAATTAAAATCCATACATGCAAACCAATCAAAATGAAGCAATATTTATTAATTGTTGCCAATGTTAAATATGAGCACATGTGTAATAACGTGTTTGCAAATAGCAACTTATGTTAAAGATAACCTTCACCTGAAGTCTATGCAATCACTTTTGCCGTTAGTGATTTAGATAAAAAGAGGTTTTTTATATGCCGCAATATGCGTTTAACATTTCTCGATTAAAATTGAAAAATGAGTGTAATACGTATACGTAACCGGTATTGGATTTAGGTTTTACGCTCGGAAGGTTTGTGTTTTAGTACATATTTGGTATTTTATAAGGACTTTTAGTTAATGTAGGCCACCGCTTGGTTCTATCTTCTTTGTACATCATGCTGTCTCATTACTACGTATTAGGTATGCTCGCAAGACAAAGTTGTCAATTGATGTTAATGTAAATAAGGAATAATTAACTTATTGTAGACAGTTGTATAACGTTTATAAATTTTGTTTGAGTATATTTTCTTTTGGACGTCAATAAAATTCCAATATAAAAAAAAAGTAATTGTATTGGCGATTATGAATACTTAAGTTGAAAATACGTATGAATGTTTTCAATTGTATTTTATTCTTAACTTTTGATGTTTGTTAAAAGAAAAGTAATCATAAGTGGATCCTAAATAAACAAATATCAAAGGAATGCAGGACGTTTTCTACGTCTGTATTTAAAATTAATGAAATATAGAAGAAATTAAAAACCAAAACGCTTGAAATGTTAAATTTTTCAATTACTGTTAATGTAAATAAGGAATAGTTAACTTATTGTAGACCATTTTATAGGGGTTATAATTTTTTTTTGGTTTTTTTACGCATAATAGAGGCTTGTTAATGTTTAAAAAAATCAACAAAAATAAAGAAAAAAATTAATGTAATTGGGCATTGAATCGGCGAGGTTGCGTATGGTAGACGGAGGAAAGGAGAGAAAAGAAAGGTTATCTATTTTTAACTTTTTCATACAATTTTACTGAATACTAACAATAATAACAATAATAACAATTGATTTCCTTAATATTACCTACGATGCGACGTTTAACTATAAATAATTTAAATGACAATATTCGGTATCTATACTAAAATATTTACCTAACTGTTTAAAATAATTAACGATTTCTTCTATTTTATTTGTATTTTATACCATTGTTGTGTGTTGTACAATAGGAAAAGCAGTGGAAAAACTTATGTTAAACCTAATTTTAACCTTAATATTACCTTAAAGTATAAACACTAAAAAATAAAAAACTATATACAAATGCGGGCAGACGGAGGTGTAAGCCTTACGTTATCGAACCTTATTTTGTAGAAAATCCTTTGGTTGTATACTTGCAGTAGCCGAAGCCTCAAAAGATATATAGGGTTTTCTGAATTATTTAGGTAGACTTGAACTTTTCCAGATGTATTTGGTAATAAACGTCAAATGAAATTTCTTAACTTGTTGTGTTTAAAATAGACCGCGTCTATTAATGTGTGATACTGTTTTATAATCAGAATTAATAATTATCAGCAGTATAAAGAATTACTATGTAATTTAGAAGCTTTAATTGTAGAAATTTGTAAATTAACTGTGTTAACAGAGTTGCAGATAGTGCGTCTTTGTTCGTAACATAGGTTAGATGAGTTAGTATATATGCGCCACTTCCTGTTTATAAGATGTTGGCGTCTTTGTCCGCCATCTGGGCGGATAGTGTTAATACTTTCTATGAAGTTATACGTTTGGTTAGCATCTACACTATATGAAAAAGGTTTAAAACCCTGCTATGGTTTACATCTAAGAATGCATTGCAAATGAATTCTAAAGCATATAGATGCAAAAATTTATATTTACATATTTCACTAAAATGAATTACATACATACATTATGTATGTACATAAGTCAAATTAATAAAAATGAAAATATAAGTTTGTACATCATACATGCATTTTAAGAAATGAAACAAAAATTTTTCCAAAATATATTATTGGCTTATTGCATATTACAGGAAGAAGAAAACCGATTTCAGGTACAATTGATAAATACAACAAAACACGGGCCATTGGCATACAAATTAAAAAAATAATCATGAAAACGTAATTTTATTGTTATAGGGATTTGAAAATCTATGACTAGTGGCATTCTTATTTCCACAACCCTTCACATAGTAGAGAACGTATCCATAACCTACGATTCGGATAAAAATATGTAATCCATTGTTTTAACATTTGTCACAAAAACTAATAAATATGAATTTCCTCTAAATACAGTAATGTATAAACAAACACCAAGCTCTAACATTAAGACATCAGTTTCTCTTAAGTTTTAGTTGTACAATAAATTATGTATACATTCAATATGGGAATGTACGTAAAAACAACATTGACGGTGAAATAAGTAACTATAAAAACATTAGTAATGTAATCTTAAGTAAAAGTAATTGTATTTTTTTGTTTAATCACACACCTGGATATATTCAAGAAGTCGAATATTAATATCACAATTCATAATGAATTTTTTGAAATGCAGCCAATCAAATTAAACAATTTTTGAATAGCGCTAGGGTTAGATGAACAATAATTCTAAACGTCAAATTAATGTCAAATAAATGATAATCATAATTGCTGTTGAAATTGTGGGCGCCATCTATGTGTTAATACTAAAATGCGCCAACATAATTGTGTATAGAGCGGCACCACCGTGGTTTGTAACCTGCTTTTGACATTTCTCAAATAAATTACACAAATTGCAGTAAAAGTTTTAAATAAAGATGTAGAATTTATGATAGATGCAATATTTTTTGGTACATAATAGAAATTTGTTAAGGATCGTATACCAATTTTTGAAACCAACTCGATCGTCTGTTCATCAACGCAAATGTACCGGTTTTTAGTTTTGTGCGTTTGGGTTTTTAGATCGTAAAATATTAAAGGTTTTTTAGTTTTTACACACATATAAGCGATTACGTTTCTGCAAGTTGGACAATCTCTGAAAAGTAAACGTTGCAAATGGATTTTAGAAAATATAAATCACAAATTATAGATTGTAGATCGCATTGAAGCATATGAAAAAAAAGAGTTGGTTTATTTAATGCATATTGTTAAATGAATGCTACTGCATGTTTTAAAAAGCAACATAAAATTAAATTAAAAAAAAAGAATTTTACTGGGTATCGAACCAACGTACGTACGGTTCGTAGCCAGATATGTTAGGTCTGCGCTGTCGAGGTAATATGTATTGAAACCGCATTGGTTGTATACTTGCTATGCTTAATGCCATATAAGGAATACATTGTATTAGGGATGAATCACAGTATATTGTAATTGTTCGGGCGATTCCGTAAATAAATGTCAAATGTAATAAGTAATTATTTCTCAAATAAATAGCTGGTGTATATTAAAAAGCGATGCAAAATTGAGGAATTTGAAACGAAGTGTGTAATCATAGATTTTGAAGGTACATATTCGTTCACTTCCGTAGGCTTTCGGAACCTGTGTTTGACGTTTCTCCAGGTAATTATACAAATTTCAAGACCTGTTTTAAGAAAATACTATACTATCAGCTTGCAAACTGTTAATAATTCAGGTTTTAGAATACGAATAGCGTTGTTTGTTATATATTAGATATTTCTTAACGCCCGAATACGTATTTTAGAAACCAACTCGAGCTTTCTTCTCTCTCGTACCAACGTCAACCGAGCAGTTGCCAACCTCGTCCCACGTCTTGTTTGGTTTTTAGATCGGAAATTGTTGAGGGATCCAAGCTTTTTTAACACGTTAACGAATACGTCGCCTCAAATTAATCTTTTCCCGGAAAATCCTTATTTCTCTTCAATTTATCGGTTTTCCACGTTAAAAAGCGGCCTATGTTACGCACGAAAAATTTCTCCACCTAACCACCACCCGCCCGCGCCCCCAAATCCGAAACCCTCGAACGCAAATCCCAAAAAGCGATCGATTCGCGCCTCTCAACTTTAACACAAAGACGGGCATACAAAATGTATAGTTATTAGATGTTCAAGCAGGAAATCAGGCAGGCTTTGAAAAAATAACTATTACATGTAAAGTGTTATTTAGGTTTATTACTTGTAGTGTGTTGTCATTTAACAGGATATCTTTCTTGGTATATTCTTAATGCAAGTAGGAAATTTTTTAAACTTGCTCCCAATACCCAAATCATATTTATTTGTTCTTCCTCTGTAAAATTCATTTTGAAAACTCCTTCAAAGATTACATTTAAAACAGAACTGATAATGTGTTAAATGACAACACACTACAATTAATAAACCTAAATGACATTTTGATTGTAATTGTTATTTTTTTCAAAGCCTGCCTGATTTCCCGTTTGAACATTTTCTAAAAATGCATATTGTTGATCTGACAGAATTCTGTTGATAGCGTATTATTGTAGGTTGTTATATCTTTAGTAAAAATTGTTATTGGATAAGTGTAGTTGATTGTTAATCAATATGTATTAATTGTTCTATAATATTCTCCAATAGTAAGTTATTTTTAGTTATGTAAATTAAAAACATTCAAAAAATTTGAAGAAAATCAAAAATATCATCTCAGAAAGTAATGGATTTAGGTATAAGGAATGCTTAACAAAAATGAAAGGACACTTAATGAACTATCCATTGTAGCAATAAAATTGGTAGCGTACCATTTAAAAAAAGTTGTAAAAATTGCATTTTGCGAAACCTGACACACCCTGTATACTGTGAAGAAATTTCAAAAAAGGGATATTTACAAATATACTATGGAATATGGTAAAATTTTCTGCATCTTGAAAATTAACATAAGTTGTGTATTAGTGCAGTGGCAATGTATCTAATCAGGGTCATTTTTTCTAAAAACAGTTGAATATCTCAAAAACTAAAAAGAATAGGCAGATACAATTTGATATCAAATTAAAGCTCTTTTTATGGGATTTTCAAAAATGTAATAATATATAGGGTGTTCCATTTAAAAAAATATAGGTTTAATATGCCCTGGAATTATGAAACACCCTGTATGCTTCCAAATATTTTTTAAATGTGCACTTTAGGCATGCCTAATATGCCTCCAAATTGGATTTACGTAGCTTTTATAATAACGGAGTTATCGACCGTTGCCACACTAAAAACTCACCCTGTATATATACAGTGTGTCTACTTAAGTTGGCGGCATATGGAAAACTTTTTTATTTTTAATTTTAGGAAAAAAAGTTACTCTTTATAAAAAGTTCTGAAACCTAAAATAAAACCTTCACATTTCAAAATTTATTAGTCATGTACGAGGTTTATCAATAAATATGAATTTCACGCAAGAGTAAAGTGCCTTTATTTTTGACAATTTCGAAAATTGTTATTATGAAATGTTCAGAATCAAGAACCACGTTCAAATATGCAAAATATCCATCGATTATAAAAAATTTTTTTTAACTTTTTTAAAATAAAAATTTATTTAAGCTTCGCGTTATTTTATTTAATCTAAGATGCACTGACAAGAACTGTTTATAAAATGTAATTTCTCAGCATTTCAAAAACCTTTCTCTAATAATAACAATAGCTTAATAATAAAGTAATAGTTTTTGTTACACATACAGATCTTTTTGTTCTGTCCCTCAAATAACTACCGCTTCAACGTATCCGCCTTCTCTGTAAATACAGGTAATCGTTCTATCTCGAAACTCTGTCAACACTCTTCTAATCATAGTCGGCGTTATACTCTGAACGGTTTCTTTAATGGTACGTTCTAAATGGACAACATCTGTGAATGGCCCTTGGAGGTACACCTCTTTCAAGTAGCCCCACAAAAAAAGTCGAGTGGGATCAAAGCTGGAATGTGAGATGGCCAACGAATTTTTAAAAACCGATGCACAACTCTTCCATTAAAACAATTTTCAAGATATTGCCTTACATCTAACCTGCTATGGCATGGGGCACCATCCTGCTGGACCCATATCTGTTGACGTTCAAGTAGGGGTAGATCATCAAGAAAATCATCTAGTTCTTTTTGTAGAAAAAGTAAATAACGGTTTGCATTAAAAGATTCTCGAAAAAAGAAAGGTAGTTAATTGAGGGACGGAATAATAAGATCCGTATGTGTAACAAAAACTATTACATTATTATTAAACTACTGTTATTATTAAAGAAAGTCTTTCGAAATGCTGAAAAATTACATTTCATGGACAGTTCTTGTCAGTGCATCTTAGATTAAATGAAATAATGCGTAAGCTTAAATAAATTTTTATTTTAGAAAAGTTTCAAAATTTTTTTTATAATCGATGGATATTTTGCATATTTGAACGTGGTTTTTGATTCTGAACAACATTTCATAATAACAATTTTCAAAAATATCAAAAATAAAGTTACTTTACTCTTGCACCAAATTCATATTTATTGATAAACCTCGTATATGACTACTAAATTTAGCTATTTGAAGGTTTTATTTTAGGTTTCAAAAGAAGCAGAACTTTTTATACAGAGTGACTTTTTCTCCTAAAACTAAAAATAAAAAGTTTTCCATATGCCGCCAACTTAAGTAGACACACTGTGTATATATATATATATATATATATATATATATATGTATAAATATATATATATATATTTTAAACGATTCGTAGCAATATAAAAGAAAATAATTAATTGAAAAAAGAATGCAAATTTTTTAGGTTTTCTAGTAATTATTTATGATTTTCTGAAATTTGCACATAACCTCACAAATTAAAATGGTTTTGCATTAGCTTGCGTACTGGTAGCGGCACATGCTACATTGCTGAGAAAAAATTAAATAATTGTCAGAAACTTATTTTGAGTAGGTCGGTCTTGAAAGTAGACAGTTTGGAAAGACCATAAAGCTTCTAGTTTGTTACAAACGGTTTGTAGTATGCCTAAAATAATAAATCGACAAAAAATAGTGTGGGTTTTTATAGATTTCTGTGTAAAAACATGATTTGTACCTAATTTTGAGGTTACATATTTATTTAATTTTTGGAATATTTATTGTGATATAATAGAGAAGTGAAATAAAGTTGAATAGTTATTTTTTATGTTCTGTGTTTAGCACAATTAGAACATGGATGTTGCAGTTAATAAACGAAGTATTTTCTGGAACTAGCTTTCTGTAGTGATCTATAGATATTATTTTGTTACAGGTTTAGGAACAAGTTGCACGGTGTGCATGTGTACATGTTTATCTAGATTCTAGAATATAGTGTTGGTAACCCCTGTGTTAATAAATTCTCGGCATTTTACCCTAGAAGTAGTACTTCTAAGATATACATTGGTAATTTTAATTTACTGGACTATTCCAGAATTAAAATTTCAATGTCTAGAATATTGTACTGAACTTAACTACAAAAAATTAATTAGTTTTAGGTCCCGCCGTTTGGCGGATTCAACCCGGCGACCGCACACATGACAATTTCTCGTGGTGTGATCATAACTACTGACCAATTCGTAGAAGTAATAGTGAATCGTTCTTTTGAAGATATGTCAAAAGTCGGATTCTTTGTTGCAGCGGTTGTATATATTCTAGAATAGTGTTAATGTTAGGTATTTTACTACTAATATAAAATTCCCAAACCAGCATATGTGCAAAAATATTGTTGAGGTAACGTTACTGTTAGGAATGTTTCACTACTAAGAAACTATACTCAAATGGATACATATGCAAATATAGTGTTGACATAAGGTTACTGTTGAGAATGTTTTATTACTACGACAAATTATCCACTAGGGTGCATGACAAAAAATAGTGTTAAGGATAAGTTATCGTTAGAAAAGTTTTACTACTAAGACGAAATATAAAAACGTCTGCATGGACGAAAATCGTGTTGAGGTTAGGTTAGTGTTAAGAATGTTTTACTACTAAGAAAAATGCCCAAATGGACATATGTGCAAAAATAATGTTGAGGTAAGGTTACTGTTAGGAATGTTTTACTATTAAAAACTATCCTCGAACGGGTACATGCCCAAAAATAGTGTTAAGGCTAGGTTACCGTTAGGAATGTTTTATTACTTGAACAAAATATCCACTAAGGTACATGGCTACAAATATTGCTGAAGTTAGGCTACTGTTAGAAATGTTTTACTACTGAGAAAAAATATCAAAACATCTGCAAGAGCGAAAATCGTGTTTAAGTAGAGTTACTGTCAGGAATGTTTTACTACACAAAAACTATATACTCGAATGGGAACATGTGCGAAAGTAGTGTTGAGGTTAGGTAGCCACTAGGAATGTTTTATTACTAAAAACTATACTTGAACGAATACACGTGTGAAAATAATATTGAGGTTAGGTTAGATTAGTTTAAGTTGTGTTGGGATTGGTGCACCGAGCACTTATTGATAATAAAAAGGTTGGTTGTAGCTATTGCAAGGGCCTTATATTACAGTCAATTGACACAAAAACATAGATTCAATATACCAATGGATTGTAATAAAAATCAAACACCTTTTAGTGGTCCTACAAAAACTCCTCTTAAAATGTTCACACAATACTAAATTAGAATTATATTGACATATTACCATATACATTTACACAGGATAGCATTATCTTACGCGACAAAAACATGGAATACACATTTTCCTATGGTCATCCCTCAAATTGTTGCCAACATATAAACTCGTCGATGTTATTTGGGAGCATTGATGCATTCAATACCGAAAGGCACCTGCAAAATCCGTTGAGTTTACTGCAAAACCTCCTCTATTTGACAGCAATTCCGATTGCTACAACAAACGCAAGACCACAACAAATTGTCCTGTTGCACATCTGCAACGAGTGAAGCATTATTGCACTGGATCAATGTATACAGTTATGTCATTTATTAGCTTAATTTCGATATGATAGGTATTTAAGGAATGCACATCAATAAATAGAGAAAATAAATGAAATAAATGTAATGCAACAAACACGAAGGTATAAGTAAGTTGTTCCTATCAAAAAATGACAGACATTAGTGATCTCTACATGCAATAGATAGCCAGAAAAAATTGTGCTATGTTTATTACATCAGATTTGACACATCTCAACAGAAGGGAACACCTATAGCATTTCTAGTCATCGTGTAACGTACACATACTCGTATTGTGTTGTATAATTATAGTGTAGTGTCACACTTAGTGTGTGCTGACATGGGACAGTGAAATTCTCAAATTCTATTATTTATAGATATATAGTGTCTCACTTTTTATCGGCAAGTGGCATTTTTTCTATACGTATGAATAATGATGGTGATCACCACTTTATTGTTGAATATTTGAGTTAGTTTTATTTTATGGGTTAAAAGCAATATGGATTTTCTTTTAACAAGTATATACTCTACTACTTTGGTAATTAACCCATCACAAGGTTGTCGGTCCAACACACTTCCACTGCGCGTAAGAGTATAAGAATTGCCGCCTGTCAACACGTGTAATAAAAATAGTGGTTAACGGTTATATTACAGTTGTACAGCTGTTGTGAAATTAAGTTTTCAGGTTCGGGTAGTAGTAGTATAATAGCAAAAATCGTTATGAAATTAAATTTAATCGAATCAATAATTTATTGTTGAAATACGCATTATTTTACACTTTAAAAATTGCTTATGAGGATAACATAAAAAGTGCGTTAGAATTCGAAAAACTTAAAGGAGATTTAAATTATCGCGAGTGGTGTATCGATGTAGAAATGCTTTTGAGGGTGTATGGTTTGTATGGATTTGTTACAAGCATTGAAAGTGATAAAGAATTGTACCTGTTAAAAGTGCTACAGTAAAAGAAAAAACATTATGTAGACAGGACAAGGCATTATCCTCAATTTACCTGTCATTAAGCACGCAGGTAAAACCGATTGTTAATGAGTTGAATGACCCAAGAAGTATTTGGACTACCCTTGAATCCAATTTTGAACTGTCATTAAAAGCCTGTGTTATGTACAATTCTACTCTAATAAATATTTTCATTTAATTTAGGATTCTTTTTAAATATTCACATTCTTCCACTCTGATATTTTATGTAACTACCGGTTAAAGCAGATGACCCGGATTACGCATCCTACTTAAATAAATCGACGTGCTTCCATACAGCGCATTTAATACCATTAAAACATGAACTTTTCAACACTTTGTAGAATGTAATTAGCACATTTAAACTAAGTCAAAGTACCTCGATTTCTCTTCAAGGTTTGATATAAAGCTTCAAATATAACTCGGTTATCTACAAATTTTATTTTCAAAAGAATATGCAAGTTTTGGCAAACTCAACGTGTGGCCTCAATTTTTTTTTACTTTCTGCCTCTATTTTCTTACTTAACTTTCAACCCTCATTTTTCTGACTTAATTTTCTGCCCCGATTTTCTGATTAAACTTTTAGCCCAAATTTTTTCTTACCTAACTTTCCGCATTGATTTTATTACTTTCCCCCACTAAACCCGTTTTAGATTTTCAAAGTAACATATTAACGTTTTTTTCTTTTATCTTTATTCCTGCAGATTATCAGAATTATGTTTTCGCTGATAATTCCAGTTATAGTCAAACCGCTGACGGCCTTCTGCTGATTAGTTTTGCCCGTTAATTTTAAGGTGTAATCCTTTTGTTACATCCTTACTTAATTTAATCGTTTGTTTTTTTAAGGTTCCGTACCTTATAAGGTATAACGGAACCTTTATAAGATCACTCTCATGTCCGTCCGTCCGTCTGTCACGGAGGTTTTCCTCGAAAACTATGTAACGTAGGAATTTGAAATATGGCACAATGCTAGGTCTTTATGGCGCGCACATAAATCGACAGACAGAAAATAGAAAAAATATATTTTTAGATTAAAATGGCAGGGGTTAATTCGGTCAAAAGAAAAAAGTTTTAATAAATATTTCGTGTGAGGTATCATTTGAAAGAGTATTCTAAAAGGCTTCTAAAAATATTTTTTTTATAATTTACGGTCCAATAGTCTTCATGATATAACTCAAAATGTGCCAAAAATGACCGCTCCTCCCTGTTCTCCTGCATTTCCAAAGTTAAAATTTTGATTTTAATAGGGATAGTAGCTATTGAGTCATAGATTATCGGAAAACTGCAGGTTTTTTTGACAGTATAGTAGTTGCCGAGAAAATTTTTTTAAACACAGTAATAGACAACATATTTACTTTTTTTAATCTTCTTTGGGAAATAAACCACTCAAAGTTGTTAAAATCGTCTTTATTTACGTTTCGAACCATAACCTAGGATCGTTGTCAAAATAATAAAAAATTTAAGTTTGACATTTATGACACAAATTGAAGATGACTGATTTATAACGTTTGATTTGAATACATTAGGTGAAAATTTAAAAGTTTATTTATTTATTTATTTGTTTGTTTTCAACAGGTGGAACCCATTTACAGGATACAAAATAACTAATTTATGATCTAATTCTAACTTATACATCTATACATTTGTACATTTTTATATTTTTTATACATTTTGGCAATATTTAGAATTTTACTTAAAGTATCATTGTTAATATCGCAGTGATTGCTAATATGATTGTACTCGTTACACATCATGTACATAGGTGATTTTAATAATATGTTTGTATGAGTTGTTGGCAGGTAAAACAAATTTGATTGCCTAATTTCTGTTCTGGGAACTGAAAATCTAAGAAAAGAAAGTAATTCACTGGAGTCAACCTTGTTATAAAGCAATTGAAATATAAATGATAGAATGGCAGCAGCCCTACGAAATTCCAACGATGGTATATTAAACTTTTCCAACAATAACGATCATATCCTTGTTCAGGATAGAAACCTTCAGTTCTCTAAAACAGGTATTTAAAAAATTTATGCTGAACCTTTTCAAGCAATGCTTTATGGCATTTATAATGTGACCACACATTACAACAATATTCCAGTTTAGAACGAACTGTAGTTAGATATAATACTTTCAAAGAATCAGTATTAGTAAAGCTTTTGCAATTTCTGATTATAAAACCTAACGCTTTCATTGCAGCATTAGCAATTTTATGAATATGCACTGGGAATGAAAGATTGGAATCAAACAAGATACCTAGATCTCGAATTGAACTACATCTTGGAAGTGAATCCTTTCCAAGGCAGTATGCAAAAATTAGTGGGTGTAATTTTCATGAATATGTAACAACATAGCATTTTCGGATATTGAGTTTTAATCTGTTTGTGTTACATCACTTGTTTAGATGAATTATGTTGAGTTGTAGTCTACTACAATCTTCTAGCGAGGTAATGTTTAAACACAACTTAACGTCATCAGCATAAAGTAGTTTATAACAAGTCAACGAGTTTACAATGTCATTCATGAATTTTGTAAACAGCAAAGGCCCTAAATTGGAGCCCTGCGGAACGCCAGAGTTCACAACATAGTGTTTGGACGTAAATCCATTATATTTAACAAATTGCATGCGATGAGATAAATATGAAGAAAGAAATTCAATCAGCGAGTCACTAAAGCCAAAACATCGCAATTAAGACAGAAGAACTTCATGAGAAATGTGATCAAATGCTTTGGAAATGTCAGTGTAAATGACATCTACCTGACCATTATCATCTAAAATATCAGATATAAATTGAGTTATTTGTATAAGATTAGATGTAGTGGATCGTTTGGGAAAGAATCCATGTTGATAAGTAGTGATACAATTTTTGATTGTTGGGAATATTTGATTGTAGAGAACCATTTCAAATACTTTTGCACAATTTGATAACATGGAAACCGGTCTGTAGTTCTTAACCTCCTTTGGATCCCCATCTTTTAGCACTGGACAAATTACTGATGTTTTCCAGGCAGAAGGAAACGTTGAAGTTTTAAGACAAAGATTAATCACATAGAACAAAGGTTTAGCCAGAATGCTAGCACAATCTCTGAGAAAAATGAAGGAAGCTAATCATGGCCTGCAGTTGACTTATTAGTAAGCTTGCGTAGGCATTGTTCTATTTCATGAATTTCAACATTTGGTACATGAACATAATTTCTACTGCAAGCATTGCAATTCTGACCATTATCAATATTTGCATGAGGCACCTGTGTTCGAAAAACGTCACTGAAATATTCTTTAAATGCTGCAACAACAGATTGTGGTGTATCAAATAGTTGACCATCATAACTGACAGTAGCCAGAATACGAGTTTTGCCTTGTTTGGATTGAACAAATGACCAGAAAGATTTTTGATTAGTTTTTAATGAGTTTTGTATTTCATATATTTAATTATTGTAAACAACTTGTATTAATCTCTTAGATAAAGCCCGTAATTTCTTATATTCGGCCCAATTATTATCAAGTTGATGGACCCTAAATTTACAAAAAAATCTGATATTTTCTTCGAATCACATTAATAATTTCCTCCGTGTACCATACAGGATAGCGACGTTTATGATTACGATAAATAGGAACATATTGATCCAGAATAGAATAAAGTTTTTCATAGAATGCATCACAAGCTCTATTTGAATCAAAGTATTCTTCCAGAAATGACCAGCTGGTGTCCAATAAAGTATCATTTATATTTTTTGATAATCAGCCTTACGAAAGTTACAGAATGAGTGCCTTCAATTTGTGTTACACCCTGGGAGTGACTTTTTAAGGTAGTCAATACACTTAACGTGAAATCAGCTGATTAATTTCTATATAGTTAAATTTCATATAAATTCAATAACTTGAAAATTGAAGATTGGAAAACATTTTTTAACATGTTTCTATCTATATGTTTGAGGGGATGGTTATTAAAGAAGTGTGCCATTACGTTACCGTAAGGCTTAAGCAGCTGTTTTTTATATTTATCTTGAGGAGGTAAACTACTTCATTGCCATGATGTTTAGTAGTATGTGAAGGAGGTTAAGTAGCCTTGCGACTACCAAGATCCCCCAACACTCGAATATACACCGAGTTAATATGCCTATTGTTATGTAATTAGTTATTGTATGTATAAATAGCAATCAATTAATGAGATAGAACCAACTATTAAATTCACTTATAAATTAGAGCAACATGGAAAATTTCCATTTTTAGATATTCTAGTTAGCAAAAATGATACAACAATTAATACATCAGTATACAGAAAACCAACACCCACAAACAGATACTTAAACTTCGATTCCAACCATCCACACTGTGTCAAACGAGGAATTATCAAAACCATGTATGATACAGCAGAATATCATCAAATGAAGAAATTTTAAAGAAAGAGAAAGACCTAATCAAATGTACACTAATAAAAAGCAAGTATCCTAAAAGAATAATAGAAAAAGAAATGAATAAAGTGACAAAAAATAAAAAAGAAGAAAACAGAAACAACGATATGCAACAAAAAAATGCTAGAATACCATACATAAAAGGATTCGCTGAAAAAATCCAAAGAATAGGAAATAAATTCAAAATCAAAACAGTATTTAGAACCAACAATAAATTAAGAACACAACGATATTAACATGAAATACAGCCTACATACATGATTTCTATTTATACATACAATAACTAATTACATAACAATAGACATATTAACTCCGCAAATATTCGAGTGTTGGAGGATCTTGGTAGTCGCAAGGCTATTTAACCCCCTTCACATACTATTAAATATCATGGTAATGAAGTAGTTTACCTCCTCAAGATAAATATACAAAAACGGCTGCTTAAGCCTTACGGTAACGTAATGGCGCACTTCTTTAATAACCATCCCCTCAAATATATTAATAGAAACATGTTAAAAAATGTTTTCCAATCTTCAAGTTATTGAATTTTATGAAATTTAACTATATAGAAATTAATTAGCTGATTTCACGTTAAGCGTATTGGCTAACTTAAAAGTCACTCAAATTGAAGGCATTCATTCTTCTAAACTTTAAAATTTTCACCTAATGTATTCAAATCAAACATTATAAATTAAAGTCATCTTCAATTTGTGTCATAAATGTCAAACTTAAAATTTTTATTATTTTGACAATGATCCTAGGTCACGGATCGAAAAGTAACAAACATACAGAACGTATTTACTAATGTTTCAGTACAATGTGGGACAATATATTCATTTTTCAGTTATCACAATCAAATTTGGCCAAGATTTAAAATATACATAAAAAATTAAAACAGCTTAATTTGGTTTATTGATTGCTCACTGTAGTATTGGTACGGAACCCTAATAGTGTGAGCTCGACTCGCTCTTGGCTAACCTTTTTTTAGGTATAACTTAGATATTGATTGAGTCTGAGCAAATGTGCTATGTTAAATGCGTGAATGCAATATTCAAAAATATAAAATAACTTCGATAGCAGGACCATATGCGTATTAATAACAATTATTATAATAATATAAATGCGTAACAGAGACCAATCGCTGCAGAACACCACTTACATGTTGAAAAGACGTTGTCGATTTACTAAAGGCCGAATTATTGAATATAACAAACGCCTAATGGACGAAATAGATCCTACAGAGACCATTGGCTTGTATGTTGCGACTGTGCAAAGTTTATTCTTATGATTGTCCGTTCCCTTATTGGAACTGCAACAACTGGAAATTCTGCGATGCAATCTAGCCCCGTATTATCAATCCCCGTTAGAACTAATAGAAATTAGTTCTAGTGCACAATTACTATCTCTGGGGAAAAGACTCAAATTTAGTAAATATTCTTTACACTTTCAGACCACCACCTTCTAGTACTACCCCTAATATATTGCTTAGCGTATACACCTTCTGTGTTTGCGATTACAACTTCAGTAGCTACTTTTACTAATCCGACCTTAACCAAACCCGCTTCTTGGACCAGTTTACTTCCTGTTGTTGCTCACCATTCACTTAAAACAAAACCCCCTATTACTAAAATTTCGAATATTACTCGTGGATCTTTAACCTCGAACATTAAGTGTTGGAATTGTGGTCAGGCCGGACACAAATTTCCTCTGTTCCCACCACCACCACCACATTTCTATGGCTAGCACGCCTCTACTCACCGAACACCCCAGAATAGGAACAAAATCTCTTCAGTTCTTCACGATTCGAATGGCGATCCAGCATATCATACGTATTCTGTGCACCCTCCACGAATTGAGACAATACTTCCAACTAGTAACGTACAGGTAGCAACTCAAGCGTTTGTTCTTACAGCCTTAAATGATTCTACCAAAC
This sequence comes from Platerodrilus igneus, assembly GCA_036346225.1. Classification (NCBI taxonomy): domain Eukaryota; kingdom Metazoa; phylum Arthropoda; class Insecta; order Coleoptera; family Lycidae; genus Platerodrilus; species Platerodrilus igneus. Next base: position 2,724,368 of record JARFIW010000156.1, read on the forward strand.
TCCTGTTGTGTCTGCAATAACAAATGTAGCTGAAGTGATAATAACTTAGAATTCTGACACAGAAGGTTCTGTTGAAATTAGTAAACCCGTATCTATAATGCCTGTTGCTGTTGTTGTGGAAGTTTTACCTGCTTCTGTTTCTGTATCTGCTGTTGTCGAGAAAGCAATTCCTATTGCGGTTGAAGTTCTACCTGATTTTGTTCCTTTCTTTCATGGTTCCTACTATAGACTGTAATTTTAGTTCTTAACGACAATTTAGGTTCTAATCTTGAGAAGAAATATAGTTTCTTTGTAATTTTATTTTTAACATAATCAAAATGATTTGCTTGTATTAAGTTTCAACTTGTTCATTTGAAAGTACCTATAAATTTTACCCAAGCTGTTATTCATTTTATTTGTTACTGTTTGTATATCGGATTCTTTGATAGTAGGGTATCATCAGCATATAGATTAACAAATTCACATTCGTGGTCAGTACTCTGAAAATCATTTAAATACAAAATAAATAACAATGGTCCTATAACACTTCCTTGAGCGACTCCATTTCTTACTGGCACTGAACTTAGATGTTGAACTTTCTGCTTTCGTTTTTTGTCTTCTATTTGACAGGTAGTCATGCAACTATTTTATCACTGTTATGTCAATGCCGTAGTGTTGTAACTTAATCAATAATAATTATTTAGCACAGTTCTCATCAAAATCAACAAAAGCACATTTTAACTGCTGATTAGGGTTTATTAATTATGTTGGGAGCACTAGTGATTAATAAAACCAACTCGTCTCATGCTTGATCTTATAAATTAATAATGTACTCAGACACCTCATGGACCTACTGCCTTAGATTCATGTCGATCATGTAATGGTTACATTTGGTCTTTAGGTGGTATATTCCTTGGGTGGTGGTGCAACATCCAAAAGTTTATTGCTCGAAGTGTGATGGAGGCAAAATGTGTGACATTGCACTCTGCATGTATCGAAGTTGTGTGGATTTGTAAAATACTGTCAGAATTCAAAGATTTTCCTTTTGTTAATCTTATGTGATAATCAGTCAACTATACACTTTTCAAAGAATACCACATTCAATACTCGCACCAAACATATATTAATTGTCATACCATAAACGAGTTAATAAATAAGGATTGTTTAGTAATTAAGTATATTAACACAAAATGTAATATAGATGATCTATTTACTAAATGCATCTCTCGTACTAAATTAGTATTTTTTGTAAATAATATTTTTGATTTAAAGAATATTTCAAATGGGGAGAATCTGTAAAATTCTGTATTATTATTTAAGAACATATAGTTTCTCTTTTTACCTGCAGATGACTTTTTTTTTAATACATATGAATAATGATGATGGCCACCAGTTTATTGTTGAATGTTTGAGTTACTGTTTTATTTTATGTAATTATATAGGTTAAAATAAAAGCAATACGAATTTTCTTTTAACAAGTACACCAATACTCTACTACCTTGGTAATAATTAACCCATCACATGCTACGCTTATGCAGTTCGTAAATGCACGAGTCGGATAAATTAAAGCATGGTCTATTTACAGTGCATGATGCACTGCAACTATGCATTTCGTTGCTTCAATGCATACGTTAATTTCTTATTGACTTCTTAAAATCTAAATTACCCACACTTTTTTTAATTGAAGTATAAAAATTCATTTTTGACCTACTCAGCTAATTTATTTTCTTTTTCGACTTTCCCTGTTTTCTCGACCAACCCCCTACTTTACTTAAATACATGCGCTTTTTAAAAAATTAATTATTCCTGCTCACTGTCAAAAACTTACCCTCCACCTTTAGCCTTATTTGCAATTGCATTTGCACTTGGTCTAGCATCCATAATAAACATTTTATGGGACTGTGCATTGGCATCCATAATAAGTTGAATATATCGTTCGTCTTCTCTACAGCGCTTTCCACTAACCTGTCCAAATATAAATTCTTAGAATATTACTAAATAAAGTATGTATAAATTACCCCAACAAGTGGTTGCGAACAGCGTGTAATGGTTGCTTGGGATTCAGTATGTATCCAGCTGAGTACAGGAACACGACCCCTACTTCTAAAAGTAGCAACTGTGCGAGCATCGTCATCTGATGCCTGTGCGGGAATTGCCCAAACTGCAGGATAATTATCACAGACTTCATAATTTTCGTTAATTTTAGTAATTTTCCACATATCATTATTTACGCCCTGAAATGAGTATTTGTATTACAATGCTAGTTTGTAACAACTACAATAATCTAGTTTTCAGTCAAAGCCAGCATGGTACTACCATACTTCCAAATTACTACAAAAGAAAAAATGCCATGATTTATTGTTTCGAGGCCAAATGTTAATAGTTGCAAGTGTGACTTTCACACAAGGTAACGAAATTGCTCATTTTCTATAATCGTTTCAAATAAAATTAATTTCATTAAATATTGTTTTGCATTTATTGTAATTAAAATTTTGCATTAAATACGGATTATGTACGTTTTATATTTTAATCAAGAGGGCTAAAAAAGTATTGCAAGGCAATTTCATTTCATACTTCCGTTTACTTTCTTATAGTTGCAAATTTGAGTACTACCTCGATGTGAAAATAGTTTTAAATGTCAAAATAAGTGCCTTTTAGCAATCTAAAATAATACGAAAAGCCTCCCCGTAGATGTTGCAAAATCGTTTTTCCAGATCCCACTTTACATCCTTAAAAATTATTCAATCATTTCCATCTATTATTTCTTCCTATATAAAATAATAAATAAAATACCATTCGTTTTAATTCAGCAATGGGTTCGTAGACATTCCAACCATTATCTGCAAACACTTCCGAGTAATCAAAAGAAAAAAATCTTATTTTATGAGAAAGTGGAAAAGCATATTGTTGCAATTTTTCAAATACATCTCGTCTTGAATGATTTTCTTGTTTATGTGCAAATCTTAAGTTTCGCATGTCTTTGCAGAATACTTCAATACCATATGCGTTTTCTCCTCGTGATGAAGCACCTCCAACTTTTTCAATCCGTGATACCTATGGAAGTAAAATGATTCAACTACAATTAATAGAGGCATTCTAATAAAAAAAGATTACAAAAGAACTAAAATAACTAGTTGTATCAAAGCTAAAGAAAACATAAACCACTTGTAATGATAGTGCGTTATTTAAGCAAACACTAGGTAATAGAAAAAATTTATTACTTTTAGTTTTTAGCATGAAAATATCCTGAAAAATGTATAGAAACTTCGGTAGTTAGTAATGGGTAAAAATGACGTTACGTTATTAATTTCTATTTGCCCAGAAGGGGCGGGTATCCCATAACAATTTTGTGTGTACCAGCTAACTTCCAGTGGTGCGGGAATGGGGTCCTATAACAAACTGATAAAAAATTTAAATGTATGTACAATGGCCGAAATATAATACTGCTTTTATACCCTAGCAATTACATTGAAATATTTGCTACTTGGAAGACGGCTTTTACAGATAGCTCTCCAATCTCGTCCTCTCATCTTTTAGCTTTTGTAATCACACCTAAAAGATGTTCATTTAATTTTTTATCAAACTAAAACAATTGTCCAAAATAAAGGCCTCTCAAAATCAGACGTCATCATTGGAGAGGCTGGATATATTTTAACCATGTTCACTTTTACCTATATTATAATTAACTGCAAATAAAATTCCATTTAAATTTAGGCTACATTAACAGTAAATTTCCAAAACATATCTTTGTACACAAATTAACCTTAAAACAACAAATCTAACCTACATCCTACTGGCCAAATATTATTAGAACTCCACGAAAACATTTATGTGAAGGTAATAATACTATTCCATTGTACTAATTTACCTCCAATTGATCTATATAACATTTTAAATCCCATTTATTTGGAAAGGCCCTTAACAACAATACAGAGAAAAAATTTCCACATTTTCACATAACCATTCTATTGTTCATTTAAAATGCTGGGTTTACACCCTTTAACTAACAATAATTCCATGCGTAAGGTTTCTTACTAAAATTTCCTTTGCTAGTAACATTATGCTTAAAACAAAACTATTTCCGTAGCTATTTCACAGTCCAACAGAATACTTAAGTAACGGAATATTAATTTCCCATGACATTGATCAAGTCACTTTTATTTGAAATTCACAAACACAATTATACATCATACACAAACAAAAAGCTCATAGAATGCTCACAGTTCTAATGTTCCAATTGATGGAGAATATCAAAGGGCCCCAATGATATATCTGGTGTGGACTACCTCGGCGCAATATCACGTCAAAATTCCACCTTTCGCAGACAAGTGAAACCAATTCATCGCCCTTTCCTGGTTCAATACCCGACCAACACGAATATAAATCCACAATTCACGTGCTTAAACTTTCTGGCCTCTATATAACAAGCTACTACGTACATTGACGTAACCTATGAAAAAAACCAAAAAAAAAAGAAAGAAAGAAACAAGTATGACCGGGCTCGATCGGCGAGTGGGCGGGGTTTCATACATACAACAAAAAAAAATTAAGGGAGACCTGAAATAAATAAAGAGAAATTTACACTCATGCATTCATACTCAACACAAAATATACCAAAAAAAGAAACCTATAATTAAAAAAAAAAAATGTACAATAGCACATGAGTACCCAAACAAAAATTAGCAATCCCTACGTAAAAGTTACTCGTATATATACACAATGAACAGAAAACAGTTTTGAAATAGCGAGCTGTCGTTTTTAGGTATCTCCCTCTAAGTTATTCAGCAACCAACAAAAAAAAACCTCAACGCAACCTAAAAACCACAGCTCTAAATGGTTATAACTATAAAATCAGTTATGCCACATTGGCAGTACAATGTCATAATCTAATAAAAATTTAGAACACAAAAAAAACACGGTAAACCAACAGTTATAAATTATGATTACATACAAATTCCCCAAAAACGAAATTTAATTATTATCCCAATCTAACTAATCCCATCATCACACGCATAAAGATAATCTTTCTACCATTATTAAATTTAGTCCACCAATAGAGCAGAAAGGCACTGGTTTGACCCGTCTCAAGAGCCCATAGAAATAAAATATGGAACAACCACTCACCCTCGTAATTGTTGCCGTCTTTAATAACAGAGCAGAGGAGAGGTATGCATAATCCCGCCTTGGGGTGGATCTCGCATCAGAATAAGGGACGACCATTCATTACAGCTTTAAAACCGCCGGAAGAAAGCTAAAGCAAATACAAATAGAATTAATTCGTGGTAGCCGAAAGGTATAATTTTATAAAAACCCTAAGTACTCACCACGCTGTAATGCGTGCCAGAAATTCGCCTCGACCAAAACAGAAACAACCAAACATTCTACACGTGTTTACTTGTGCAGATTACAAAACAAAATGAATATTAATTTTGTTTAACTAAGAACCAAAGCTCACAGTGATGTAGTTGTTAAGGCTTCAAAACTGGAAAACCCGAGTTCATTGCAATAATTTCGACGAATTCTTTCAAAAGGGAAAACACACCAGCATTAATTATTTGATACTTGGAAAGACGTTCTCGCCTATCTAATTATGGCGTAAATTCCACGTTAAGGAATTCTTAGAAAGGATATTTATTTTTTAATGAGCAGAAAAATTTATCAAGTAAAATATATAGGATATTTATTATTAATTGCGATACAATTTTAAACACGCGAAAGGGTTATTTCAATTTACGGAATTAATTTTCGTGTTTAACGCCAAAGGGATTTGAGTTAAAAATTATTGTACATGAATTAACCAACTATTTCCGAAAATAAACGTAACAAATCAAAGCTCAAAACAATTCAATATCGGCCCCTTAGGGCCTACTGCAATCAAACATTTTTTTTTAAAGGGCCACCGACCTTCGTACGTGTCCGTTGTTATTCATGCATAATTTTGTACTTATTTCTTCTCTGTATTAATTTCATTCCATTGTTCATTCAATCTCCCGCCCTTTGTTAAAATTTCGCATTCTATTCTCGCACCTTATATGCGTCTGATGGTTTAGTAGAATCGGTTCAATGTCTTCAGATCGTGTCAACGCGTTAAGTTTACGAATTTGTGGTTATTGAGGTTTCTTGAACACCATATGATTTTTATGGGTAGCTTTTCCAATTGATTACAAAGAACATAAAATTCATATCGATATCGCTGTTTGTATAAAAATGTATTAGGTACTTCTTGGCGTATTTGCTTGCCCTGATTTAACCTTATATTGAAATAGTCCCTTTCTAAACTGTAAATTACCCAAGCTTCTATGAAATGTTTAAGGGCATTTTTCTTACTAAAGCCCCTGAACTAGCTGAAATTGATAAATGTTTGTCTATCGACTAATTTAACCTTACCTAATACGAGAGCATTACAAGTTTACATTAATAACGTGACTATTTCATTATATGAAATTAAGACTGAAATAAACAGGAAAGTACCGAATGTATCTTAAATACAACCAGTAATAAGATCGGGACTTTACACTCTGTATTGATTTAAAAAAATACAAACAGATTTGGGTAAATAACCAGCATATGAAAGTGTATTTGTAAACATTCATACAAGTTTGACTGACAAATCCTACGGCAACAATAGTCATAAAACCCACCATAAAGACATTCAAGTGCTACATGTAAACTATGGAAGGAATTAAGAGCTCGCACAAATTCAAAAAAATCGCCACCATAGTAAAGTACCCTCCATAATCATAAACTCATAAATTTAGTCATAAAAAATGTTTTACGAACGTAAACAAACCGTTTCGAAAAGTAAAAGAACATGGTAACTGTGAACATAAACAGAAAAGCATTGAACTCTACAATAGAACAGCTTCAGATGCACAGTCTATGTGGACAAGGGAATCAGATAATCCCCTGGGACGTTGTAAGATGAAAACCTACGGACAATAATATAAAGAGCATTCAAGCTTTTCATCTTCAGTCATTCGAGACCAAACAATAAAAAAGAGCTACGCAATTATAGTAATCTGGATACGGTTGTAAATCAGTAGCAAAATTGATGATATTTAGTTCCCAAACGTGAGTGTAAATGCGGAATTTAAAAATATTGTTACAGGTGAAAGTGCTCTAAGGTTGAAAGCTTTCGTTCAACGCTAAGTTGGAATATTGGATAACCTACAACCCTCCTCCTGCACAAAAAGGTTGTTTGGATCTTTGTACAAAACTAACAAACCTATGTCATTTGAATTTTTGCTTTCCACCTGGTACACATTTCATGCTGCTATATATTTAATAATTGTAAATGGTTGTAGTTATACAAAGAAATAAAACTTATTATAAGACTTTTACATCGGTGCACACTTATTGAAAGCTGTAAACTGGAAATTCTTATATGGAAAAGCACCACAATTGTACCTGCATAATTTATATGTACCAGTTAATTTGGGTAGATGTCTATAATTAATAAATTTAAGATGTTCATTCTCTTTTAGATACGCACACATTTGGCTAATAAAGGAAAGAGCTTAGTTTGCTTATTTTTAATATTTACTGTGGTATTCATGGTTGATAATATAGGTTAGGTGAAAAAGACGAAGTTTTATTAGTATTTGTTTTCATTTTAAATTAGTAGAAGGTGAGAAAATATGTACACATGCTCCATCAACCTATATTGCAGTAAGAACCATTAAAATTATCTCCCAAAATACCCATCTTTCGGGCAGGCATTATTTAGAATTGTCGAGGTGGGTTGGCACTCATAGATTTTATTAGACAGATAGTTCAAAGACCTTTCCATATAGGTGTAAGAGTATTTAGTGAAAGTGTAACAATTTGTATATCCCTTAAAAGAATTGCATTTACTTTTATAGAACCCCTCACCATTGAAAGCTAGCTGGTGCATTATTTGCAGTTATGTCACTTCGCTTTTGCAGAATAAATTGGCCAAGGTAATTAATGTCAACACACCGAGAAAGTTAAGTTTGTGGAAAAATCAGATTCTTTTTAAGAAAAAATTAAAACTGTTCTGATGGTCGGTAAACTTGTGTGAAAATTGAAGTAACCTAGATTATAAAGAGCAGAGCATAAATTAAAACGCCCTGTTAAAAATAATGGACAATCTAGAGAAACTTTGAAGATTAAGATACATTTTAAAAAATGATATATTACCAAAAAAACATCTATTTTAGTTCAAAATAATATTAAACAGATTATATGTGAGCCTAAATTGTGAGAAGCAATACCGAAATACATTCTTTCTTAACTGAAGAAAAATGCTAATTCTTATAGATTTGTTAAAATTCAACATATTTGATTCTTTGAGTGTCCAAAAATCATATATTCAGACTGCAATAGTCGAAAATTAGCCGTAACAATGGAGGTTTACTTACTTTCAGGTCATCAAAACAGAAACAAAACGATTCTTCGAATAGTCGAATGTTGGATTCCTGAACACAAGGTTGAGGTTTGTACCAACAAACACAATAGCACTAGACGTTATACTGCCAACATAAAAGATAATTTAAAAGGCACTTTTAATTGTGTATTTGCATAAGATCAGGAATATCATATTTTATATTATTAGGATATGTTGGATTACATTAGTATATTAGTTTAGGTCGAGCTTGGTTGACTGTTCTTCTTGGTTAGATTATTTAGGCACAGTTAAGTTACATTATGTTAGATTAGTTTAGGCTGAGTGGAAGAAACAAGGCCAATAATTACAGGTATCCAGTAAGGGTGTGTTCTTGGGGCACTCCTGTAGAATATCATGTACAGTGGGATTTTCCAAACAGAACCACCAGATGTGAAGTTGCCAGGCTTTGCCAACGATCTGGCAGTAGTAGTCACTACAAAGCAGGCACAATACCAGTCAGGGAGTAACCAAGCTCTTGAGGTAATTGACACTTGATTGAGAACAGGAGGCCTTGAGTTTGTGCCGGAGAAAACTAAGGCAGTTCTTCTGACAAAGTGTAGAAAAAGTAATGCACCACCATTAAAGAACTGTCAGACATCACCGCTTTAATAAAACAAAGTGTTCAACTGGGAGTCCTTTATTCTTCTTATACGTAAATTTTTATTATCAATTAGAATGATTGGATTATGATTTCATGTTAAGACGTTGAGGCAATTGGTAAAATTGTGGAACTGAAGGAAAGCAAGTTTGGAAAGTGAAAATATTATAGACAATATTATGTTAAAAGACTGTGAGCAAATGGAGGAATTGAAAGGGAAAATACTGGCTGTTTTTGACCGTAACACTCGTTCAGATCATGAAAGAGTGGATCCATGTTGGAACTAGACGAGCAACTGTGCTAGACTTCTGAGAAAACCAACATTTCAATCAATCACAGTATTAGTTTTGTCGATTCAATTAGAGAAGTGCATACAAATACCATTAAAAGAACACGGTACCACACCAAATGCTTTCCTTCTCATTATCTGGTTATCCTGAACGTTATATGCTTAAGCATTTTAAATTAATGAAAACAAGAATTTTAACTGAAATTTTAAAAATTAGCTTTGATTTAAATTATTAAATAAATTTATTTAAAATTCTTTAATTATGTCAGAATGAACTTCTATATTGTGACACCTTTTTCTAAAGACGAAGATGACATTTAGGATACTCAAAGGTGACAACGCATACAAATTTCAAATCTCTCCCCCCTTTTAATTATCTTTAAACACATTTGAACAAAAACATTTTGTTAACATTGTAAGTATATTTTAATTTTATATTAAAAACAGGGCGACTTCGAAATTACAAGGATAAGTTGATGCCAGCACATTCTCCAGATAAGCAACAACCTAAGCGCACAAACCTAATCATTCTAAAGCCTCAAGAAGCTATAGCTATTATAAAAACTTTTTTTTCAGAAAAAATTCTTCAAGTATGGATTTCCAAGATAAAACTATAAATTTAATAATTTTCATAGTAATTGGTACATCAGGGGGACTGAGTACTCCAAAAGCTACAACAGCTATATATAAATGTCAATAACTACTTTGAAACGCACTATGTTATAAGTAGTATACAATTTTTCCCCGTTTTGACACTAGTTAATGCGATTTACCGCAACCTCAAAAAACTTACAACACCCAATGGTACATCAACATTTGGAGTATCTCTATCGACAGATCGAAAATATAATCTATAATTAGTCACTGTCAAAATGCCTCTTGCAGGACCATAATACGGACATAAATATGTAACATCACGAGACTGTCCAGACACTTTCTCTCCCAGCAACAATGGAGGCTCATCAGGTCGTGATGAAACAGCCACTTCGATATTATTTGTAGTCTAAAAGTTTACAAAATAAAAGTGTCTACACTATTAAATGTTGTTACTTTTCTTCTTTCTAAGGTAGAAACTACATTTTCAGTAGAAGTAGAGCTGGATGAACAGTAGCTCTTGCTTGGCGACGTCTTACCCCAACTAACCTATAAATAAGCCTTCAAATAAAACTTACAAGAAGTTAATAAACAATTACAGCTTCTTGTTTAGAACTTATTGAGTTTGCTTTCGAGTCTAAGCTTTTAGCTTTATTGTACGAAAAATGTTCTGGATCCATGTTTAACAATTCGAGACTTCCGCGTTTATCCATTTTTAAAATAATACATAAAACTATAAACAGCTTTAATTGTTATAAACACATAACTCCAGCAGTCCTACCCCACATCCACGCAAAATTCATCAAAAACTATAACCTAATTTTTATCTTCTAAAAACTTTGACGTTTGTAAAACCGCCATTTCAAATATGTCCCACATCTTAGCCATCTAAGAGTTGACCAATGATTTATCCGATATACAAAGTCTTTTATACCTACATAATATAGGTTGATGTATCGTCGCGTACACGATTTAAATTTGTAAATTTCCCAATTGTGTCATCGATATTGGTGGCGTAATTGGTAAACGCATGGTTCCGGCAAAACCAGGATACAGGTTCAAGTCCTGTCCAAGACCTTATATTTTCCATCTTTCAATTACTAGCTCGATTTGAAATGATCATTTGGGCTTTGCATAAAAGTCTAAGTTATTATTTCATCGTATTCACTGTAATACGATAGTATTTATCAACTTACCTTGTGTAATTAAGTACCTAAAATATTTATATATATATATATATATATATATATATATATATATATTGCAGTGATAAGGATTTGATTAGGGGTGTATTGAGTAGTAAGGGTCGTGTAGTAACTGTAAATAGCAAGCATTTAACACCCTGTATATGGACCGTAATTAACTTTAAGCGATGTCAGTAAACATATCTTTCAACAATAGAACGCGTATTCAGCAAAGAAATAACCGTACATGTAATTAAATGACGTTAAAGAGTGTTTTACAAGTTTATAAAATAAAATACGCAGAAGACAAGATGAAACCTAACAAATCTTTATGCAATTACGCTGGAACCATAAGCGCTTTGATAAGAAAACGCACTTTCAAATAAATAAATACATAAACGAAAATAGCACTAGAGTTACACCATTTATTTTTGTACAATTATCCAAAAGCATTAACTATACAAAAAAACAGACGTAAGTTGAAAGTCTGGCAACGATAACAATAGCCAATAACAAGCACGATATGAAAATCGGAAATAATTTCATCCGAAACAGCTTAAAAATACAGGGAATATTAAAGACAAAACTGTTTGGTTGAAACAATCTGTAAAACTGCTTGGAAACCCAACCCAAAAGTAGTGGGAAAAGGCTATTTATCACCCACCGGTGATAAGACTGCTCAGTCACACTTGATACACGTTGAATCCACTACACTTTAATTAGATATCTACGCGTCAGATATATAAAATTTGTTATTGTGAAAATAGTGCTGTGCAACAATTACGTTAAGAATGCATGAAGAGTTTTTGCCGTTTTTTTTTAGAAAACGTAAGTGGAAATTGGGTAATTAATTTAAATTAAATATTTATAATCATATAGGGCTTCTAATTAACTTCTGGTACAATTCTGATACAATTCTAGTACAATTCTAATCGGCTTCCAGTCAAATGCTGGACTATTTCTGGGATAATTCATAATACTAAGTAACCCACGATTTCAAGTGGTATTTAAAGGAAAAGATTCAAAGTATACGTAGAGAAATATAGAACAAAGCACGAGGTGATTTTTGGAAAACAAGGGGTAACTGTACTTAAATATTGGTTCGACAAAGCAGAGCATTGGTATTCGATTGAAGACGACAAGGGAGTGTTGATCCACAACACGAAACAACATATCAGGAGATCACAGGTCAGATCTACTTAATTTTAAGATATTTTTCAATTTAAATTTTAATACTGAATTTATTCAATTTACCCAAAACTTGTAAAGAGTCAACAAGAAACATTGAATACGTTTAAACTTACGTAATAAATCATAAAGAAGTCCCGAACGTTCCAGATTTTTTTGTAAAAGTATAGTTTTGGGTGACTTTCTATTGAATCAAAAATATATAAGTTTTGGGATAAATAATAAATATGATATTAATTGATCGAAGGGTGTATTTAAGGAATTTCAAAAATTGTATATATTATTTCCTTTCATTATATGAATGTTGATTGACTTCGTTTTATCAATTTTCACAGGTAATCATAAAGGAGTGAAAGAAAATTGATTATCGTAACGTTGTGAACCCTGTGTAGATTAAAAAGGACTAGCCGTGGCATAATAATAAATATAAATATATATATATATATATATATAATATATATATATATATATATATATATATATATATAATTCAGTTTTTCTTTTATGGGTTATAGGTCCTGTTTAAAAAAATAATAAAAGGCGTACTCTTTTTATTCCATCTGAATTTTCGAGTATATTTGTACTCTTGGTCACAGATTACTAAAAATTACACGTTGTATAAACACAGTTATTGCAAATGAATATATACTTACAATAGTTGAGATTGTGTAATTACTGGCATGTGTAACAGGAAAACATTTTTAAAAAACTATTTAGAACAATTACAAAATTGACAGTTTCTGACAAATGACATATAAATTAAAACATTTGTATATAAACATGCAAACTAAACTAGAGTGGAACTAAAAATAAATTATGAATATGCTTTATGGTAAATGATTATGAGTGGGGTGTACTAGTAAATGATATCTGGTTTGCAGGTGAATGTGTTTATCTATGTGCAGTGTCTGTATATTGTATATTTGTGTATGTTATGTATGTGTGTGTCTGGTAAGCTTTGTTTTGTTGTGTAAAGTTGTATATGTGCGTGTGTTTGTGTGCGTGTGGGTACGTGTATGTATGTGTAAGTGTGTATATTGAGTGTAACTACATTATTTTTCTCATTAGAACCTAAGTTTCTTCTTCTTTTTTTTTTTTTATTTTATATAATATATTTTATTATTTTGTGTATATTTGCTATTTGGGTGACTTGAAATTGAGCAAGTAAGTGTATATCGAACTTAGATTGGAGATATCTGTTTTTTTATTTATACTATTTGGACAGTTATATATGTGACACATTTCTTTGAAAATGCGTTTAGATGTTACTTTTTCGGTTTCTAATATTTTAGCGTCATTGAAATTCATATTATGACCTTTCGTTAAGACATGTGTAGACAAAGCACATGCCTGAGGTTTTATTTTAATATCGCTTTTGTGTTGCGTTATTCGCTGTTTTAAACTTTGAGCAGTTTGGCCTATATAGGACGCATCACAATCCGAGCAGTTAATTTTGTATATGGTATTCCGTTGATTTAAACAGGGAGTTTTATCTTTTATTTTAGAAAATAATTTTTTATTGAGATTAAGTTTTGTTTCATGATTTTATGTTTTCTTTTTAAATACTTGTATCAATTTAGGTGTTAAGCGTTCTATATAAGGTAATGTTTTATACGAAGTGTTTATAAGGTCTTTATTGTTTTTATTGGAGAATGTACTGCTATTTAGTGTTGTTTTATTACAGTTGAAGGATAACCGTTTTCTCTTAAAATTTTAGAAAATAATTTAATATTCTTATTGTATAATGAAGGATGGGAAATTCTTTTTATGCGATTTTCATTTCTATAATAAAATTTATCTTGGTACTAAAATTTTGATAAGAGTAGTAGTTAATATATCGATTCGAATTTGTTGGCTTTTGATACCAGTCTAGTATGATTCTGTTTTCTCGTGTTCGAATTAGTAATGTATCTAGAAATGGCACACTGTTATTTGTTTCCATTTCAGCTGTAAACTGTAGGTGTTTATTATACCCATTAAAACTTCTAATGTTTCCTTAAGCTTCTGTTCGGGAATGGCTGTAATTATGTCATCTACAAACTTTCTAATAAATGGTAGTTTGAAGGACAGCTTAGGTATAATTGTTTCGAGGAGAGTATCCATTACTATGTCAGAAATCACTGGACTTAGGTTCGAGCCCATTGGACAACCAAAATTTGTTTAAAATAATTATCATTAAATGAAAAGTAACTTGATTCGAACAAAATTCTATAATTTCAAAGAACATTTTGTTGTCAATTTTACATTGTAATTTAATACGGTTCCATATACCTTTTATATTTTCCAAAGCTAATGTTTTTGGTATGTTAGTGAATAAAGAGATCACGTCTAAGCTAATTAATACATATCCTTCTGGTAATTGAAAATTATTGATGAAATCTGCAAATTCAAAAGAGTCTTTCGTGTTATATTTACTTTCTGTTGATTTTTGAAGGATTACTGAAATAAATTTCGATAAAGACTCTGTAGGGCAATTATTACATGAAACTATTGGTCGCATAAGAAAGTTATCTTTATGAATTTTTGGTAAAGCATAGAGTTTAGGAACTGTACTACTATAATTATTTAATGCTTTGGCTTCTTCTTTGCTTATGTAATTTTTATTTTTTAAAGATTTGATTAAATTTAAAGTTTTGTTCTGAATGCTAGTTGTTGGATCTTTATCTAATTGGCAATAAGTATTAGAATCACGTAGTAACGTTTCTATTTTGTTTATATATTCGGCTTTTGACATAGCTACAGTAATATTACCTTTGTCTGATTTAATCACTACTATGTTTTCATTTTCTTTTAAAAAATTCTTACATTGAATGTAGTCATGCCACAGTTTAGGTTTGCGTTTAGAATGTTCATGTATAAAGTTAGTTAAGATATTTGTAATGTACGTTCTATATAGGTCTCTTTTTTCTGTATTAATATTTAATAAACACCTACAGTTTACAGCTGAAATGGAAACAAATAACAGTGTGCCATTTCTAGATACATTACTAATTCGAACACGAGAAAACAGAATCATACTAGACTGGTATCAAAAGCCAACAAATTTGAATCGATATATTAACTACTACTCTTATCAAAATTTTAGTACCAAGATAAATTTTATTATAGAAATGAAAAATTGCATAAAAAGAATTTCCCATCCTTCATTATACAATAAGAATATTAAATTATTTTCTAAAATTTTAAGAGAAAACGGTTATCCTTCAACTGTAATAAAAACAACACTAAATAGCAGTACATTCTCCAATAAAAACAATAAAGACCTTATAAACACTTCGTATAAAACATTACCTTATATAGAACGCTTAACACCTAAATTGATACAAGTATTTAAAAAGAAAACATAAAATCGCGAAACAAAACTTAATCTCAATAAAAATTATTTTCTAAAATAAAAGATAAAACTCCTGTTTAAATCAACGGAATACCATATACAAAATTAACTGCTCGGATTGTGATGCGTCCTATATAGGCCAAACTGCTCAAAGTTTAAAACAGCGAATAACGCAACACAAAAGCGATATTAAAATAAAACCTCAGGCATGTGCTTTGTCTACACATGTCTTAACGAAAGGTCATAATATGAATTTCAATGACGCTAAAATATTAGAAACCGAAAAGTAACATCTAAACGCATTTTCAAAGAAATGTGTCACATATATAACTGTCCAAATAGTATAAATAAAAAAACAGATATCTCCAATCTAAGTTCGATATACACTTACTTGCTCAATTTCAAGTCACCCAAATAGCAAATATACACAAAATAATAAAATATATTATATAAAATAAAAAAGAAGAAGAAACTTAGGTTCTAATGAGAAAAATAATGTAGTTACACTCAATATACACACTTACACATACATACACGTACCCACACGCACACAAACACACGCACATATACAACTTTACACAACAAAACAAAGCTTACCAGACACACACATACATAACATACACAAATATACAATATACAGACACTGCACATAGATAAACACATTCACCTGCAAACCAGATATCATTTACTAGTACACCCCACTCATAATCATTTACCATAAAGCATATTTATAATTTATTTTAGTTCCACTCTAGTTTAGTTTGCATGTTTATATACAAATGTTTTAATTTATATGTCATTTGTCAGAAACTGTCAATTTTGTAATTGTTCTAAATAGTTTTTTAAAAATGTTTTCCTGTTACACATGCCAGTAATTACACAATCTCAACTATTGTAAGTATATATTCATTTGCAATAACTGTGTGTATACAACGTGTAATTTTTAGTAATCTGTGACCAAGAGTACAAATATACTCGAAAATTCAGATGGAATAAAAAGAGTACGCCTTTTATTATTTTTTAAACAGGACCTATAACCCATAAAAGAAAAACTGAATAGTATTAAACCAGAGGTCGTTAATTCTAACTATTATATATATATATATATATATATATATATATATATATATATATATATTAGACCAGGGTAGAAAATTAATTAATCGACATCAAATAAATTTAATCACCGTGTATACGGACGCTTTGTGTAATAATACGCTTCATTTAAAGGCATATTGGATAAATTCGTCATTTACTTCTAAACATAGGGTTTATATTGTTTAGATAATGTTAAACACCGTGTATATCAGAGCAGTGAAAAATAGTACGCTTAATTAAAGGCCTACTGTGTAGATTTAAATCATTCAATTAAAATGTAGGGTTTGTATATAATCATAATCAACGTGCAGAAGGAAGTAATGTAGAATTTAATTAGATAATACGCATTATTAAAACCATGGAGCATAAAAATTTATTCGTTTCGTTAAAAATAAGGGGTTTAGATTATTCACTGGACGCTTTCTATAAAAAGAAGCCGAGTTAAAATGTTCAACTTGTATTTAATTTAATCTTTCCAAGTACTAAAACTATCGAAAAATTATAACGACGTGGGGAAGTCACGTAAGAGCCTTCAGCGTATTAGAACGAAGAACGCCTGCAAAGATAACGATGAATATGATAGTCAATAAGCTTCAAGCTATATGAGTGCAAGTAAGAAAGCAAGTTTGTGGTATAGAGACAAGCGAGATGGAATGCATTGGTAGTTAAATGAGGGGAAATATGTAAAACAAGAGCACAGGTTGTAGATAGAATGAACAGACTAGATTGGCGGTTAAGGTTGAAATAAGATGCAAACAGGAGAGGTGGAAACATAACAATTTCTATGTAAATTTAATTAGTTGTTCTCGGACGTATTGCAAGACGAGTGCAAATTTCAGTAGAATCATTGTGCCGAGACATCGGAAGGGAAAATAGAATGCGAATTTCTTAAAATCGTCCGTCGCGGGACAAATTCGACTCGCAAGCGAGCCATTATATAAACCCGTGCTGATAGGAGTTTAGCTCTCTTTTATTTTTGATTTTATTCAGTACTTCAAACAGTTTTGCTCTTTATTTTTTGATTTTATTCGATACGTCAAGCAGGATACATGGTGATTACGTGCTACGATAAAAGTTATTATGCATTAGTGCACTTAGAGAAGATAGATAAGGTAATAAAGTCTAGTTATATTTGCGGGTATTACTGTACCAATTATCCAAATTAGTAACGATAAATAAATAAATAGAAGTATGCAGTTTTGGTATAGCGTGAAAGAATTATGAATTTCATTGCTATTTTTCGAGAGTGTTAGTAATCAAATGTTATTCGTAAACGTGATTGGATCCACAAAACAAGATTTAGTTATACATAGATGTGTTCCTGAGAAGCCCTGAAACCGTTTAGATGAATGGTGGTGTAGAAAATTTTTAAAGGCGGCCAGAAATCCAAAGACGTAAACATAAACCAGCTGGAATGGTGGGATTAGCAAGGACGATGTACATTGGAGCCATGAGTGCAGTAACTTTCATGTAACTTATCCATTGTTGTTCGATCTTAGATGTTTGGTGTGTGTTGAATATCTTTATAATTTGTTTGATAAAGATGGACAGTAGTAAATTTGTATAAACAACAAATTTTTAATTTTAAGGTAAAATTTTACTTGTATACGTAGAAAGGAGTATTTATCAGGTTTATGTTTTTGATAATGATGAAAATTTGGGTCTGTCTTTGAGCTCAATTAGACTAACCTGTTAAATTAACGTAAAGGGGTGGGAGATGCTCCCTTTTATTCAGACTCAAGTCTGCAAATATTGTTAACTTAATTAGTATGCATCCTACAAGGACTCTAATTCCGGATGCAAATTAAAATGATGACAAATTTGTACTTGAAATTTTATGATGCTGAAATTTATGATGAAATTTAATTTTGAAATTTTAATGTATTGTGAATATTGGTGTAAATAGAGTTAACGTTGATGTTTGTAGTGGGAATGTGTTTTTTTTTATGAATGAGGTTGAAAGTTTTATCTAGGTGAGCAGCCGAGGCGGAAGGAGTCAAGAGGCGGAAGGGGTCAAGAGGCGATTATCAGAAGAGATTCAACGGACAAGAGAATCACAGTAATTCTTGGCACAGAACGTGGGCAATTCAAAAATAGAGCGAGAAACACAGCAAATCTTGGCGCCCAATTCGTGAGGCTCGATTCTTATAAGGATCTGGGTTGTTAAATATATCTGATGTGATACTAAAGTAAGCTTCACTTCTCCAATAATACAACAAACGCAGTATTCTGATTGATTTTGGCCCACTCAGGACACGTCGTATAATCAAAATTAACCTGTTGGTTTATACTGTCTTATCTGAATCGTCTTTTATCATGCGGGTGTTCTACATAACTGTTTTCCCACCTAGTAGCCTGTATCTTGTGCTGTCTTCTAGTTGTCTATTTTGCTAAGCAGTTGACGGTTGTAGTCTAAAATTTTTGTCCACTAAGATGTTTTATCGGGTGGTTAATGGAGTGAGAAGCTTCCAGGATGTTCCTTTTGATCGTTCTCCAACTCTTCGATATCCAAATCCTGGGTTTACTATCCTATGGTTTTTGACCTACAGGATGGTCATTTGCCACAGGCCATTCCATCACCGGGTAGCTCGTTGAACAGCACTGACGAATATACATCCCCAACGATTTTGCTTGCATTACCATTTCTTGCCGTCCCGCAATGTTGGAAGGCTCCCTCGAATTCTCACCGTTCCGTTACTCACTCTGGTTCGTCCAGAGGCAAAGGTTGATAGATCTTGATTCCACGAGATGTTATCCTGAAATTCCCTGCTCCAACAGACGCAAAATTTCAACTCTAAATTTGAGGATGCACTTCCTCGACTATTTCAGTTAGTTGAAGCTTAAAAAATTCTCCTATTTGAGTAGCTTAGTATATTAACCCCTAATAAAGATTTTAAAATACAAATATTTACAAATACTGTTACAGGCGGAAAAGCTACTAAGTATGTATTTTCCAGTAAAATTATAAAATGGGAACGGCCTGTAAAACTAAAATTAAAGGGAGGTCACCTACACTAGCCAGCGGAAGGTCGTGGATCATATAGAGGGTTAAAATTTTGCATAAAGGGCTAAATTAATCTATAATATACTACAAAAAGAATTTGGCACTTTCCTTTCATAAATATTGTGGCTTAATGACAATTACCAAGGGCGTCAGACAAGTCGAGAATGTCCAAATGTTCGTGCAAAACCTTGAGAGACTTGTCATCCCAAGGAGGACAATTGTTCCTTTTAATCAACTCATATCTTTTTGAATACTTATGCAACTTCCATGATAAAAAATAATAAAAAAACTATTGACTTAATCAACGGCAAACAAAACTATTTAATTAACAGAGCAATAAACGTGAACCTCTTACATTCATTGATTTTAATTTAGAAATTTAATTGAATAGGTAAATATGGAATTATGAAAATTTGGCATACATAAGTAATTTCCAAACACTTGTATATGAACGAAAACTTATATTATAAATCTTATACTAAATTAATCCTACGGTTTATGGCCAAAACGTCCTAACAAATAAATTAATTAAAAATTGGTCATGCTACTTAACTATAAAAACTTACTAAAAATCGTCCATTGTTTGAAGGCTTGCCTTCCAACGTAGAACAGCTCTTAAATTGAGGGAGAGAATCTCGCTTGTTGCTCTTGTTTGTAATTTTTAAATAATTGAGTGGCACACGAACCCGGCAGGATCTTATTAACAATATAACTTAACTTGTGCGTCACATGCCTAAAAGCTTTGTATTATTTACCTTGTATCACTATAAATCCGCGAACATACGGGCATAACCCTCGCGAACTGGAAGAGTTATCACTTCTTTCCAATTTTTACTATCGTGATACTAAGTGAAATATTATATCTGCGATGCCGGAGAACGCTACCCGCGAACTACGTTTCTTTCTACTTCTTGGCCACGGACAGCCCCATTGGAAAAACTCTCCGTCTTTTGGCTAAAGCTATAAGTCATATAGATTAATTCCTACTCTAACCATTTGTACGTTATTTTCTGTTATCTAATGACTGAACAGAACCTCCCACAAAACAAGATTTCTGAAACCAAATTCAACCCCTTTTTAGATGAGGGTCACGGAAGCAATTATTTTTCTAAGGGTTTAAATATATTGTATCTACTAAAAATTTCTTAATTATTGGAATGTGGACCATACTTATGGCGACAGTTGTCTGCCATTAACAAAAGACCGGTTAACCCACTTGAGGCGAAATGGATTTTAAATACAATGGATGTCTTCAGACTACTTAAAATTACTTGCAATCTTTGAACAAATCAAATTGGAAATAGTTTTCGCTATTTATAATGTTTCGTTTTCTATAACCCGCTGTCAATCAAAGAAAATATTAAGAAGATTAAGTTTTTCAAACAGAAAATTGCTTTCCTTTATTTACGTTAAAAGGTATTATTCCATTTTAATTTTATCAGATTCGTCAATCTGTAACCGACCTAAGCTTTAAGTTTATTGTATTTGATTTACAAGGGTAGAGCTTTAAATTATGATAACCTGCCGCTGGAATTTCTAATAGTTTAGCCTGAAGCTAACTAAAATATGAAGTAATTTATTGTGGAATTTTTGTCTATAAGTTATGCAAGTTACTGAATTTTAATTAATTAATTGATCTGTTTATTAGTTAACATTACAAAATAATGTTACAATACGATAGAGAAAGATGAAAATTTGTACTAAATAAATTACAAAAAATATTTAAAAAATACGAAAGTTTCAACTAACACCTAGAATAAGCTGACGTGGAACTTCCAGTGTCAGAGTATACTGTCACAACTATACTTACTTTTAAATATATACTTTTAACAAAGATGCGTGTACAATGTCCTTTGTTATATAAATCATTTTCTAAGTGAAATTTTGATGTTTCGAATTAATTAAGCCTTAAAGTTACTACTTCTCACAATAAAACTATTAAATGCTGAATAAAGATTTGAATATTTTCATAAAGTTTTTAACACAAAAATCCTAAAAACTAGCATACCTTTGATCTCTGGTGTCTTGAAATAATTCTTGACTCGCCAGTTCCTAATCCTGGTGTGCTAGTTGGCGTCACGTCCTCTTGGAGGTGGCACTGATGACTCCGCTTCTCCTATTGTCCAGGCTTCACAGCCATACAGTGATGTGCTCGACACATATGTTTTAAAAATATTTTCCTCGTTTCTATGTTAGTTGTCTTTGAGCACAGTAGTTGCTTTCTCTTGTTAAATGTAGCACGAAATTGTGCTAATCTTTGTTTTATATCTTTTGTACTTTTTCCATCTTGCATTATTTGGTTTCCTAAGCAGCAGAAATCTGTAACCTCTTGTAAGTTTGCGGTACCTATTTGTATTTTTGTTTTTGGTTTATTTTCCCCTTCTTTGCATACTAGAACTTTAATTTTATTTTTGTTAATTTTCATACCGTATCTCTCTGTTAGAACCGTTTCCATTTCATAAAAGCAGCTTCTAACTCTTCTTTGTTAGATGCTAATAACTGTTAATACCAATTAATTTTTAACTAGATGTGTATAATAATAAAAGCGTTCCTGATTAGGCGAATGCAAGGCGATGTACAAAATAGATAATTTAATTGTCACATAAGAAAACAAAAAATATCAAAAATAAAACTGACCTAAAGGAGCCATCCGCTTTTTAATTTTTAAAAAATTAGATGAATTTTTGGATAATAAGTCCAATAATTGCAGTCCACACACAGTAGATGTTGCAATTATGAGATCTATAGAAAAATTTGGAAATCTTGTAGCTGACATTAATAATTCAAAATTGAAACACAATCCCAGTTGGTTAACAACTTCAAAAATATCGTATAGGAAATTGGAATCGTTTGAACGAAACTGGTAATGGAGGAGCGTGTAGTTAGGGTTTCAGAAAACTTGGTAAAAAGGCATCAAGCATAGCGATTTAGTTTAGTACTATAAGAAAAAAATAAAGTATATAGATTAAAGAAAATATATGATATATAGTAACTGAAAGGCGGATACTGAACGCATTCTAACATAAATGAAAGCATTTAACAAGCAACGTTTGACATATTTAATCATTATAACGTATTAATCTATAATTTGAATCACAGATCCATTAACCTAATCATTGCTTATAAGAAATTTGTAACGAAAATCTTTAATTGGGAGTAAGGGTGACGTAGTCCCGTGCGATCAGTGATTGGTTAACAGTTTGTAGACCGCCTTACTACATTATATAGTCCATTCCCTTTAACTTTAGGATGACGTGTCAACTGGATGAAATGCTACATTGCCAATGTTGGTTTAAATTATAATATATTAATGAAAGATATAGGATAATTCCCATTAGCAAGAAAAATTGGTGGCAACAACGTACAGAACTGCCAACTTCTATTATGTTAAATGTCCGTATCCTCCATGCGCTTTTCTAGGTATTTATTTGTATACTGTTGCCAACACTTTATTACTACAGTGATGTTATCCTAAATGGACTATACATATTGGTCCTCGCAATTTCTTAATAGATTACGGCATCAATATTTGTAATATCATATCGTGGCGATGTTGCCACTATCAAAGATTATATCTTGAATATTAAAACGCTATTGATAGAATATCCAAGTTGTTCATTTTAATAGTATGTGCAATGTGATTAGTGACTTTCTAAAATATATTTCTAGAATGGTTTTCTACAGACAATACTGCAAATTAAGTCTTTAAATTAAATATTAAATGTTATTAGTATGTGAATTAATACTGTAAAGCTTATGTTAAATATAGTTGGCAGTTTCTATAGATCTTAATTTTTTATGAATATTTTACCAGATCTGGAATAATAGCCACAGTTATTTGTTATTTCTTAAAGGGAGACAAGTGTTTAGTAATGTTAAAAGAAAAGTTTTGCCACACATTGGTCGCGTTCAGTAGAAAAAAGCAGCTTGCGCTACCGCTACGTAGCGCTAGCGTCTTTTGCTGGACACTGGACAGATGTTCGTAAGTGAGCGCACAGAGAGCGTAAAATATTTACGCTACAAAAAATGGCGACCGCTCCCAAACAGTTTTGTATGTAGCGTACGTGTCCAGCAGAAATATCGGGAACCGTTTGCAAACTGTTGACTCTGCTGAACGCGACCATTACTACCTAAAAAGGTTAGTAAAAGTTTTATGGTAATGTAGTTGTTTATTTAATGTATGCTAGTGAGGAAATCGAAGAAGTACACGAACATCTGCATATCCTGATAAATAACTATAAATCGCAAAGATTTATATTTGTAAATTGTGGACAATAGAATATGCTAGTAGAATTTATAGATCATCGTTTTCACGTGTAGTACCCCAATTGTTTCTTTTGGATGTATATTCAATCTGAGCAGTTTATCACTACAGAATTAAATTTACAAAAAAACAGCAATATTTATAAAGGAATGACTACATGTAGGGTTATGTTATTCTCTAACAATATAGGAAGTTTCTACCTTTATAAATAGAGATCAGTTGCTATTAATTAAATTCCAATACTCTCACAACCATTTGATCCCTTTTAATACAAAACTTTCAAAAGAATAAGGGCAATTGAGTTGATTTCGATTATAGACATTTTATCATCTTTCTCCTGACTTCTCACTTTCTCTCACAATTAACTAGGAGAATCAACTTAATTTTTTGTTAGAGGAACGGAACTCTCCTATGATTTCAAGAATAAGAAATTTGCTTTTACAAGATAATTCGGTTCATTTCCTCCTACTAATTCCAATCCTATGAACTCAACAATAAGTGCCCTGATATCTGCTGAAAGGTTAATTGATAATATTCTCATAAGAACTTTTGTCATCATCATCATTTTGTTTTTGACCTTATTTAAGGTTGGTTTGACGCAGCTCTAACTTCTTCTCTATTCTGTGCTAATCTAAAAAGCTTTACATACCTTTCACAACCTACATTTCTAATAATTTGACTAATATAGCTTGGTCTAGGTCTTCCTATATTCTTCTAACTTTTTTCTATCCACCTGGCACTACATAGATATTAGCAACCTGATGGTTGTTAAAGAACTCTAACATGATTACCATTTATAAGGAAATGAAATATAACCTGGTTATCCGCTTCAAAAAGGAAAAATGTTAAATTATATGTTATGGTAAGGCCTAAGCAACGAGTCGCTGCCAACATGCCAGACCGCTACCTAATTGTGAGTTATGACATGGTGACGTTTATTAAATTATATGTTATGGTAAGGCTTAAGCAACAAAACGCTACCAACATGCCAGACCGCTACCTAATTGTGAGTTATGTCATGGTGACGTTTATTAAATTATATGTTATGGTAAGGCTTAAGCAACGAATCGCTGCCAACATGCCAGACCGCTACCTAATTGTGAGTTATGTCACGGTGACGTTTATTAAATTATATGTTATGGCAAAGCTTAAGCAACGAATCACTGCCAGCATGCCAGACCGCTACCTAATTGTGAGTTATGTCATGGTGACGTTTATTAAATTATATGTTATGGTAAGGCTTAAACAACGAATCGCTACCAACATACCAGACCGCTAACTAATTGTGAGTTATGTCATGGTGACATTTAGTTAACTGATTTTTATTTTTTTTTGTTTTGTTTTCGATCTTACTCAAAGTCGGTTTGACGCAGCTCTAAATTCTTTTCTATTCTGAGCTAGTCTAAAAAGGTCTACATAGCCTTCACAACCTAAATCTCTAATAATTTGACTAATATAGCTTTGTCTAGGCCTTCCTACTCTATTTTTATTTAGTAGTCTATAATCTAAGACTTTACTAAATAGACCCTCATGTCTTAACTGGCGCCCTATCATTCTATTTCTCCTGACCTTTAATTGTTTCCACATACAGGGTTTTTCACCTATCCTTCTATAAACTTCCTCGTTTGTTACTCTATCTGTCCAACAAATCTTTAACATTCTCCTAAAACACCAAGTTTCAAAAGCTTCTATCTTTTTCTTATCTACTTTTTTAATTGTCCAAGTCTCACTACCGTATAGTAGAACGCTCCATACGTACGACTTTAAGAAACTTTTTCTATTATCTAAACTAATACTATTAGCTATTAGTAAGTTTTTCTTTTTTAAAAATATTTTTCTAGCTTGAGCTATTCTAGCTACTATATCCCTTCTACTACGTCCATCCTTTGTAATTATACTACCCAAATAGCAAAATTCATGTACCTCCTCTAACTCGGTATTATCTATTTTTAATTTTGGTTTAGAACTAGGCTGTAACTCACTTGTCATTATCATTGTCTTTACTGAGTTAATTTTCATACTATAGTTATTCTGTAGTATCTCTTCTAAAATATTTAAAAACTCTCCTAACTCTTTTCTAGACTCTGCTATAATGGCTATATCATCTGCAAAACGTAACATGTCTATTTTCTGTCCCTGTACACTAATACCTATCTCTTTTCTCTCTCTAGCTAAGTTTAAAGCTTCCTCAATATAAACATTAAAAATCATGGGAGACAGTATACAACCCTGTCTAACACCATTTCTAATCTTAGCTTCCTTTTCTATTTCATCAAATCTAATTACTACGCTTTGGTTTTTATATACACTGTAAATAATTTTTCTATCCCTATGAGAGATTCCTATTTTTCGCAAAATCCTGAACATAACAATCCAATAAACCCTATCAAATGCTTTTTCTAAATCTACAAACGCGAAATGAGTCTTTTTATTCTTTTGTAACCTTTTTTCGATAATTACCCTAATCATTAGTATTGGTTCTCTAGTCCCTCTGTCTTTACGAAAACCATATTGGTCTTCGCCTAAATAATTCTCAGTCAAAGCTTCTACTCTATTTTTAATTATTATTGTTAGTATTTTGGAAGTATGAGAAGTCAAACTAACCGTTCTAAAATTCTCACACCTATCAGCTCAGGACTTTTTTGGGATTGGGATGATAATATTTTTTTCGAAATCTATTGAAACCTCACCTGTGTCATATATTACTTTTACTAGTTCATATAATCTGTCTAAATACTCACTATCGAATTCATAGTGTGACAAAAACTAAAATGATTATACGATACAAAATAAATATATTATTATACAACTAACCTCTACAATTAAGTTTTTTTCTATTATTTTAAGTGATGTTTTCTAAGTGTATAAGAACGCACAAGTACAACCACGCCAAAATAAAATAAATAGTTATATGGGTTAGTTAGTCAAAATGTTAAATTGCTAGTTTCATTAATCGGTTAGAAATGAATTTAGATAACGATAAATTCCTCTCCAACATAACTTAATCCAAGTTGTAAGTAGAATGTCTTTAATATCAACAAATATATTATAATCATAACGAAAATATTTCAAGTAAAAAACTGCATAATACAATGAGGTTGAAAAATGAATGCACTATTTAGACAGATATTAGAATATAGTAGTTTATTTAAAGAACGTAGTTCTCTAATAGTTACTGATTTCATTTAAAGTTGTTTGGTTGGATTGTACTTGTTTAAAATTTGGGAAAGTTAATTAAAAATCACATTTTAGTAGATATATTAATTTAACTTGTAGGTTACTACATTTTTATTTATCTTGCATATATAAGTTACTAAATAATCGATAGCTTTTTAATTGGAGGTATCCTTACGGGAACCTAATTGATATAATTTTACTTGGTGTGAGTTTAGTAAGAAGTATATTTAAAAATAGTATTAGAAAGATTCCTAATACAGAATATGAAATATCTTTCTTTTATACATCATGAAATGTTTTACAAAATAGAGACGTACAGCACTGTTTCAGTGTTTCAGCATACTCTTTGTTATTTCGAATATATTTTATATGATCTATGGTTGTTCAAGTAATATTTTTCCTCATTAGATGGTACTTGCTGTATCCTTGATGTCGTCACATTGATTAATTTATTTCCCTGTTGGTGGAAGTCGGCGTACGCCATTTTGACTTAAGCGAAAAAAGATTAGAAAGTGGCAAAAGTGTTAAAAAATCTGTGATCATCCGTCCTTTTATAAGTGTATTTGGATTAATTTCCTGTTTTTTAGTGTTCACCCACTTGGACGAACCCAGGTAAATGACAATTTTGTGACATTCCATAGCATTTCGTAATCAATGTTTTCGTTTTGTCCTCTATAATTCTGAATGATACCGTTAGAGTAATGTAGGTTATTTGTTTAGTTTTGACACCCTGATAGTTATTGTTTTTGGAGGAAGCCCAAAGCCCTTTGTTTAAACCTAAAGATAGTTTGGAGAATTTTGTTGCATTGCAAATTACTTGAAATTAGAGGTCCTTGAGGTTGGGCAAGTTCAATGTTTTGTGCTTACGTATGAGTTAGTTCGGTTATATACATCTTTGTTTTTATGGTAAGCCCTTATATGTATCAGAATATTTAAATGCAGTTTTAGATTGAACGTAATTGATTTTCTTTAGCGTTTTATAAACATAATTTGCAGTTGCTTTACATCAATGAAAGTATTTCAGTTGTACTAGTAGATTTTTTGTGTTTACAAAACAAGTTTGTTGTTTTCGGTATTGAACTTTGGCTTTGTTTATATTTAGTAGACATTTTTGCTAGTCTTTAGTGCATATCCTTGAATAGTTACTATTAGAAGCAATTTGTGTTAAAATATTTGGACGCTCCAATGGACACTTTGTACTGTTGGATTAGCTAAATTAAGTCTATAAAAACTAAGTTGGTTGAACATGAAAGAATTGTATAGATCTTCATTAAACTATCCATTAAAAATGTACAGGATGATTCATGATGCAGGGTAATACCTGTAGTGGATTCCTACATTATTTTAAAACAGTTGGAGCTGATTTTACAGAAGCATGGATATGGTGAACTTTCGTTTTTGTCGTATTAAACCAAAAAACTGAAATCCATTCAGAAAATCATTCTTTTCAAAATTACAAGAAAATTTGTGGAGAACAGATATTTTACTAAAAAAACAAGTAAATCTTAAGAGTTTAGTATGAATGAATCTTTAAATATGGGTTATGTGTTCATGCACACGTGATAACTATTCAACAACTTTTATTCTATGGCAGCGACAACACCCGACCGATTGTTATTATTAACCTTAATCTTTGTAACAATATTAGTACACGATAGGTATTAATAAGGGATTTATGTACCTCCTTGAGACAAGAATATGGAGCCCTAAAAAGCCTTTTGTAAGTTGTGTTTGTTACAGATTAAAACTGTAAAATACTTGGAAAATATTTTCTTTTTAATAGGTTTACACTTGTTCTTCTAAATGATGGTAATCTTCCATACATCTTAGCAAGGGTAATAAATGTGGAAAATTTACTTCTTTATTATTTAAAGCCTCTTGCTTTTGATCAGTTAATGTAACATTTGCTTTTAAATTTGAAGGATTTAACATGTATGCTGTTATGATACAGGATTATTGCATGTAAAAAATGCCATTTCAGTCCCCACAAATAGTCGCTTTTTTAGCAACTAGTATACTAAAATATTGTGAACTCGTTAAAACTCGCTAATTATAAATTTTGCTCGCTAAAGTCGCTTTTTTCAACTGGTTTTCCACTCTCACCAGAAATACAATGTAATTTTTTATTCCAAAAAAAAATAAATTATTGTTTTTGCCAGAAAAAGAAAATAAACGATATGTTTATTTATAAGAATGACAAATAATTTAATTGGAAATTAAATAACTGTAATGCAATTTTATAATATAACTATGCATAACAAACCTTGCCACCGGTGTCAACATGACGATGCATAAGTGAAGAAACAGCATTATTGCCAGATATTCTTCCATCTTTGCTAATGTTATATGAAACTTTAATTATAGTATGTTTAATGAACAGATTCAATAAACAGAAGGTTAACAATTCAAAATATATTATATGGTTATATGATCTCGACCGACCAATACAAATTTTTTATTTAAATTTCGTGCTCATTTATGAGAGGAGTGGTATTTCAGTATCTGTTCATTAAATGCACACAAACTATAAAAATGGGCCGCTCCATATGAAGCGACCCAAAAAAAAATTTTTCAGGTTGCTTGACCAAGTTTTATATTTTTAATTTTTTTATATGTTTTTCTAACATAAGTCAGTTGTTGCCGGAATACGGTTTTAAGAAATTTGCCAGGTATTTTGCCAGATGATATGTTGGTGAATCAATTGTGCTCACTATCGGACGGAGGGGACATCTGGTTTATGGACTTTAGAAAGGCCGTACAAGAGTCAATTCATATGAAGTGATTCGGTGATGGTTGCTTGACAAACTTTAATATTTTTAATCTTTTTATATGTTTTTCTTACATAAGTAAGTACTTCAAAACAGGTTTGAAATTTTTTTTATCTCGTCCCGTTTTGGAGATACGGCCTTTTTTGTTTGGCCAACATGATCCCGACCGTGCGATGCAAATTTTTTATTTAAACTTCGCGCTCTCAGTATATGTTCGTTAAATGCACACACACTATAAAGATAGGTTAATCCATATGAAGTGACCCAAAAAAATTTTTTCAGGTTGCTTGACCAATTTTAATATTTTTAATTTTTTTTATGTGTGTTACATAAGTCAGCACTTCAAAACAGGTTTGAAATTTTTTTTTATCTCATCCTGTTTTGGAGATATGTTCTTTTTGTTTGGCCATACGGGCTAATTTTGACTGTTTCAGTCATTAGCGATAAATTAAATATCTCTAGACTGGTTAATGCTACAGTAATGGGATTCGTACTATTCTTTTTAGAAAAGTCCATTCTACAATTTAGGCACTAACAGTTTAAACTGTTAATCTAACATAAATAGCTCAAAAATACAACCAAAGTTCATGATCAAATTTTAACAAATTCGAATTTTTAAGGCTGAAAATTTCAATGAAAGAATAAAATACCCAAACTAATATTTGTATGACTATAAGATATAATAGGATACGTGCCGTTTTAGAGAAAGATGGTTAAAATATGTCTCCCTCAATTTTCTATAATTTTTCAAAAAACGTAATTTTGAATTTTTTTTAAATTTTGAGACAATAACTCTGGTGGAGGAAAATATAAAAATCTGAATTTTTTACACAAGATGTACCTTTATGATAGTAAACTACTGTAAAAGATTCAATCTTGGTATTTGATCCCGAACCAAGTTATGACTTTTTAAAGTTTAACAAAAATATGCAATTCAGTGTAAATTATAAACAAATACAAGAATGATATATGTGCAAAATAAATATTCCTAATGTTAAACAGTATAGTATTTTAACAAAGGAGGGGTAATTTAAAAATTAGTCAATGGTTTTAAAAAAGGATAGAGATAAAAGGTTCACGTCCTAACAGTCACATATGCATCATTCATGTCTGGCTAGGAATCTGCCTGATAGTGAAACTTATCTGCTCATTGAGGTTCAGCAAGTGCCACAGTATGTTGGAGTGCAGACAGTTTTCTAATGTGTTGTATCTTTTGTTAATTCAAGTTTATTTTAGTAATTACAAGTATTTATTAATTATTTTTTCATTTTGTTATTATTACCTACCTTAAAATGGATGATCTGTGTTTTGTTGGACAATTAATTAATGAACATTGCCATAAAACAAGTTATGGTTTAGTGCATAGGTTCCCAATCTTTTCTGAACCACCGCCCCCTCTACTGGAAAAAAAACTTCCAACGCCCCCCTCCTCATCATAGTGCATTATAACGAATATTAAAATATTGTTGCATAGTATCTATCTATCTATCTATATATATATATATATATATATATATATATATATATATATATATATATACATAGATACTCATATCTAACGTTGCACTTTTGACTGCTATTACAAGCGTTCACTAAAGCGTTGGACAAGGTATATATACAGTATTGCCCGAAATAAACAGTACTGAAACTAAGTTGGCGGTGTTTTTTATGCGTGCGCTGTCACACTCACGTTAGCTAGTATAGACCTGTCAAGTAAACCTCAAACAAGTAATTAGTAGGGCCTAATTGTTAAAAATGGTGTTAAGTACAGAGGAGAAAGTGTTTCTGGTAGAGCATTATTTTCGTTCATACGGAATCGGCCGACGTAATGGTGCAAGTTTGCTATACGTGTCTGATCAATTCACACAAAGGTTTAATAAACGTTCTCCAAGTAATGCTGTAATTTTGAAGGTTATTGAAAAGTTTAGAAATACAGGTAGTGTATTGTGCCAACGAAAAGGAAACTCGGGCGCCCAGGACAGTTAACAACAACAATAACCATGAACGTGTTTTTGAGCAAATCTTAGAAAATCCGAAAGTCAGCCAGGCAAGGACAGCGTTACAACTTGATTTAAAAGAACTTCCTTTCAAAGAATCCCAAGGAGCTGGGTACATTTTGTATGTGATTCAGGTACGTCAACAACTACATCCTCGGGATTATCGCAGTAGAGTGGAATATTGCGCCAGAATTCTCGCGTTACAGTATGAAAACCTGAATTTTTGAAAATGTTTGGTTTTCAGACGAAGCACATTTTCACTTGTCAGGCTATGTGAATCGTCGCACAAATCGATTTCTGGGCTTTGCCAGACCCGATGAGGTTCAAGAGGTTCCTTTACATAGTGAAAAAGTGAGTGTCTGGTGTGCTGTTTCCGGACACGGAATCATTGGTCCGTACTTTATCGAAGAGAATGGTAGGCAAGTCACACTTAATCAACAGAGGTACAGACAAATTTTAACACGATTTATCCCTGATCCACGCCAATTCTGTCGTGCACGTAACTTGGCATTTCAAACCAATTTTTTCAGCAGGACGGGCAACTTGCCATACTGCTGCCGCAATTGTCAATTTCTTCAAGAACATTTTCCAAGCAAATTCATATCACGATTTACTGACTTCCTTATCCTTCACATTCTCCAGACCTCACACCTCCAGACGCATACATTTGGGGCATGGCTAAAAATGCCGTTTTCAAACGGGCACCACAAACCATCGATGAATTAAAGGATGCCGTTAGAGTCTTCTTCGCAGCCCTGAGACAACCCTTATTCAATAACATGACCAGAAACTTAGAACATCGTTATGAAGTCTGTCTCGAACGAGGAGGTGCACATTTAGAACATATAATAAAGTGTCAATAATATGTATTTTTTAAATATACAAAACAATTACAATTTCAGTACTGTTTATTTCGGGCAATACTGTATTAAAAATCGCAAAAGTAAACCTTAATTAAAATGACTATCAAATATAGTACAAACTTGTTTATTAAAAACTTAAATATGAATACATAATGAACAGAAAAAAAGATTAAGAAGAAAAAATTAATGAGATAGTTGAGGCTGGTGAAGTTTTAACAATTTGCTAATGTCGGGTTCCAATTTCGTTAACATCAGCCGCAAATCGCCACGTTCAGTAATGTGCAGTCTGTTCCTTTTCTTAGACAATAAATTAGCTACTGCACTGAACCCACGCTCAGCCAAATAAGATGAAGGAAATGCAATTAAAAATATCTGTACTCTTGACCACAATCCAGGGTAAACAACTGGTATTGGTTTTTGAAGCCAGAACTCTTGATATCCATTTCTGAATTTTACTTTTAGTTCTTCGTTAGTTGTGAGTTCTACGAGTTCCTCTTCTAAATTTGATGATTCTGCTGTATCTGCATTTGCGAAAGGATCTAAAACCCAACCCGGTATATTCATGTTTAAAATATCCTGGAATCGCTCCACACAATCAACATGAAGAACGTCCAAGTGTTGGCAGTAAGTAAGTAAATCTTCATGTTTTGCAGAGACTGCTGATAATGTGGGAAAGTGGCTGTATTCACCTCTCCCTAGATTTCGTTTGAATAGAAGAAGTTTTCCCACAAAAGCAGCTATGACGTTTTTGTTTTAATTAAATTCAATTCGTCACCTTGCAATTGTAAATTGACTTCATTAAATATTTTAAACAAGTCTGTCAAATAAGCGATGTCATTTTATGTATAATCAGGTTTTCGCGCAATTTTCGTTTCTGTTTTCAAGAAAGTCCAGTACTGAATCAAATAGTTGAAAAACGGTTCAAACAAGTACCTTTTGAGAGCCAACGAACTTCTGTGTGCAGCAACAGCGATTGTAATCTTCATCATTTTCACTACAAAGTTGGCTAAATAATCTGTCATGCAATGAATTGCTTCTAATCGTATTTACTGCTCTAATAACGTAATGAAGCGGCGAATGCAAACGTTTGTTCAGATTTTTGCAACCAAGTGCTGACGATGAATAATACAATGTATAGCGAGTACATTTGGTACTGCTTGTTTCAAATGAGCTATGAAACCCTTATAACGTCCGTCATTGCTGGAGCACCATCAGTAGCTGCCGACAAAATATTATGCATAGGTATTTCTTTCTCTTGAAAAACGTACTCATGGTATTAAATATCGTTTCTCCCTTTGTATCAGTTTCCAAATTTTTGCAAATAATAACTCTTGATAAATTTTTTCGTCTTTTTATGAACCGAACGTATGATAACAGCAGTACTCGTTATTTGGTAGAGTGGATTCATCAAGTTGAATGGAAAAATTGCAAGTTTTAAGTAATCGCATAATGATATTTCAACGTCTTGAGCCATTTCGTCTATTCTCCTTTGCACTGAGTTATTACTCAGAGGAATTTTTCTGATGACATCTGCCGATGTCTTATGATGAAGAACAGTTTTTATTACCTCTCTGACTGCCGGCAAGATAAGTTCCCTCGCCAATGGTATGTGGTTTTCCCGTTTTTGCGATTAACAATGAAATGTTATATGATGCTCGTAGTCCATCATCTTCTTGTTTAGAAGACGACGCAAATAGGTTTGATATAGTTGGCTGTTTCTGCAGTTCTTGAAAATAGGACAAATCTTTGTCCTTTTTATCAGTATGCATTTTATTTAAATGTTCTTGTAGCCTAGAAGGCTTCATGGCTTCATTTGAGAAAACTTTTTGGCAAAGTAAACACATGGGTAATGATGGGTTTACAGGAGAGTGCGTAAATCCATATTTTAAATACAAAAGACTGTACTGCCGGCATTTCTTCTTAGATTCAGACATTTTGAAATCCAAAACTTGCCACGGTTTAAAATAAATTAATGGTTATAATGACTTATATAACTTATCACTCACGAACATGGATTATTTGCGAAGCACACAAAAATAATAACACATTCCTAGAGCTATCCCTGCTTTTTATACGTTTGATTTCATACAAGCATCAACTTGTATGTTTTATCTTGTTTGCGATGCCGGTGCACTTTGTAAGCAAGTCATATCGCGTCTTTGCTTATCAACTTGCAAAGACTTGTTGCGGACAATATTAAACGGAATTAGGTATTCATAGACCTAATGCTGAATTAAATGTTTTAAAGTATATTTTCTCGATAACAATAACATAGACATTTTAGATAGCTAAATAAACTGTCTATTCATGCCAACTAGGTATTTTCAAAGTATTTTAATATATTTATTTTCTAAAAAGGTAAGTACGTCACGAACGCCCCTTGATCCTCCTAACGCCCCCTTTTGCCCTTGTACTGCACGCCCCTTTGAAAGCTACAGCGCCCACTGGGGGGCGGTACCGCCCCCGTTGGGAATCTATGGTTTAGTGTCTAAAAAATTAAAACATATCAATGAGTTTGATCGATCAGCTTCTCCAATACAGTATATCATATTAATTAATTCTTGACGTGTGAAATTCATTGTGACATCAACAAATTAAACGGAAAATTTTTAAGATAATTAATATTGACAAGATATGTCAGATTTGATGCTAGTAGCCTACTTAGTTTTCTCTAGTCCCAAAACTGCATAAAAAACATGTTTTCTCAATTTTTCAGAATTTTTTTTCATGTAACCTATAAAACATTATATGTCAATAGAAAGCTCCACAAAAACGCTATTCAATGGCAAAATCCAATATGGCGGGTGCCATTTAAAAAAATTGACTTTTTGTTAATTTGCGTTTTGCTTCACCTTGTACAATAAAAGGAAAAAACAAGCACATCGCGCTATCGATAATAATACAACAGGATATGGAAAATTATGTCGTGAAAGAATCAACTCTCCAAGTTCAATAAGAAAACTTCTGCAATTTTTCAAAGTTGACATGATTTTGACATAAAATGACTCATAAAAGGCAAACCGTCCATTATAGACCTATAGTACCTCTATATAATTTTGATAAGCATCAAAAGAGCTTTTAGGATATGGTATCAAATCTAGGGTGTTTCATTTAAAAAAACATAACTTTGAGTTGGAAACCATATTGGCACACCCTGTATATAGGTGAAAATATTTTTAGATTGTGCGGCCTAGGCATGGCTATCGTTTAAAAAAAACCGGAAGTTGATCTCTTGAATAACATAAAAGTTATGGAACTTTCACGGAGGACGTGGACACCCTGTATGTATATATATATATATATATATATATATATATATATATTTGAAATATACATCCCTACATCGCTACGACCGCTTTTTATACGGCATTTCGCTATAACGGCCATCTTCAATTAAGGCACACGTTCGATTTACGGCCTAAAATGTTTTGCTGTAACGGCAAAAAAAACTTTTTTTTGATATCGATATATCTTGCACAAGCACAATCTTGATGCACACTCCATTTCTTCATCATCTTCAGATTAAAGCCATTTTAAAAAAAATTATGTATTTATACATACACATATTTTATGTAACATAAAGTTGTTTCATTTTTGTTTGTAGATTATTTTTGGAGTCTGTTATTATTTTATGTACAAATATATGTACTTGTTATGTATGTTTTTTTGATTTAAATGAAATAAAAAAATAAAATCCATTTTGAATGATAAACCATGTTACATATTTAACAAGTTTGGAACCGATCCCATTGAATTTATATTAGAATAATTGATTCCTTATACGGCTTTTCGCTTTGCGGCCAAGTTTCGTTGAATGTATATAGGCCGTAAAGCGAGATATGGGTGTTCCACAAGGAAGTATTTTGGGACCATTGCTTTTTATAATTTACATAAACGATATAGTGAATGTAGTGAAGGTAACAAAGATGCATATGTTTGCTGATGACACTTTAATATATGCTGAAGGTGCAAATGTAATAAACCTGATTCAATCTGTAAATAGTGACTTAATAAGAATAAGCAAATATTTAGTTGGAAATAAGCTGAAGATAAATGTTGATAAAACAAAATGGATGTTGTTAACGAATGATAGAAGTTATCAAATGATAAAAACAGAAAATAGGAATGTACAAATAGATGGGTCTGATATTGAACTGGTAGAGAACATTAAATACCTTGGCGTAATAATCGACCGAAAATTAACTTTTAAAATGCATCTACAGATGGTTATAAATAAAGTAAGCAAAAGGTTGGATTTCTGAGAAGAATTAGTTCAAAGTTATCAAGTTTTGCTCGAATAACTTTATATAGAGCAATAGTTTATCCACACCTAACATATTGCAGCACCATTTTATTTGTCTCAAACCAAGGTGATTTGGAAAGATTGCAAAAGATACAAAATCGTGCAATGAGATGTTTATTAAAATGTAGCAGATTTGCCAAAGTCCGTAAAATGTTAGAATGCCTTAATTTTTAAATGTTCAGGAACAAATGAAATATAATAGTATGGTTTTATATATAAAATTATAAATGGTTTGCTGCCTTCGTACTTGGTTAGCAACTTAATTAAAGTGTCAGATATACATAACTACAGCACAAGACAAGCAGACAATTACTATATATACAAGAAGAATAAAACGATAACCACAAAAAATGTATTTCATTATGGCGTTAAGATATATAATACATTACCAAAATCAGTTGCAAATCAGCCTTCTCAAAGAAAATTCAAGAGTAATTTAAAAAAATATATTTTAAGTTGTAGAAATGAAAACTAATTATATTATTAACTGTATTTTAATAATTTGCTTTATAGTATAATATTTTTGTTTTATACTTTATTAACCTATATTGAGTTATGCAATAAATCTACTTACTTACTTACTATTAAGTACCTGATTTTGTTACTTGTCGCAATGTGCGATATAGATATACAGAAGTTTTGGTGCATATCATAGCAATTAAATAATCGCAATCGACTGTGGTTGATTTATTTGGTAGTTCTAAGACGTATGACATTAATCATGCGACCCTTCTTATTAATAACCAATAAAAACATTTTATCTTTTATTTCGCAATTACCTCGTTTGTGAATTCCATAAAACATATGTGATTTATGTAAAATAAACTGATCAAGAAAACTAATTATGCAAAAGTGCATATGCATTTCAATTTGCAATATACAGTGGTAGTTTTTTAAAACCTGACTGCTAAGTTTTGTATTTAGAGATATTTAGATCGATACTTCCAAAGGCAAAGTTTTAGAGCCTAGTCCAATTAAGAGAAATAAGCAAAATTTATGTTTGCAAAGTTGCCAATTGTTGCATACTAAAAAAGCATTATTTTAAATGACAGCATCGCATTATTTTGTAAAATCGGATTGCTTTTGCAATTCTAAACATAAAATAGAGTAACATTATTTGAATAAGATAAACATTTTGGAACTATTTAGTTATTGTAAGTAAGTACAATTGCTTATTTACAGGATTAACACGAGTGTTGTAGGTTAATGAGCTCAAACAAGAACAAATACATGTATACAGTTTGTCTAAATTTCGAGTTTACATTGTGATTTTGGTTTTTATAAGAAATAGAGATTGATTTAAATGGGGAAAGATTTGAAGAAATACATGCCAATTTTTTAACCATTTACAAAATTGGTGTATGTTGTCTGGTTTTAGAGATATTCGAAGAAAACTGAAAATGGAGGATTTTGTTTTTTGATAATAAAACATGAATCATAAACCATACTATCACTAGGCTTGCACATTATTAGGACACTTTTTTAAAAGGAGTATTTTAGCATGAACGGAATCATTTGATTGTCTTGTTTTCAAGGAACCACCCAGAACTTTTATTTTTCTTATGGCCGCCATTTTGGATATTAAGTGAATATTATAAGCCTTAAAATTACCTATTCAATGATACGTCACTCGTCTAATAAAACATGCAAAACTATCCTGAATTTTAAAAATACTGATTTTTGTATATGTTCTTGAATGTTTGGTAACCTTAATGCTGCAACAATTTTATTTGTAGTTTCGAAATAGTACTACATACTTTTTATTAATTACGTACACACGCCTTTTGTCATAAGTTATTGGTTAGTGTGGTTATAATGATACCGTTTTAAAATGCTAGGTGGTGGACGTGACAAAAGCAAAGAATTGAATTACGGATATGTGTCAAACAAATTCTAAAATTTAAATAAACCGGTATGTATTGAACGTTGTGGTGTTTGTAGTGTTGCATTTTTAATTTAAAAAATGGCATATGTCTGCAATTTTTCAAATGAAGAAGAGTTTGATATGCTAAGTAGTACTTATTTACAATCTTTTCGGAATGCAGATACGACATCTGCCAGATATTTGGCATTCTATCCAGAAAAACGACAACCGCATAAAACATACTTCTGAAAAATTGTAATGAATTGACTGAATTACGGTGCTTGTGAACAGTTTAGGGAACAATACCATTTAAACAATAGGTACTGTGTTCAGAGCACGACTGAGGTATCCACATCAATAATATCTGTAAGCCGTGAACTTAATATTCCAAAATCACCTGTTCATCAAATTTTAAGAAAGGAAAAGTTTCGCCCTTATAAACCCACTATTGTCGATGCCTCAAAAAAGAGGATTATGCCAGATGAATGCGTTTTTAAATTCATACAGCCAAAATGATAGGAAGAACCGCGCTTTCCAGATTTAGTAATATGGACAGACGAATCACAGTTTACTAATTGCGGGTTGTTCGATAAACACAACACGCATCACTGGAACATTGAAAATCATTATGTGACGGCACAATGTAAATTTCAAGCGATATTTGGATTTAACGTTTGATGTGGTATCTTAGATAATTAATTTGATATAAATATTTTAGTAGGTTAATCGTTATTGATACTTGTAGGTAATAATTTGATTGGACTCTTTTAGTTCGTCAATAACCTCAATGGTGACATGCGGAATTGTTAAGCAATCAAATAATTCCGAATATTAGAGCACTTGTACTCAATGATGATGATTTTCGAAACCTGTGGTTCCCAGAAGTTGATTGCTCTGCTCACAGTTTCTGAGAAGTTAGTGCCCTTTTAGCTGAATATTTTGGTCAAAATATCATTTGCAATAATGGACCAATTATTATGTGGCCGGCAAGGTCACCAGATCTTACACCACTTGATTTTTATTTATGGGGTTTTGCTGAAAATGAGGTATATGAGTTCGAACCGCCTCATAATATTAACGAACTGCAGGAGAGGGTCTGGGACATTCTTAATTCTATAAATAGATTCACATTGAGCATAATTGTATGCAAAGTTTTAATTAATTGTGAAATGTGGTGTGTTGAAAACGTACAACATTTTCAGTATCTTTGGGAATGAATTTTGATGATAGTTGCTGTTTCTTCGTTCACGTTTTATTTTGTTTACTAAACTAAATAATATATGCTGGAGTTTAAGTTAATTTTAATATTTATTTTCAATACATTGAGTTATATTTAACTATTAAGTCTTAACAAAATGTATGTAGT
Source organism: Platerodrilus igneus (assembly GCA_036346225.1). NCBI lineage: Eukaryota > Metazoa > Arthropoda > Insecta > Coleoptera > Lycidae > Platerodrilus > Platerodrilus igneus. The sequence goes on from JARFIW010000156.1 coordinate 2,764,645, forward strand.
ATTAAAGTAGAATCTACAAAAATCATTATTTTTAAAATACAGGACAGTTTTGCATTTTTTATTAGACGTGTGACTTATCATTGAAAAGGTAATTTTAAGGCTTACAATATTCACTTAATATCAAAAACGACGGCCATAAGCAATACAAAAGTTGTGGGTGGTTCCTCAAAAACAAAAGACAGTCGAACGATTCTGTTCACGTTAAAATACTATTTTTAAAAGGTGTCCTAATAATATGCAAGTCAAGTGATGGTGCGGCTTATGGTTCATGTTTTATTATCAAAAAACAAAACCCTCCATTTTTAGTTTTCTTCGAATATCTCTTAACACCAGACAACTTACACCAATTTTGTAAACGGCTTGGCATGTATTTCTCCAAATCTTTGTCCATTTAACCCAATCTCTAATTCTTATAATAACCAAAATTACAATGTAGGGCAATTATTGAGTGTAAATATTTACAGGACTAACACGAGTGTCCGCTAACGAGAACACATAAGAACAAAAGATCAATTGTTGCATACATCTATAAAGTAATTAATAAAATATAGGTATATTTACATGATTAACACGAGGGCATGTTAAGAAACACATCTAAAAACAATGTTTAGATATGTCCATATACAAGCAAGTAATAAGAACGGATAACAGCTGTCTTAAAATAGAATAGGGCATAATTAACTACAGGATTGACATGAGTACGTGTTTTAATATGTACAAACAAATACTAAGCTAATACAATATGCACTCAGATACAGATAGTTTAAGGCATGATAATAAGTACAACACGAAAACGAAAAATAGACGTGGAGTTGATTTTGTTCAACTTACGTAGAGATTGTTAATGTAACACCAGAATACGAATTACTATTTGTGTAATGATGTTGTATTAGCATGTAACTGGGATAATTATCACCATTATAATTTAAATAAGGGCCACTATGCTTGCGGCCACGTCCCCAATGCTATTAAGGAAGAAAGATGGTCATAGGCCACTGAAATAGTTAGCTCGGAATAATAAACAGTAGAGAGTTGTATTAAATCAACCTTAAGATTGTGACATATATACACCGTGTCAACTTGTATTCTGAACATGAGGGAATTCCTATGTAAAAGCAATCGTCTATAAATATTGGCCCACCTAATTATTTGACCTCAAAATGACAAAGGAAAAAATTTTCAGAAATAAAAAACTTCATATGCTACAATCAGATTGTAAATCGGTCCAGTCGTTTTCGAGAAATGAAAGAAAACCATTTATTTGATATCTTATTTATCATGTTAGCCTTGACCTTTGACATTACTGCGACAATTTATTTAGAAAACTTCTTTTGCTATTTTAGTCATCTTTTGTGTAATTTTTCACACTTCTTTAACACAAGGGTTATTTTAAGATTATAAAATGGATTGCTATACTGTTGAAGAAACGGTAATGTTTGTTAAATGCTACTATTCTGGAAATTCGATAAGGAATATCAGATTTATACTCTACTTTATATCAAGTCTATCAAATTGCATCAACAGGGAGCGCAAATAAACCTTGTAAGTGTCAGGTTAAACGACCTCTACGGGGTAGTAAACGATATTTTCATATTATGGAAAACAAAAATAATAGTGTACGAGATTGGCCGTAGTTTAGACGTTTCATGTACTACTGTGCACAATACTTTAAAGAATCAAACTCCACCGTTCAAATCTTTTAAATACAGTAGGCAGCAAGAACTTTACGAAGACGATAAATTTAAAAGCATGCAGTTTTGTGAAACAATGATTAATTTAATAAATTATTATAGAAACCTTTTGTCACTTTTTTTTTATGGACGAGTGTTCATTTTCAACTCGTGGATAGATAACACAACCGGCACAATTTTAGATATTGGAGTATGAAAATGTTGTACCTATTGGCTAAGACAAAATCTCAGTATCGTAAGATTATTCACATTTGCAATGGTTTATTAGGCCATAGAGTAATTGACCCATTTGTATTAAAGGCATTCTAACAGGCACGCGTTACTTTCAATTACTTTAAGAACAAGTTGGGCGTTGTTTCAACTTTAAGTTTAGAAGAGGCAATATGGTACCAACATGACGGATGTCGGGTGCACGATGACGTTTATGTATGCAATTTTTTGGACCAAACATTCACAGAACGTTGGATAGGTCATGGTGGTACCGTACATTGGCCAACTCTCTCATCAGACTTGAAGCTGTGTGATTTCTTTCTACGGAGTACTTTAAAAAAACATGCTGTATGACAATGAACATACCTTTGCAACTTTAGTCGACTTAGAAACAGCAATTATTAAAGCCTATGGAGAAATATTGCAATGCACTCTTAGCAAATGTAAGGCGAGAGTTCTACATTGACTAGGGTACTGCCTAGCTGCGAATGGAAAATTTTTTACAATAATTTAATATTTTTTTTATTCTTTATACTGTTATAGTCGTTATGGCAGTAAAGTCTAACATGATAAATGGTGTTATTAAATGTTTTATTTTTATTTACTCGAAAACTACTGAACTGATTTAAAATCTGATAGCAGTGCTAGAAACAGCTTTTTATTTCTAAAAACTTTCTAATTTGCTAATTTGCTGTAAAGTAATTAGGGGAACCAATATTTTGAGAAATTTGATTTTACATGCAAATTCTCCATGTTCAGATTAAAAGTTTACGCCGTGTATATATATATATATATATATATATATATATATATATATATATAAAACATATTTTTTACTTTCAGAAATAAGGTTCGTTCGCTGGGTTTTGAGAATCTAAATGGTTGCGTGCAGACAGCATGTCTACTTTGCCAGGTGTGGCCTCCAAAGGGGAGAAAGGAAAATCCAAGTATCAATCTTTAGATATCAATCACTTATATAAAGTTTATACAGTAAGTTGATACTAACTATTTCTGAGATATTATAGTTTATTTATAATTTTAGTCTGAACCATCAGAGGCTCAACAACCAAAAAATACATTACCTCGTAAACATGGCATGCAAAGTTTGGGTAAAGTTCCCACAGCTCGTCGGCCACCTGCTAATCTTCCTTCCTTAAAGTCTGAACATACTGGTAGTGACGCTGCAGTTTCATTAGTTCCATCAGGAGGACCAGGATGGGGAAAACAAGAGCCACATTCACCTTCTTCTACTACCCCACCTTCGGTAAATAAATATTTACCATATTTTAATTATATTGCTCTATTTGTATTTGTATTTATATATGTGTGACTAAATAAGGTAGAGTAGGGTAAAGTTTCTGTTTAAATTTTCCAATGTTTGGGTGTTTCAAGGGTTTGTTTTTTCAAAGAATCCAATCATAATATAGAGTATAGGTTTTTAAAAATAATCTTTACTATTATTTTCCTATGCACTGATTCTAAAGAATAGATGGTCATTAGATTATTTGTATTTGAATAGTTTTCCTATAAAAAATCTGCTCATACAATATCTAATTTTGCTACAAAGATTGTTTATGTATTATTCCCACAATGTGGATATTATGACCCTCGCTTGCTTAATAACTTTTGCCTATTTTATCGTATTTGCACGTCTTTAATTGATGTCAAAATTTCTAAGGTAGTAAAAATTTATTCTGTCGTATTTAGGAAAGCTGCATATTATGCAAATGGATACACATAGCTTTAAATAAATTTAATGTTTGCAAATTTGCATCCAGTCATTTGTAACAATTTTTTAATTAAAAAAAAAAGCCGAATTATTTATTTTCAATTCTAAATAAGCTTTCATATTTACAGTAAATTTTAGTTCCAGATGGGAAATAATAAACAATCAGTTGTTTGTTTTTAATTTTATTGCAAGGTTAAGTTCCATACTTTACTGTAATAATAAATTAAATGCTTCAGGTGCATAGCACTAAGACCAAAATTGCTTAAAATAGCCGTTTAACATTAGATATTGTGGGTAAATACTTTGTTTCCCTACCTTAGCCGTAAGTGACACTTGCATCACTGAGATGACCTTCCATAAGTTGCATTTACTAGGATGGCTGTGAAGTGGGACATAAATTTTTACTTACTTCCCTTGGGACGTAAGTGATTGTCATCCAAATGAAAGCAGCCGTAGTTACAAATCTATGGTTACGGATCTAAGCTTACATTACATAATTCTCTATTTTTGATCTAAAATATGGAACTCCACAAGGTAGTATTTTCGGTCCATTACTTTGCTTGTTTACATCAACGATCTTCACCTACATATATCCTGTGGGAATTTATTTCTATATGCGAATGATGCTTGTATTGTCATCTATGTTAATAATATTATTAACAACTTTCAGGTCAAAGTCTACAATACTAAAAGAATTCGACTTGTGGATGTGCAAGAATAACTTAATCATTAACCATACTAAAATTCGACTAATTCACTTGTCCTTCTGTCGACACATCTTAGATCTCGATCTCAGTTTTCAAGGTGAGAGACTAATCTTCGCTACCTCTGCTGAATTTCTGAGTATCACTTAAGGACGATGAACTATCGTGGAAGGAGCACATCAACAACTTGTGCAACAAATTAAGTAAAAATCTTTTTTATACTGGCTAGTCTAAAAAAACTCTCAATTTACCATGCCTGTTGAATGTTTATTATGCTATAATACGCATTCTTTAATTTCGTATTGCATTACTGTCTGGGGACAATTTTCGCATGTGGATAGGATATTCATTATGCGGAAACGAATAATTAGATTAATTTTCAACCTGCCCTACAACTTTTCATGCATGGAAGTATTTAAAAAACATAACATCCTAACAGTGAGGTGCATATACTTATACGATATTCTTACCAATGTCTTTGTAAGTAAAGGCAAATACAAGGGTAATTTTTTTTCAACCTCCGATAGGCTATAGACAAGTTCATATAAAACTATAATTTTATTACCAAAAGATTGGTACACTTATGGTTACTTTTCGACAATCACCGAAGAGATTAAGACATTTGTCATATCTGTGGACAAGCTTTTCAATACCCTGTTCAAAGAAAGTTGCTGCCAATGAATTCAAGTAGTCCTTGACATTGGTTTGAAGGTCCTCATTGGTTTGAAAGCGCTTCCCACCAAGCCACGTCTTCAGGTCAGGATAAAGATGAAAATGTCCCATCCAAATTGTTCGAGAAGCCTTTGAGTTGCTCAAGTAGTGTGTGGACGGACATGGTCGTGGATCACGTACAACACTATCACTCATGAAGTTTTCTTCACACACGACTCATTCTTTGATGGATTTCTGCAGCACTATGGCCTTCAGACTGTAGAAAACGAATGACACTTTGCACTTCACACTTGGTGGGAGTATCAATAATAGCGGACATGTTTACGTGGCTGTAGCACAACACCGATCAACGCCTGAATATCAACAATGGCAGAGTGTGTAGTGCAAGAGCTGCGCAATTGCCTACAGCACATGCCCGTTTTCTGCTTCCCACGTAGTGTCTACACGGAGCGATCGGAGGTTAAAAAAAATGGCCCTCGTATGTTCACCACAGTGATTTACACGGACATGACACGCGTAATAAAAATAAACTCTTCATAGTTAAACACCAACACTCGTTTTATAAAAGGTCTCCGGTTCATACTGGATGTTATTTCTATAACTTACTTCCAAACCATATCAAAAAACGTCTCTAGCAAACCAGTCTTCAAAAGACAATTATATAAACTGCTTGCAAATAACTGTTTTTACTCCTTTTCAGAATTCATCGACCACTGCAGGAATAAATTGACCAACTAATTATATACTTAGAAATGTTATCCGATGTCTCATCTATTGTACACAATAGCCATTGAATTAAAGATTATCTATCTATCTATTGGCAATTTTATGGTTGGGCCATTCCGATTGTCTGATCGTTTGGATGGCACTAGTTACCTTCGATTTCATCAAGAAAGTTTGCCAGAATTACTAGAAGACTTGCTCCTTAATGTTCGTCGAAACATGTTCTTCATGCACGACGGTGCACCACTTCATTTTGCACGTGCCATAAGAGAGTATCTCAATGAACAATTTACTCATAGATGGATTGGTAGAGGCCACAAAGCACCCATTCAATGGCCTTCACGTTCTCCTGACTTAAATCCTTGTGACGTCTTCATCTGGAGAGTGCTAAAAGCACGTGTACAAGGTTAAATTAATAATCCCGAACAATTGTGGAATATAATTCAAAATGCTGCAAACGCATTATGACAAAACGTTGATGTTTTAAGATGGGTGCTTGTTAATTTCATACGTCGAATTGACATCTGCATTAATGAAGGCAGAGGTTACATTGAACATTTGTTTTAAAAAGTGTCGTGTCCATGGCCAACTGAATTTGTGCTTGAACTCTTCACTGACAAACGGTACATTTTGGTATATAGGTGAATTGGGTCCAATGACTTATTTTGACGTCTACAATATTTGGTAGCTTTATTTCCAAGTTATTTTGGGACATCTTGTATATTATGTTATCGCTAGCATGCTTCATGTCGGGTGTTGTTTATCATTGAAATTAAACCTTTCATTCCGCCCACCAAAATAATAAACAAACTTATTTTTGTATTAAAGATGTAAATCCACAACCCAATAAGTATAAAAGAAGAGTCCAATAAATATGTTGATCATCATAAACAAAATTAAAATGCAAAAGTGAGGAGAAAGCCCTATAAGTATATAAAACAATGATAATTAGTTATTTATAAAGCTTGATTTTTTGGGATACATTCTTGCATAGGAAGGGGGCATAATTTGACCAAAGGTCTTGTTCGGTCTCTTTGTCGCACGTTGTTGTGTTTAATTTTGTCTTAAATTTGTAGTTGTAAATCAAATAGTAAAGCTGTCATCCTTGTACTGTTATATCCTCTCATAAAACCTCCTTTGTGCTTGTGGAAATTAAGTTGGACTAAGGGTAGTGACAAAAACACTCTCTCATCGATATCGGAGTGAAAAGGTTGTTCGTTCGGTACGTGAGTTAGTCATTAGTGCCGCTGAATGTAAATTTGTCGATAAACCCCTAAAAAAACACAGTGAAAGTGCAAAAGTAATACGTACTATAATTCGCATACAGTCCACTTAGTTGAAGAATACGAACTACATCTTAGAATAATAAAACAAGCACGGAGGTAAGTCGATATATTCTTCTTAATCTTCTTGCGAATTAAACCACTCTTAGTTTTTAAAATCATCTTTATTTACTTTTCGATCCATGACCTAGGATCGTTGTCAAAATTATGCTAAACAAACCACAACAAACATACAGGGAGTATTTATAAGTCGATATACAAATTTATGACGCCCTCGTGCTTAAACAGGTCTTTTTATAATGTCATTGGTGGTTTTAACTAAAGCCACATGACAATCATTGTGTGAACCATAATATAATTTGTCGACGCGACCCAGCTTACAACGCAAAGGAGAATTATGGTCATCTTTGACAATCACAAGGGTTCCTTGTTTAACATCATTATTAGGCAATAGTCATTTCAATTTTTATTGAAGCATATGCAGGTATTCAGTACACCATCGCTTCCAAAACAATTGTTGGATATGCTGAATTAACTGCGGTTTAATATAGATATTTTGATATTCGTTAAGTTCGGATCAGGTAGTACTGAAACTGGCTTGACATTTAAAAAATGTGCCGAACTTAGATAAGAAAAAGCATTAGATCATTTATCATAGAACATAATGGCGTAGAATTTGTAGGACAAAATTTGTTCTATTACCATTTTAAGTAGCATTTAATGAACTTTATTCCGGCCTCCCACAAACCTCCAAAATGTGGAGATGCGATCGGTATAAACACGAAATCAATTTCCTCTGTGTTAGAAAATTCTGACATTAAATGAATTTCACTAGTCGTTCCCACAAAATTACTTCAAACATTTTGCATGATATGCTAATTCTGAATTCCTAAGTCGACCGCCCACTCTAATGGAATCTGTATTATCCAAAAAAAAGATAATAATGTACAAAACTGCTTAGACACAAGTTTATTTTTACGAATATTCTCAATTTCTTTAGCAAAAACGTTATGTTGAACATGTTTCACCAATAAAATTAAAGAGAAACAATTCAGATTAAGAAATATGACAATCTCTCGCTGAAACATCACTCCGACAATTTTTAATACTTTTGCGACAATATGCAATTATGCGAACTATTTTTTGTAAGTTCAAAAATATATTTATTAAGTAATTATAAATATTATTTTCCGATTAAGAAATAACTACAAATGTTTTAATAATCTTTTCTTGTTCTATAACTGGGTTTCCTAATTATATAGGTTTATTAACGAGTCTATTTGCTACATCTTCGATTTAATACTAGACAGCTTTTGTAATCATTTGGTGTAGTGAAAATAAAAAGTACTGTTGTTTCGAAATTTGACCGTGAGATATGGAGGAAGGTCCTGGCAACATTGAAGTGATATCCACAATATTATTAATAAGTTTAAATAAGAAAATGGTTATGTAGATGTCTGTGTAAGGTCTCAAGATTGAAGGAAGAAAGTAGTTTCTTGAGAGGATCCTTACGGGCAGTAACTATACATAAAAATGTGCTCTTTTCAGATGAATCTGTTGAACTTTTTCTAATTCGATGATTTGAACATTATAAAAAGGAACTTTACACTATCAATCCATATTCTCACTTGCATCTGATAAAAGCGCAAAAAAATATTAAACATTCAAAATATGAAAATTTTAGCAGTGTCACAGGAAAAAACAAAGTCTTTTTTGCAGACTTTGTTGTATTTTTTAGGTGTACGTTAAATGTTGACTTGCTATCAGATGTTATGCCTGTCTTTAAATAAATTAACTATTAAGAAGAACACCATTGATCATATAATCAAATTTTAGCACATACTTTCTCCTGCTAAATGATATACATTACATTTTCTAGAGTAAAAATTATTAGATTTGCACCATTCAGTAAGGTTAAGCTCTCTTGTAACTTAATGCATCGTCATTAGATTGACAAGTCAATATAAGTAACAATGTATTCATGAAAATCATAAAAAGAGAGAGACTTCTAGATTGAGCCTTGTGGTATTTCAGATGAATGATGAAAGGTTTTTGATTTATAACCATGATATTCGAAATACTGCATCCTATTGGAAAAGTAACTGATAAATAAAGAAATTAGTGATGAAGATGAACCTAGTGAATCAAGCTTTTAAATTATGATTGAATGAACCAGATTGTCAAATGCTTTTGTTAGGTCAGTGTATATAACATCAACTGGTTGACCTTCATCGAGCGGTTCACCGAGCTGCTGCATTATTTCTAAGATAAATCCATGCTGGTAAGGTGTTATCTGGTTAATTGCCAAGATCTTTGAGAAATTATGGATTAATGCAATAGATCTGTAATTTTGAATATCATGCTTATATACACCACCCCTCTACTTCTTGTGTGTTTCACCTATATTATACCCTTTATTTTATACTTTTGTAAATGTGCACACCTAATGCACGCCTTGTACTTGCACCGCTTTGGTTGGTTCTTTTATAAAATATTTAATGTAATGCCTCGACTCTATAAAACTCTTAATCTCAGGTTATTCAACTGCTTATAGTGGGTTTCCGTTATAAGTAGTTGTGTTAAGTCCAACCAACGTGCACCCTTTTGTCTTACTATTAAAATTGCTACTCTACTTTAGTATATGCCAAAATTTCTAATTAGATCAAAGTTACTATGTGCCAAATTAAATTACAACCAAATTTTATATGACCAATTTTTGACGACATAGAAATATGATGTTAAAACTCACCTGGTCTATACTCCGTTGATGCCTCGGTGAATCCTGGCACAAAATCCTAATCCCGTATGCGTCCTTACAATGATGTTCTCAACTTTTCGTGCTGTTTCCAGGTGTCTTCAAGTTTAACTGTTCCCCAATATCTGAAATGATTAACCCAAATTTAGAATTTAGAAAAATTAGTGCTATAACTTCCCTTGTACTAATCTCCACTTCAAGTCCTTGTTTCTTCTATAATTCCGTCCGCTTCTCCGTATCTAAATCCCAATCCACTCGTTCCTGTATATTTTTGTTCGCTGCTCCTGTTGCCTTTAAACCGCTCTCCAATATCCCTTCAAATCTCTGTATAACCACTCGATAACCTTCTAACTTTAAACCACACTCCAATATCCACTTCAAATCTGTATAACCACTCCCGATGACCTTCTAACTTTAAAACACTATCCAAATCAAATAATTTTCCGTCGCACAATCACTACTATTCCCTTTATACTCTCGATGTTTGTTTCTTTACCACTTTTCAATTAAACTCATTTAAAACAATGACTTTTATTTTCTTTTTTTTAAATATTTAAATACAAATTAGCACCGTTCTGAAAACACGCCTATTACCAAATTTTTGAAAAATAATCTCTGAAAACACGCCTTTACAAAATCGTTTGAAAATAATCTCTTTGTTTACTCTCTAAGGCGACCATGTTAACTCTCTACTAGCCTACTACATCTTAAAGTCCATAACAAATAACTAAGTTCGTGTCGCACATACCATAGTCCATGTCTTTTATACAGTTTCATAATCACATTAAATTCTAATATATGTCCTAAACCTTTACATTCAACCAATCACATTTTACGATGTTTTAACTAATAATTTTGAGTTTACAAATATTGTCCAAAAGTTGATTTTATAGAAAATGAAACCAAAATAAATTATACTTGACCCTGGATGCATGTTGATAGTGAACATTCATAGACGCATCCGGCTTTTGGACGGCAAATGTACTTTCAAAGGCTTTTAAAATTCAACTCGGTATAAACCCTTGAGCATTTCACATCTTACTACGCCACTTAGTCATTTTAAAATTGCCTTTTGGCACTTAATTTCAACTACTATATTTGCATGGTATTTTAGTATACATAAAATACGGCACACATATATTTTTAGGTTTATATGATCAAATATGTGGATTATTTTTGTTTGGCATATACTACCTTGTACTAACCAACCCTTATAACTCTTAGTAGCTCCCTTAGACATTTTATTGGCCCCACTGATTTTGAATGAAATTGGAAATTGCGTCGGCTTTACTCTTTCCAGGTGTGCATAATTTCTAGTTTTATTTAAAATCAAAACCCCTCTTACCTTTCTACACAAACCCCTTTTCGGATTCCTGCACATTTCAATTATTCAACTCCTATTTTTAACTCTCAATATGTCTGTCTAACTATGCTACATACTAACCTACCTTATAAACTAAAACAAAACTAAACTTTCCGTCGCATGAACTATATAACAAACTATTCTACTAAACCCTCTTCCTGTACAACCTTATATGGATATAGATTTTCCAAATGAAAACGCCCACGATATTCCCCTGTCATAGTAACTAATTCAAATGTATTTCCTTCCGCAAAATACGCGTAATCTTGTATGGCCCTTCATAAGGAAACAACAACTTCCAAGAAATGTTCCTGTCGCGGTTCGAAACTCTTAACCTTTTCACCACCACCATATCTCCAATTTCAAAAGTCGTCCTTTTTTTGATCCTGCTACACCTTCGCTCGATCAGCAGTCCATTTCCATCTTTCATTTTTCTTCAATAAACTCACCAACGGCACACACAACTCGGAATATTGCGGTATAAATCGTTTATAATAATTTAGAACCCCTAAAAGTCCTCTTAATCCTCTCACGTTCTTTGGTTGAGCAACCTTTTTCAACTCGTCCAACCTTTTATTACAAATTTTCATCCCATTCTCACTGATTTCAAACCCTAAATATGTAACTTTGTTCTTGAACAACTCGCATTTCTCCACGTTCAACTTCAAACCCCCTTCGTCCAGCCTCTGGATCGCCTTTTCTATATGCTCCAAGTGTTCTTGCTCAGTCCTTGAAAAGATCAACAAATCATCCACATAGTGCGAACAGAAACATTCATACTGTTAAACAGCTTCTGCATGGCCCTTACCAGTGCTGCGGAAGAACTACTTAACCCAAACGGAACCACAGAAAACATGTAAATCTCCTTCAATGCTAAACCCTGTAAACTTCTTACTGTCTTCATGCAACGGAATTAACCAAAATGAATTTTTAAATCTAGCTTACTGAAAACTTTCATCTCGTACACTTTGTACAACAAATTATCCAACCCCTGCGGTTGTTCATACTGCGTTTCGTAATCGAATTCAACTTTCTCGCATCCAAACAAATCCTTATATCCCTTTTATTGGGTTTAGGAACAATAACTACCGGGTTCACATATTGAGTTTTCGCTGGTTCTATTATTCCATCTCGTAACATCTTGTTAATCTCGGCTTTAACCCTATTTCTAATAGCAAACGGAATTGGATACACCTTTGTATTAAACCCGTTGTCTTCCGTGACCTCTAACTTATGCATGTATCTCCTCGCCAATCTTGGCTCTTCATTAAATAACCCCACATATTTATCAAATAATTCTTCTAGCTTCGCCTTTATCTCGATACTCACTCTTCCAATCTGTTCATCCTTAATTAATCTCACAAACATATTACATAACCGTACTTTAACCTGTCTATCATCACTTGTCCTATCCATTCCTAATCCTGACTTATCTATATTATCTCCATTCCTATATTCCTCACTAACCGTAGACACCATCCATAACTTATCTTTATCAAAAATTCGAATCGACCTATCCTTACCATCTATATTCACTCCAAAATCCTCTATAAAATCCATTCCTAATATGAAATCTATATGCAACCCCTTTGTAATTAAAAATTCTGCCTCTCCTGCATTTTTTTCCCCTACAAATATTGGTACACGGATGATCCTATAAATCGTAGTTAACTTTTTATTCATAGCCGACCATAAATTAACCCCATCAATCACTGCTATTCTTTCTTTTAAAAAATCCGCATGTTTTATCACTACCCTCTCATCTACCAGCGACAACTGTGAACCACTATCAACTAAAGCAACATATAAACACTCATTTAAACTAATATTAATGAACAAAAGGTTATTTTTATTCAAATTATAATTATTTAACAACAAGTCCTTCAAACTATAAACCACGCCGACCTTTAATCCTACACATCTGCTCGTCCAAAATTTGGCTTTTTTTTTTCGGAGGGTGCCTCGTGTATCTGCACCACTTCAATTTGATCCGTGTCCTGAGTCCTTGCGCTGGTCGTTATATGGTGGACATTCGCGTCCCTGTCCGTCCGGCTATATCCGTTCTGTGTACCGCCCCTGTATTTCGACCGTCATCCGCGTTGTCGTCGCGCTGGTACCTGTTTTGTCTTTGTAAGTCGTCTCCGGTGTTCCCTATTGTAGTATGGTCTCCTGTTTCCGTCGTGTCCCCAGTGGTTTCGGTGTCCTTGGTTAAAATAGTCCTGTCGGTAGTTGGGTCGATGTTCGTGATGGAAATTGTCCTGTCTATGGTTGGGTCGCTGTTCGTGGTACATATGTCGTCGGTTGTCATCCCTATAACCCCGGTTTTGATCCCAATGAATAATCCGTGTTTTTGCCTCCAGTGCCGTTGCCAAATCGAAATTTCTCATAACGCTCAAAAATTCCCGCAGTGTTTTAACATTTTGGACCACAACCATCTTAGTCACTTCCGCTCCATGTGGCCCGCAAGTAGTAGTATGATGTCGCATTCTCCCAACTTTGGTGTCAAGTGCTGTGCCTGGTTGTATTTGTCTATTGCATATTCTTCGCGAGTCCCGTGTGTCCGACTGTAGTGTCCCGTAATCAAATTTGTACGTATGTCTGTCTGGTGCGTGTTGCTCCAGAACTGTTCCATAAATAGTCGTCGAAATTCTGCGTAGGTGTCGCATTGTCGGCGTATGATGTTGTGCCACTTTTCCGCGTTCCCTGTCAATGTCGCCCCTACTATCTGTAACTTAGTTCTTTCATTTTCTGATTCGACGATCTCGCCAGTCTGTCTAGAAATCCCATCGGCTGTTCTGTCTTCCGTCCTTCAAATTTAGGTAGCGTCCCTGTTCAATTTGATGTGCTGTCCGTAGTCCAGTCCTATGCGCCGTCGTTCTAGGTCGTCCAATTTTTCATGTATTTGTCTTACGTCATGTCCTACCCGGTTTTCTAATACTGTGACTTTGTCGTCCAGTTTTTCGTCCAGTTGCGTCTTAGTGTTCATATTTTCGGTCTGTATCGTCTCTAAAGTTTGTCCTAAATTTCTGTAGTTTGTCAAATGTCTTTTGTCGCATGTTTGAATTTCGGAATGTAACGTCAGAAACCACTGACCATTGTCTCCTCAACTGTCTCTACGGCGTGTCTTGATTTCGGTCCGTAGGTCCGTTTTTGTCGCGTTCAAGTCTCCCTGAATCTGTACCCGCGTATTTTCTAATTTGTCATCTATTCTGTCAATCTTTTCGTGTACCTCAGTCCTTATGTCGTCCTTTTCGTTTTGTATTTGCGTGAGTAGATAGTCCTGTGTATAATTCAGTTTAGCCGTCAGTTCGCGTGTGCCGTCTAAACTCGTTCCTTAGTTCGGTGTGTGAATCTTCAATTTTTTTCGTTAGCTCGGTCTTTAATTCTGTGTGTGAATCTGTAATTTGGTTCGTTAAAGTCATATGTAAAGTCGTTATTTTGTTAGTTAGTTGCGTATTTGCCTCTTTTTGTTCAATCTGTGACGTTTCAAATTTGTTCGATAAATTTGTCTGTGAAGTTTTAAACTCGTTCGATAGTTCCGCCTTCAGTTCCATGTGTGAAGTTTTAAAATCGTTCTGCATACTCATTAGGAATCTCATGATGTCCTGGGTTCCGTCGGCTTTTGCTACCCTTACCTCTGGTGCCGTCGGCTGGTCCGTGTCCATGTCTGTCGCCTCCGGGTCAGTCTGCCTTGTCTCCGTCTCCTGGATGTCTCTGCCTGCGTCCAGCTCTATGTCTTGTGTCCTAATTTCATCGTTTTGTGTCGTGTTGTCTGCTTCAATTCCGTATATCAGTCCCGATCTCGTAATCCGTTTCATTGCTGGGTCCGTCATCTCTGCAGCCTGTCTTTGAACTCGTATGCCTGAAAAATAAAGAAAAAAACTGCGGGCCCCACCTAATCTCTGGATCCTGTATCCTACTATTATTTCTGTCTAATTTCAACTCAATCTAGCCTTTTTTTCAGCCCCACGTTGGGTTTGCCACGTATTATATACCCCACCCCTCTACTTCTTGTGTGTTTCACCTATATTATACCCTTTATTTTATACTTTTGTAAAATGTGCACACCTAATGCACGCCCCTTGTACTTGCACCGTTTGGTTGGTTCTTTTATAAAATATTTAATGTAATGCCTCGACTCTATAAAACTCTTAATCTCAGGTTATTCAACTGCTTATAGTGGGTTTCCGTTATAAGTAGTTGTGTTAAGTCCAACCAACGTGCACCCTTTTGTCTTACTATTAAAATTGCTACTCTACTTTAGTATATGCCAAAATTTCTAATTAGATCAAAGTTACTATGTGCCAAATTAAATTACAACCAAATTTTATATGACCAATTTTTGACGATTACAGAAATATGATGTTAAAACTCACCTGGTCTATACTCCGTTGATGCCTCGGTGAATCCTGGCACAAAATCCTAATCCCGTATCGTCCTTACAATGATGTTCTCAACTTTTCGTGCTGTTTCCAGGTGTCTTCAAGTTTAACTGTTCCCCAATATCTGAAATGATTAACCCAAATTTAGAATTTAGAAAAATTAGTGCTATAACTTCCTTGTACTAATCTCCACTTCAAGTCCTTGTTTCTTCTATAATTCCGTCCGCTTCTCCGTATCTAAATCCCAATCCACTGCTTCCTGTATATTTTTGTTCGCTGCTCCTGTTGCCTTTAAACCGCCTCCAATATCCCTTCAAATCTCTGTATAACCACTCTCGATAACCTTCTAACTTTAAACCACACTCCAATATCCACTTCAAATCTGTATAACCACTCCCGATGACCTTCTAACTTTAAAACACTATCCAAATCAAATAATTTTCCGTCGCACAATCACTACTATTCCCTTTATACTCTCGATGTTTGTTTCTTTACCACTTTTCAATTAAACTCATTTAAAACAATGACTTTTATTTTCTTTTTTTTAAATATTTAAATACAAATTAGCACCGTTCTGAAAACACGTCTATTACCAAATTTTTTGAAAAATAATCTCTGAAAACACGTCTTTTACAAAATCGTTTCGAAAATAATCTCTTTGTTTACTCTCTAAGGCGACCATGTTAACTCTCTACTAGCCTACTACATCTTAAAGTCCATAACAAATAACTAAGTTCGTGTCGCACATACCATAGTCCATGTCTTTTATACAGTTTCATAATCACATTAAATTCTAATATATGTCCTAAACCTTTACATTCAACCAATCACATTTTACGATGTTTTAACTAATAATTTTGAGTTTACAAATATTGTCCAAAAGTTGATTTTATAGAAAATGAAACCAAAATAAATTATACTTGACCCTGGATGCATGTTGATAGTGAACATTCATAGACGCATCCGGCTTTTGGACGGCAAATGTACTTTCAAAGGCTTTTAAAATTCAACTCGGTATAAACCCTTGAGCATTTCACATCTTACTACGCCACTTAGTCATTTTAAAATTGCCTTTTGGCACTTAATTTCAACTACTATATTTGCATGGTATTTTAGTATACATAAAATACGGCACACATATATTTTTAGGTTTATATGATCAAATATGTGGATTATTTTTGTTTGGCATATACTACCTTGTACTAACCAACCCTTATAACTCTTAGTAGCTCCCTTAGACATTTTATTTTGAATATCATGCTTATCGTTTTTTTTTAAACTGGACAGATTCACGATTCTTTCCAGACTTTGGAAACTTCCGAGCTTGCAGGATTATGCTAAAAGTAATGCTGAAGGCGTATGTGAATATCAATGCACAATCTTTGACATAAAAAGTGGAGATATGATTTCATCATTGTCTGATAAATATCGTTATCTGTTATAGCATTTAACTGCTAAATGTTACTTTATTGCAATTGCAAAAGCTACGACTGTTCCTTACTGTCATTTTGCTTAGACGATCTAAATGATGATATAGTGTTCAGCAATTGCATAAACAATATCATTAGGTAGATTAAAAATTTTGCCATTACGACATATCTCTCGCAGTACAGAACTATTTCCAAAATGTATTTAGTTCAGTGCTTTATGCTACTTTCAGTTAATCTGATGTACTTATTAAGGCCGTAGCAGTTAGGAATTTTAATTTAGATCGAGCATTTCTCTATGCATAATGATTTGCTACTGTTCTATTATTCTTGTATGTATGTCCTATTTGGCTTTGAGTTGAATTTTTTTAATTATTTCATTATTGATCTAAGCCGATATTTATTTTTAGTATTTTTTTTTAAGAAACTCGCACTTCAAGATCTGAGTTTAGTAAGACATAAATAATTTACTATTTCATCTACTTCCGTGTTTGAGATAATCATGCCCGATTAGTGATCGTGTGCCATGGAACGATTACGATAATTACAGTTCCTAAAATTGAAAATAGCAATACCATTAAAAAGAAAATTTTTATATACACCTGTTTTTGATTTCAATTTTAATATTCAAGGCCGGATAGTGAATATCTTCTTCTAAGATGGGTTCTGCACCTAAAACTTGACACATAGTATTACTTAGTACAAGGTCCAACATACGACGATCATCATTTAAAACATTGTTATGTTGCAAAAGATAGTAAAATATGCTATGCTATTGACAAAATTAATTTTATTGTTGAACAACGTAGAACCATATTCAGGAATATTGAAGTCAACTAATAACAAAAAGTTTGAGCTGAATAATTTATGTGTGGATTGTAAAAGATCAGACATTCAGTCATTGTGTTGTCTTGAGTATCTGGAGGAATGTAAACGATAAATGACAAAAATGAGTGAGTGGTTTTACTCAGTCTTAATACGCTTTATACCTTGACACGGATCCACGTTCTCAAGTATATTACCATCCAGTTTTCAAGTCAACTATGCAGGTCTGAAGCTTTTTCTTAATAGCAAGAAAAATACCTTCACCTTTTACCATATAGTTAAAGCATAATTTCAGTTAACACGGAAAACTTTAAATAGTGGGTTATCAAAAAGTTATGAATGGTTAATAGTATTATTAAGTGCAGTTTTGATGAAAGCACATTGATGTCAATTTTGGTAAGAAGTTGCCAGTTACATTTTTATAATAACAGTGAAACTCGTGGGAACATGGGGATGACTATTCTAGGGATGCATGAAAAGATATCTACATCCCTATATGTTGACTGTATATAATTTATATTAGTTGATATTTCCTTAGGCACATTATTTGCAAACTAATTGCTAATCTTCAGCATACTGAATGTTCAGAGTCTTTAATTTTACTAACCCCTGAAAAGTATTACAATTTCGATCATACGACGAAATGATTAAAATTGTACCATGTTTGCAGTTGAATGTTGGAGTTGCTACAATTAACACATTAGTTTTTATTTGCATCACTGCATTTCTGAGTACTATCGTTATTGCATCTACCACAGGTTGCTGGGCTAGTACAGTTCATGGTCAAATGATTGTATTGATCACATTTAAAACAATGCAGAATGTGTATATATTCATACACCGAATAAACAAATAATTTTTTTTTTATTAGGCGCTGACATTATTTTCTGAAATGTTACTGGATCAAATTCAATAATTGCAAAACAGTTAGTTCTCATTTTTGAGAATTTTAACCTTTAATTAACTGTCAACATTTATGACCGTATTGTTTTGCTCACGAATGTTTTTTTGTACTTTTAAAGAAACGCCCTGTATATGTGTAGATATTTTCAAATTGTTTATTTTTTACAAGTTATTTCAGTACAAATTAATAAATATTCAGGTTGTTTAACATTTTAGTGTATATGTTTTTACGTAAACCAGTGATGTATCAAAATTATATAACTTAGATCTAAATAAAACAAATTTGCTCAACAATAATTTTATTTTTCAGGTTTCATCTGTATCAAATTCGAATACAGCCAGTCCCAATTCTGTCAATATACAACCAACTTCACAACCCATAATTGCAGCACCTGTTGTAGCTCCAATTCCCCCTCCTATAAAACATCACTTTATCCCTACTGCCACACCTGTTACCACAGACAAATCATGGAGTTCTATTATGAGTGGCACAGACATATTTCAACCTCCACCTTATCAAAGTCCACAATTCCAACACGAATTCCCAAGCTTATCAGCTGGAGATGGCGCTCCTCCTCGTATAGGTGTCGACACTCAGTACGGTCCTGGCCCAAGTTTACGTCCTCAGACAGAGGGTTCTTGGATACAGGGTGGCATGCGCCCTGGAACAGAAACTATTCCAAAAGGCAACTCGGTCCCGCTGGGTCCCCCACCACAGCTTTCGGGCCAGGCAGGCCACATAAATCAACAACAACAGCAGCAGCAACCACTGCCTCCTCAGTACCGTGGTGTAATGCCTCCTTTTGTAAGTTTTAAATTAATTATTATGCAGTCTGCAAAATTAAATTTGTTATATTTGCAGTCTTGTTAAAATAAGTAAGACTTTGCTGACTGTATGGAAAATTAAAAATTGTATTACTTTGATTTTTCTAGATGTACAGAGGTAACTTTACTGCAAATGGGCCTGTTGGTCCTAATTTTGCTGGTATACCGGGTTCTGTTAATGGATGTAATCCTGTTATGGATAATCGAGGTTTGCTTCGGCGTCCTGAAAACGAAGAAGTATTACATAGGCCTATTATAAAGGAAGAAGAATTAAATCGAATGGATGATATGACTAGAGACGTTGGTTGGGCTTCACATGATGATATTGATTACAAGTAAGCTATTTTGCAAATCTTTAATTTTTTTATTTTATATTTATATTTTTTTCAGCCAAAAGTTGGCATTTAGTGATGATGAAAGTGAAATGAACAGAAGTAATAGACACACATCTAACAATAGAGAACATGATAAGACTGAACATAACTCCCATGAAGTAGTCAATAAAAGTAATTGGGTTACTTCTAAATTAGGGTCCAATGTACAATCAACAAACATGCAAGGAAATAAAAATCGTTCTAATGAAGATGATGAAGTTTGGGTTCAACGCCGACGTCAGCAATCTAAGGAAGTTGCAATGGTAGTAGAAAGAGCTAAACAGCGTAAAAAAGAAGAAGAACAGCGCTTTTTTGAAACCAAACAAGCTGCAGCGAAAAAGTTACAGCAATTAGAAGAAAAGATGAACAAAACGAAACTTGAAAAGGAAATTGAAGACAGCCAGGGTACTATTAATCCTTCTGTGGTACCACCTCAACCAATTACCCCTGTACCGATACCTGTACCTGATTGGGAAAAGGAAAAGGATGTTAGATCTCGTCCTGCTGGAGTAGAACTGCCCAATAACAAAACACAGTATCGCGAATCTTCTGATTTTCGCAAACTTGCCCAAATTGAAGCTCGTAGCTTTGTTCGTAAAGAAGCTCGCAGCTCAGAAAGAGATGCTAGAGATAGAGAGCAAAGTGGGCCAAGCTTTTCAAAACAATTTCAATCAAATTTACCGCCGCGGTTTCTTAAACAATTACGTTCAAATGCACCTTCTACGCCACAATCACCCCCGCCTTCTAATGCTAATAATAATAATAATACGTTCAATGACCAGTACGAAGGTCATTGGCAAAAAAATCAAGTGTACAATAAAAACCTCGTAAATTCACATAAAATAAAGCCTGAAACTGAGGAGCACGAACCTCAACAGGACAATGAACCTAAAGATGTCAAATCTAATTCAGATGACAAATATAAAGGATTAAATAATAATAATTTCGAAACAAATAAAGTAGACATAAAGCTTGAAGATGTTCGGAATATTAGAAATGATGACGCGGTTGTTAGAAAAGATTTCCGAACTGATGAAAAATGGGAAAGTGATGGTAAAATTGAAAAAAGAAATCCCCAACAAAGTATTCTTGATGATCACATTTCATCATATCATGTGAATGAGGATAAAATTGAAGAGAAGTGCCAAGATAGGTATGAAAGGCCACAAAGACCTGATAGTCGAGATTCTCGTGCATCAAGAGAATCTCGACACTCCAGAGATTCAGAACCCCGTGACTATCGTAATTCGTGGGCAGATTCACAATATCAACTGCCATTTGATGAAAGGCGGAAGGAACCTCACAAGGAAGATAGGCGCTCAGTTCCAGGACCAATTACTAGAGACCGTATTGAAGCTGATGATCTAAAATCTGAGAAGAAAAATCTCACTCAATTAAAGCGCGGTTGTATACCAGATAAACGGCCCCCAGATGTTAAAAAAATAGAGCTTATTGAAAAGGTTGTAGATGATGGTTGGACGATACCAAAGAACCGAGATACTACAAATAATGAAATAAAAATATCTCCCGAAATACAACCACTGAAAATTAGTCCTCCTGATAGTATGAAACCTATTCCTGAAACAATTGAGAAACCCAAAACTGCCATAGACACTGTTAAACCGGAAGAACAATGTAATGAACTTGACAATAAAAAGGACAAAAAATCCTCTAATAATCGACATCATAATGATCCTAGACAAGTTCCTTGGGGAACTGGAGGTTATGTTTATCCTCGTAGTTGGTCTAAAAGAAACGAGCCTTCTCGTAGAGGTGGTCGTAATGGAGGATCTAGAAAAACTTCTAATAAAAGTGGCGAATCTCATGGAACTGATTCTGATGTATCAGCTGATGATATGGCAAATCTTCATTCTAAAAAATCAGAGAAGGAAGATAAGAACAATGATATTAAACAAGAAAAACTTGTAACTAATAATGAGCGTAAGACGGATTTCAATAAAAGGGACAGTAATTACCTACCCAGAGGCGAACCATCTAGGCATGGACGGGGAACGGGTAATTTCCGTAATCGTGGTGGCGGCGGTAGTAGTGGTCTTGGTAAACGAATTGACGGTTATGGTCCACCTGCAAAAAGTCCATTTAGTCAACTTGATGACAAAAAATTGTTGCATGAAGAAGCAGTGACTCCATCTGATACTATGAGTTCTGACGAGAAAACTAAGCAAAATCAACAAGCCTTGTCGGCTGGAATTATTGGCAGTAATCGAAACAGTGCAGCAAAAGATTTGGGTTCTTTGCAGAAAATAGACGATAAAGCTGATAGTAAATGTACAAAGAATGTGCCAATCATTCAAAATTCAAAAAAGGATACTTATTCTGTAGAGAATTGGGATACTTCTGAAACCTCAGACGAGTCTGGTATTAAGGATCAAAAAGCTGCTAACAAATTTAGTAATTTAAAAAATTCAGGTGATAGATCCTCAAATAACATTGCTGTACGGAGAACTAATCCCCCACCACGCTTTAGTAACGAGAAGCGTAATTATAATTCTGGAGTGCGCCCAACTTCTAGTAACTCTAACAAATCAGCAAATGTAAGTGGTAAAGAAGAATTGAAAACTGTTACTGAGGCTATTTCTAATGAAAAGGTGTGCGATTCTGATGGTTTTCAAGAAGTGAAGAGTAAGAAGACTGTACCACGCCAGAAATTTGATGAAAAACCTGTCACTAAAATAACAGGAAAATCTGACAAACCATTAGAGAGGAAGAAGTCTAATGGACCTGTGCCTTGTTTGACACCAGAGCAGATTGCTTCCATACCTTCACTAATGGACACACCAATAAATCCGCCCGCTATGGTACCTAACATGGGCAATAAAAGCAATTACGACCGGTTACGTCAAAATAATTTACCACCACGATTTGCAAAGCAACGTGAAAATAATCGCTTTCAAAAAGTTCAAGTGCATCAAGGTGCATGTGATTTAAACGATATGAACAAAGTTAATAATTTGAACTTATATGGCGTAAAAGATGCACAAAATAGTGTTTCAGGTCGAAATGTTAATGCATGGGAAAAGCCGCTTAACACACATGTACGTACTGAACAAGATGTTATGTTGAGTGCTAATATGGATTCTATAAAACCTGTTGAACAACCTCAGCAGCCAACAAGCCCCAATGATAAGGTAAGATTCTTGTATTTTTAAAAAATGTTTATATTATAGTATATTTTTGATGTTTGGTTGATTTTTATAAACTGCTTGAATGTTTTGACAAGATTAGGTTTTCTAAAGAAGGTATAAGGTAGTGTTTTACATGCACATATACACACGTGTGCACATATACGCTCACCACACAACACACCATACATTCTTGTGCTGTGCCTCTCCCCATACTCTGCTGCCAAATTCTTCTTGTTGCCTCTTTTTGAAAACTCTTTTATTGGACGTCAACACTTACTGTGCACTTATATATACGCCTCTCAGCTAGCTCATCAAATATCAGAATCAAAGTCCACAAATACAAATGTAATGAGTCCAAAATAGCCTACTCACAAACAATATTTTAAATACACAGTTCACAAGTATTCTTTACATTATTAATCAACAAATGTTAAACACCCAGGGCCATATTACTTACCCATTAGGCACAGTTAGGCACGTGCCTAATGACGCCAACACAAAAGTGTGCCAAGTCCACGACCGAACAAGAAATATCCTTCAAGAATCATCAGTAAAAATATTGCAACCCTCTATTCTGACCATTGTGAATCACGGATCCGCACTCTCTAGCATGCATAAGGTAAGGTGTAGATTAACGTATAACTAGTCGCTCAGTGTCTCGGTCGGTATTAATACAGACAGGCTGCTACTATTTTGTTGCCCGACAAGCTGAAACCTAATCCTATCTATTTATGGTTGTTATGTCTTGTACTTATAGACTGCAGTTCCAGTGGCGGAGCTTTATCCCATACCAACTCCCCACCCCACCCCCACCCCTTTTGCCAATTCAGAACATTGCCCCCCCCCCCCCTACATACACTTTATGGAGACAAAAAAGTTATTACAGTAGTCTGCATGCGTATTGTGTAATAGGATTAATCATTCCCATAAGGCAACCTTAAAGTTTGTGTGAAAAGTAGAAGATTCACTTACCAAATCTAATTCTTTTTAACACTTATCGTTGTCTGTACACTACAATAATGATCTCCACTACCAATATAAATTAGTAAATTCAATAGTATCTTAATATCTAATAAACTAACTCTAGCGATGCGATTTGTAACCTATACAATTTGAGACAGCAAATACAGTACACTGAAAATAAAACGAACATCTTGTAAGTAGTTCCTTTTCTTGTACTACTCTGCTATAATTCTTGCAAGTTATATGTTTTATTTAGATACGGCGAATTGAATACTTGTAGCCCATGGATATTATCAGAAGTGTTTAATCCCTTTTAAACGGAAAGAAAAGACAGGTACAAGGCGAATATTAACAATGTTCGAATCTGAAAGCTTTACTAGAAAAGGCTTTAAAGGATATCAGATTTTACAATGGCAAGCAGTGCCATAATTTACCTGGACTGGGACCAGAAATTATATTTGAGGTACAATGTACTAATACCATTTTTAAACTATGAATAATCTTTCTCTGAACAATTAACATCTGCCTCTATATTTCGCTATGTAGATAAACCTTTAACTATTTCAAATCGCGCCCCCAAACACCTCCCACTGCAGCGGCAGTTGTTGTGGGTGCATAATACAGCCCCTGTGCAGTTCTGATTTTAGTCCCTGGCTCCATAGTTGTAGAATAAGAATAATTTTATTACTCTAACAAGTAACAGTGAAGTGAAAGGTGAGTTAATTTATCCTATTTCAGTAAAATATACTGGAGTTGAGGGTAGATAAATATCGTTTTGTTTTTAA
Organism: Platerodrilus igneus; assembly: GCA_036346225.1. NCBI lineage: Eukaryota > Metazoa > Arthropoda > Insecta > Coleoptera > Lycidae > Platerodrilus > Platerodrilus igneus. The sequence continues at coordinate 2,789,405 of JARFIW010000156.1, forward strand.
ATTGAAGGCACTGCCACAAACAATGCTTTAAGGACTTTCTCAATTCATAATTACATTTTTAGATGGACCATACCAAGCAAGAAAAGCTCTCTGAGTCAGAATACCAAAAAAGGGCTCTTGAAAAAGAGGCAAAAGTGAAAAAATCGATATCAGTTAAAAATTGGCCGACACAATCATCAGTTACACATGCGGATACTTCAAATCTTGTAGTTTCAGATTTAGAACCTCATCATGTTATTCCGACAAGTACATCAGTAACATATGGTTATTACTTGTGTTCTGATATACTTAATAGAAGGATGATGCCCTTGATAGGCCAAGAGCACACGAGTATTTATTTTATGTACGACGTATCGTACGAAGTTTATAGCGAACGTTATTAATAGCTGTCACACGGTGAATTCTATTTCTATAGATACAACCCACTCTGGCCCTTTAACTTTGTTTTAAAATTATTGAAAATACACATGATGAATACTGCACACAACGTTGTCAGCAACATGCTCGTGTTGACATGTTGTGTATGGAATAATGAATATAAGTACAAATAGAACGCTGCAACGCATGTCCATTAATCTCCCTGTGTGCCTAGCCTGTTACGGTTCATTCGTCACATATTTGTACATACGATTAAACATATACACTGGTGTGTCATGTGTGTGCCTAGCCTGGTACGGCACGTCCGTCGCATATTTGTACATACGATTAACCATACACTAATGAGGTCGTGTGGTGATGTGTGACTAGTGGTATCAACACCGGTGTGTTCTGGGCTTAAAACTGAGTTACTAGTTACGTTACGAACTAAAAGACGTCCTTTTTTAAGTTGGTTGTGCTGCAAGAACCTCGTGCGTGCAGAGTGCTTCAACTTCGGCATCATTCAAGGTGCAGCAGGAGCATCACCAGTATCAAGAAATATTCATGAAGAAGTGGTTACTACTGATACACTAACATTTCGCAATAATGCAGATCCTGCAAAATGGACTTTGACAGATAGTTTAGTAGACTAAGTACATTGCTCAAAATGGTGCTGTTCAAAATTTAGAAAAAGATTTTCAGTTGACAAAGCATGTTTGGAAACAAGACACGGGCTCTTAATAGAACGATTTTTCTAAAAAAATAACTAATGGAGATCACCACACAAATGATTAATTTATTCAGAGTCCACCGAAAAAGTGTTCTGCGGACCCTGCTGGTTATTCTCTGCTGATGCTAGATTTGCCCAAGAGGCTGTTGATGACTGGAAAAATCTAAAAACATTGTTATTGATCCACAAAAAACTCTGGAAAGCACAAGTCTAACTTACTACTCTTTAAAGCTAGGGGTTCTGAATTAGTCAGAATTGACACAGGCTTAACCGAGGTAATAGAGGAAGGAAGAAATGTCTTACTGAAAAACGTTTTGTAGAGAGTTGTCATTGTGGCTAAAGCTTTAGCTTCCCGTGGACTGCCATTTGGCGGAACAGATGAAGTTGAAAGATTTTGGATGTTTTTGCCCAACGTTGATCACAAGTCAGAAGATCCGTTTACATGCGTACCTAATAAGTTGAAAGAATTAAAGGTAGATTTACAGAACTGCCGTGTACAGTCTTATGACAACATGTCAAATATGTCTGGTATATACTTAGGGCTACAAGCCAGAATTAAGGAAGAAAATCCTGAAGTGTTCTATGTGCCTTGTGCCAGACACTTGCTCAATTTAATTGGGACCAATAGTGCCGAATGCTGTCTTGAAGGTGCTTCGTTTTTTAGTTTGCTACAGGTAGTTTAAAATTTTTTTTCTGTTTCTACCGGCAGGTGGAAAGTGTTGAGCCAGTTTCAGGGATGATAATACTAAAACAGTAACACTAAAAAATTTCTCTGTTACGCGGTGGTCTGCTCGTGGCGATGCATGCATTGCCTTGAAGAAAAATTGGTTTGCTGTCACTAATGCACTTTCTGAAATAGATAATGACACTGGCCAGAAGAAAGTGACTAGAGCTGAAGCATCCACATTAATGACAAAGCTGCAACACTTAGCAACAGCAATATTATTAGAGGTTTGGGGAACGATTTTGATCAGGGTAAATAACGTCGGTGCACATTTGCAGAGAATGGATTTGGACTTAGCCGATGCAGGTAATTTATTGAAATCGTTGGCGTCATTCTTCGAAGAAATTCGTAACGATTTTGATAACTATGAAAAAAGGCTTATGAAGTTATGTGACCTGGAATTGTATAAAATGAGAAGGAAATGGATTCAAGTAAATAAGACGAAACCCAAAACAGCGATGAAATATATTTTAACGAACACGACCAATTTAGATTTAATGTCTTTAATATCATCTTAGATAAGCTTGTTGCAGAACTAAAGCACCGCAGCGAAGCTTACATGGACACTTTGAAAACATTCGACATATTATTCTGCCTAAACGATGTAAGTGTTGCAGTAAAGGAAAAGGGTTTAGAAGTCAGTAAAGCATTCAGCAAAGACATGGAAAATGAAGTAACAGATTAGATAGTTCACCTTCAGTGTCATTTAAAAAGTTTAAAACTCAGCAGTTCGGGCAGGGGTAATATTGCAATCCCAGAGAATCCAAGACACTTATTGAAATGGCGAAAGGAAAAAGAATTACAAGACATTTATCCAAACGTTGAAATCTTACTTAGGATATTTAACAAACTCCCTATTTCGATCACATCTGCGGAACACTCATTCTGTCCTAAAATGCATTAAAAATGTTTTTAGAACTAGTATGATTCAAGAATGCCTTACTGGTGAGCTTATAAGAAAAATTTCTTTTGAGAAATCAAGTAAATGTTTATTTTGATTTGAGAAGGTATCGATCAAAAAGGGGCGCCTTCTGATTTTGTGAATTATTCATCCATACATCTTTAATTAAATATTTTTATTAGAATTACTATTTACTCCAGTTATTTTCTATTTACACCTCTTGGAAAGTTCTGTAATATAATATCCTCTTTTTTAATACTATATTAAACCTGCTGAATATTCAGTTTGTTGATTATTCAAAATCTCTTGTAAAAACACGAAAAATTCGTTCTAGTATCATAATGAATTTATCTGTGCATCGTGATGAATTGCCACCTAAAATTGGAAAGCCATATTAATTACTTATGTGGAAGCATGAGTCATTTACAGTTCAAATTATAATATTGCGAGATATATTTAATATATCCAACTTAATGATAATATACTTGCGGATGGTGCAATGCATATTAAGATATGGAATTATAGTTTGGGGCGGTTCCGCAAAGTTATATTTAAATAAATTGAAAGTTTTACAAAAAAACACATTAAAAATATTGTATAGAAAACACAGGCTATAAGGTGTAAAGCACTGTTTAAGGAGCTAATATCATTTAACTTGTACCATATGTATCTGAAGTTCTTGAACATTTCAAAAAATTATCCGCAAAAAGAAATCTCACCCATAGTTATGACACGAAAATTAGAATTCGTTTAAATGTACAAACTATCAGAACCACAAAACAAGTTAGTCAACACAGCTTCAAGTATATAGCTGCACCTCTATATAATTTATTATCAAAAATTAAGTTAACAACTTACTTATTCACATTTTGCTAGGAAAGTAAAGTTTGATTGTAAAGTCATGATTGCCTGAAAAATGTGATGATAATGTAATGTTTCATGGTTAAAGCAAAATGTTACTCTAAATGGTAAACCAACTAATCTTGTTTATCTGCTTATACTGCTCCATCCTCGCGCACATGCTTTTTTAGCTTTTGCAAGGCAGATATTTTACTTTATTTGTATTTATTCCATTTATTTATAATTTTTTTTTTTTGGTCTTGAATTTATTTTATGTTTAATGCAAATAAAATTTGATTTAATTTGATTATATTTCATATAATCACATTCTTTGCGTGAATTTCTAATCCATATAAATTATTTAACCTTCAGCGGACGGACCGTATAAATTTATGAAACAGACGAGACAGGGTCTGCTTGGACCCCATGATAAAAGTCACAAAATTGTTACTGGTACCTAAAGTACCGGCTTCAATGATTAAAAATAACAAATTTTTTTATTCTTTTATCAGTTAAAATATACAAACTATTCACTTTGACACTGATTACAAATTGTTTGAAGAACAGAACGTTCAAACCATACAATATTGTTACACTTCCCACATTTCTTTCTGCATTTTCAATCTTACTTTCTTTGACATATGCAGCAACGTCCTCTTCCATCACTTGCATTTTTTTACTTTTTCTATAATTTCCAATAGCTCTGGAAAAACATGTTGTAAATTGCTTTCTGTTTGCTTGATTGTGTTTATTACCCTATCGGCATATCACATTTTCTTTTATTAGTTCTTTGCCTAATTCTAACAGAAATATTTTATGGCCATGTGATCTGTTCCTTGGTCAGTCAGGCTTAGCTAGAAGCCAGAGTTTATACGCATTTATGCCTGCAATATCTATGAGGGGATAAAACATTGCCATTGGCCACCGATTAGTTGTTCTCTGTGTTGAATATTTTTTGGTCAGTTCATCTGTGGCATCAATGTTACCTTTTGTTTTATTGTACTGCAAAATTATTTCTGGCTTATATGACTCATTTTCACCAGCCACATTATCATCGCTTTGTTCACTTGATAGTAAGATGATGGTAGCTTTTTCTTTTGGAACATATGGCACTGGCGTTGTTCTTCTGAAAAGCAAACATGCTTGAATATCGTTTTTTATATCTTGCTGGCATTGATTCCGTGGGAATAAAAGTAGTCCACAAGTTGCATACCAATAAAGAACTTATCAGTGGTTGTACCATAATCTTGCGGCAAATGCTGTACCATGTCAAGTATCACTCTTCTTGCTCCCTTGTTTTTCTAAATTAATAATGCAAATGTAGTATTCTAACTTACTTATAAATAAAGCTTAGCCAGGTAGACTTGCATGTTTGATGTATATAAATTTTCACAGTTAGAAAAGACCCATATTTTTATCCCTTACTTGTTAGGTTAATGTATAGTCTGAAAGGTGCTCGTTCACGAAAAACTTTCGAATAACCCAAGTAACACACTCGAGTACATTTTACGTAAGCTTTATCTAAATTTAAGTTGACGACCAACTTTAATTACCTGCGATTACGTAAAGTTTTCTTTATTACATGGAGAAAAATTGTACGCAAAATTCAACTCAAATTTACTTAACATTAAGTAAGTTTAACCAATAGGTACAATTAACCTAATTAATGTTTATGTAAATTTAGGTCAATAATATTTATATTATGGCTTGTTTGTAAACTAAAACATAAGTTGGTTGCATGATTAGCTAAACTTTTAGTTATCTTTTCTTTTTATTCATAGAAAGCTTTGTTGAGGTTGTCTGCTTCCACGTGCCCTGTTATTTATAAAAGTTCTCTCTAGTACATAAATGGAGTTCAAACTGCAGTTGTATGAAAATTCAGAACTTAGAACCGCCAATTGCCACAAATCGGACAGATAAAATCAAAACGAAAGCAACTTGTACTGATAAATATGATGATGTTACTTGAAAAAGTGCAATGCCCTTTAATAACAAATTTACCATTTATCTACTTGGCTCCCTTCTAGAAGAATAACTAAAAATTTGTCTTTTTCACTGCAACAAGTAAATTTGACTTTCAATAGTTAATTTAATCAATTGGCAAGTATTACAAACAGGTTAATATTAACTCTGGTCTGGTAAATCAAATTTTGATATTTCATTTCAAATATAGATAATTAATTAGATTGGTGCTAATTTTCAATAGATGATATCGCATCATTTCATATCTTTTATAATTTAACAACACAACCGTGGCTTATAGTAGAACCACACTCCAAATTTTTGCTGTTTATCTTAATTTGCGAGGTTATGTGCGTTACACTTCTAATTCATTCCTGGATTTCGATAATGTGGAACATCTATGGTAACTCGATGTGCAGTGATAGGATACGAAATTCTTTGATTCTTACAACCTAACATTAGCAATGCAAAAAACTCTTTGGGCTTGTATTTGACCTTAATGAAATATTTACTACAATTAGGTAATATTTTCTATCAGGTCAAGTTGATTTTTGAGATTTGGAGAAAATTTTATTTATATAGGGGTTTTTTCTGGTAAGTTTGCCAAATCAGACTGAAGGTATAGTGCCACCAAGCAAACATAGGACTTGGGAGGTGTGTCCTTGGTATCACTGCCTGCTAAGTGAAGTACACCCAAAGTAAAAAGCTTTTATTTATCAAATGGAAATATTTGTAAGGTATTTTCTAATCTTTAATAATTTTAGAAGATTTTATTAACAATGACATGACATAACACACATTGTGGAATTTTAAATTTGCTTACAAATGCTTTGTTCCCGCAGTGTACTTCGAAACAAATCGTTTTCTGATTGGTTCCATATGTTGTTGGAAATTAGTTCACATATTTTCCGGGTCCTATGTTGGCTTGGTGGCACTGTAAACTTTAAAGTAAAAATGTCCTTAATTTTACCTTGAATTTGAGTACACGTCTATTATACTAGTTTGTTAATAAAAACATAAACCAAGTACACATTTTTACTTACTTTATACCTGTAAATAAAATTACCTGTAGGTATAATATTAAGTTAAATATTGGTAAAATATACTAATAATTCTATACCTACGAGAAATATCTACCCAGCAGTCTATTTTACGTTAAATATTTAGTAAAATAACACTAAAATATTGATCAATATTAACCTAGTCGTAAAATTAACCTACAAGTCAATTTGAAAGCAACATATTGACTCATTTTTACTAATTGTAATTACCTATTCAGCTGATATACACCTTCACAGTTATATTTACCTTAAATATTACCAAAATTTACTTGTTGAGTATCAATTTCAAAATTATCAAATTGCAGGAAAACTGATTTGTTTCTATCTGTCTCTTAACATGGTAGCAGTTATTATGGGACGGCCCATCATAACTGCTACTATGTTAAGAAACAGATAGAAACAAATCAGCTACACCCCGACACCAAAGCATGTCCATAGTTTCTTTGAAACAATACAGTGCTCCTAATGTGAGAAGAAGTCCAATATGTCTTAATTTTAATGGCGTTAACAGGTGTATATTTTTAATTTTGTCTAGATCTTCATCATTCCATTTGTTATAAAAATATTCAGCTTTTCTATTTGTTTCCGATACAATAATATCAGGACCGAAAAAATAAAAGAAATGCATCTTGCATGCTGGATATACACGAGCTATAAGTTGTTGATCCAAGCACAGTTTTTCGAATATTAGCTTTTAGCATTTATCTTTCTTGTTTACTGGTATTTTAAACCATTTAGTTCCATCTTTTGCCACATATTGTGGAACACTTTGAGCTTAGCTACTGAATTCTGCAATGGTCTCAGTTGCAGCTTGTGTCCCTTGATCATCAACAATTACATTATCCACTTCAACTTCTTCAGTGATTACATCTGCTTCATTTGCAGTGTCCACTTCAAGATTATTAAAATCCGGATCATCATTTTCAAGTAACAACATCAATTCTGCTTATGTTAGCCAGTTATCATCTCGAAACTTTAACGCAAGGTCCATCTGAAACTGCACATTACGAGTTACTAACACAAATAAAAGCACATCCAGTATCATAGATGGTGAATCAGACTCCTGTGTAGTTCTGTGAATCGTGGACTTACGTGTATAACGGAGTATCACGGAATTATGTGAAATACGGGGAATCCCAGACTTATATGTATTGTGTTTAGAAGTCAAAGGACTGGGAACTACAGACAGTACTAGAGAAATCCCCTGATTGATTGAAAATAAGTAACACAAATTTTTCTAACTTGTAAAGACAGGCCAGGGTTTTGACATGCTCCAACCCAAAAAAATTATCATATAAACCAAAATAAACATTAATAAAATAATATAATACACAGATAGAATAAATTTTGAAAAGTAAATAACTGCACGAAATTCAAAATTTAAAATTAAAAATATTACAAAAAAAAACTATAGCCTGGGGTGCATATGGCCCCCGGCCCATCTGTGAAGGTTAAATGACTTCACAAAAATCACTATAAAATTAACTTAAATATAGTCTTCTATGGAATTACTCAATTAAAACAAAATAGTTTATATTCCTTACTCTTTAACAGTCATGTCCTTTTGTAGTTTTTTTTTTTCTAAATTACCAGGGACATTTTTCAAAATTCAAATATATCAAATAAATCGTGCCACAGTGTTCCTATAGATTAATAACTATGACTTCCCGGTCTTCGGAACTTAATAGGTATCGGAGCTTAGCTCTTAAAATTAGTTTTGTAAAAGCAGATATTCGATTTCTAAAAAGTTGTAAAGCCCACAAAGTTTTTCCAAATTTCATTAACGTAAAAATCAGCAGTAATTGTAAACGTAGTAACGCAATAATCAATTTTGCAAAAGATAAATGGCTTAATTTGGAAATCAAATATCTGTACAGTAAACTTAGTAGATTGGAACTGGAAACGTATAAATCGCACCTAGCACTAACGTGCAATTTATCCGAGTCCGGTTTTCAGGAATGGAATAATTTCCAGAGATTTGTTTTTGAAGTCAACAATCATAAATTGTTAAACAAAATTAATAGGCAAAACACTAAGTTGAAGTTTCTTTCAAAGAAACACAATGTCAATGTACCTCCTAAAAAACTGGAAATTACTTCACCTCAATTAGAGTCAATAGTTGTTAACGAATCGTCGAAAATCTTTAATAATGAAGAGTTGACTTTCCTTGATCGAGGCCTAAAATTTGGAGTAGATCATTTGAAAACTCTGTTGGAAGACATTATTGCTGGCATTGAAAAATCCATTTCAAAATTAGATGACAATTCAAAAAACTTTATTAGAAACGCGTGCAAAATTCAACTTTCGAACAACTTACGCACTTGCGCAAGGAATGCCTCAGAACAAACAAGGAAAGATCATCTGATTATTAAAGATTTACGACAAAAGAATTGTTATTATTTAAAGGCTGATAAGGGGAATAGGTTGGTTATTCTGGATAAATAAGACTATGTTGATAGAGTAGAGACTTTGCTGTCTGAGGGTCCTTACAGACCAATAGTCAAAAAACGTAAAAATGAAGTTCCTTTAAATAAAATGTGATTAAATCAACAGAGTCTGTTTTGAAAGAATGTCCAAACCTAATTTCGCCCACACTAAAATTAAAATTAAAAATTTCGAATCCTGAAATGCCAAAGCTCTAAAGATTCACAAAAATAATAAATCGATAAGACCAATAGTTTCAGGTATCAACTCACCGACTTACTATTTATCACGATGGCTGTCAAATGAATTTAAGAATTTAAAGTTTAATAGTTTGTCTGTACAAAACTCTTTAGAGTTCATTAATAAAATTAAAAATATCACATTAGAAGAGAACGAAATCTTAATTTCATTTGATGTCAGTTCATTATTCCCTAGTGTTCCAATACCACGTACTTTTTTAACATATTTAAAGGATGTTCTTATAGATAGTGATATTGATGATGATAAAGTTGAGGACTATATCAAGCTTGTTTCGCATTGCATGTCCCAGAACTGTTTTCAATTCAACAACAAGTTGTACGAACAACATGAAGGCACAGCAATGGGAAATAGCTTATCACCTTTCATAGCAAATTTATTTATGTCTCGTTTTGAAACCGAGTTAAAAGAAAAGTCCAAATACTTCCCAAGAATATGGTTAAGGTACGTGGATGATATTTTTGCAGTTTTTGACACTTCTAAATCAAATGATGATTTTCTTAAAGAAATGAATTCAAAATTTCAAAGCATAAAATTTACGTATGAACTAGAGAATAATGGACAATTACCCTTTTTAGATACATTAGTAATTAGAAATGGTAATAAATTAGAATTTGACATTTATAGAAAAGAAACCAATGTAAATCGCTTTATTTTGTCTTCCTCTAATCATAGCATACAACATAAGTTGGCTTCATTTAACTTTTAATTAATAGATTATTGAATTTCCTTTAAATAAAAACAGATTTAATAAGGAATTTGCTATTATTAAACAAATAGCGAATTACAATGGTTTCTCTTCTGATATTATAGATAATATTTTTAGAAAGTGTAAAAATAGGATCAACATCCGTAAATCAACGACTTTGCAATCAAACACCTCTAACGATAATGTTAAATATGTTAAACTTCCGTTTCACAAAACCACAAAGGGTCTTGATGAAATATTCAAACAGTGTAATTTCAAAATTGCTTTCACTAATACTAATAAAATTAAAGATTTGCTAGGTAATTCAAAAGACAAGGTGGAAAAATTGCAAAAGTCGGGGATTTATGAAATTAGTTGTGCAGGGCCAGGGTGTTTTCAAAAATATATTGGTCAGACCAAGAGGAATATAACAACAAGATTTAAAGAACACATTGCTCACTTCAAATATGGTAAATATGAAAGGTCTCAGGTTGCCAAACATATATTTGAAACCAGCCACCCCGTTAAACTAGAAAATGTTTAATTGTTAAAAGCGGTACCAACGTTTTCCTCCTTAAATGCCTATGAATCAATTAAAACTGTTAAACATAAAGGACCCCTCTTAAACACCGATAAAGGGCCAATAGAGTCATCTGCTTTGCTTTCCCTATTGGTCAACAACCAATGAGAAAGCAAGATTAAACTGGTTCCGCTTCAGTAAATTTAGAATTAGTATAAATTAGGTAGATTTAAGTTATAATGTCACAATTCACTTGTTTGTTGTTGAGAACACCAGCCTGCGGGTTAGGAGAATATCCTCGATAGTGTTTAAAGCAACAATATAGTAAATTATACAGCTAATTTTTTTTTTTCTACTGATGATGACCACATAGTGGTCGAAATACGTATCTAGTAATTTAAATATTTTTTGTGGTTAAGGGTTTTTATTTAATTTTATTCAAATATAACGATTACCCAATACTTATAAAGCAATACTAATGTTCCAGTTTCTTTTAAAGTGGTTTAACCAGTGTGACTTCCCTCTTAAATTGCAAAATTTATCTTCAACTTTGATTTCCTGAATCAAATTTCGATCTTTGCATTATTTTATGATGTATTAAATTGCAGAACTTGCATTTTAAAATAATATACCCTAACTAATAACTTGCAAATTATTGTTTTACGTTTAAAATGAATTATGCAACGTATTAAAACTATATATCAATAGCGTCTTTGTTTACAGCATTTAAGTCATTACTTATTGACCTCCTCATCTGCTACATGCATTGGTTTTAAATATACTATCCCACCTGTGACCTCATCCTCTCATGTTTTCACATTCATTCCAGATAGTATTTGTCATATGTCAATACATTTTTATATTGAATATGCTTCGATTTAATAATTTGAACTTCGCAATAATTATAAATCTCCAAATGAATTAATTGAACATGTTTTCATGTAGAAATACAACCTTTTGTTATTAAATATAAATGAAAATTCTTTTAGAATATTTGAAATTGACTCTTCAGTTACTAAATTAAAATTTCCTTTTTGAATGTTTAAAAAATGCTGTTTTTCCATTATTTTCTTTTAGAATCACGCCTTATAGGTTAAACGTAACTAATACACACTTCTACAATTTCAAAAATATGCAAGTAGTTGGCCCGATAAATCGCTTCTTTTTTCACTTGTTCGATTTATAAAGTGAAATCTGTGTTATATGCTATAAGTTGACCTTGCTATTAATTTATAAAAAAAAGCGTAAACTTTTATTGAAAACACTTGGTATACAAGGTGGCATTAGTTTTATGTCATTAATTTAAAGGGGGTGTAGAAACCGATATGACAAACAAAAATTGTTAATAAACCTGGTGTCTAAAGCAAACGATTTAGTTACAATCGGACATACAAAAAGTATTAAATTTGTTTTAAAACTACTGCAATGTTAAATAGGTCACAAATAAAATACACAATTACATCATGCTTTAAAGTCGACCAATTAAGTTGTGACTTCAGCAAACTTAAATTAGTGAAATAGAGTGCATTTTTGCTGTCAAACGAAATAACTCAATGTACTTTAGCTGCTACTGAAAAAAGTTAAAAATTTTTTCTAAAATTTGCATGTTTAGATAATCACAACTAAAAAATAATATTCCATAATTCTGATGTGGTCGACTGTATTTGGTTCCTGACGTTCCTGTTGCATTTGTTGTAATTTAGCATTTATGCAGAATACGATATCCTACTTTAAGTTGAATGTACTTTTTCCTTACATAGCTCGTAAACGGGGGTTAGATGTTGTAAATGTGTGCGTGTTGTGTGCTTCTTCTACGTGCTTTTATAATACATTTAAACGCAATGTTGGCACTTCATTGTAATTGTATCTAGGTAATTGGAGTTTTTTGTCGCATTAATAGAGATTAATCTGTTGTTTTTTGAAAATACGAAAACTCGTGAATTATACCAACAACGAACTTGCAGATATGGTGGAAATTTTGAGCACTTATTGTGAAAATATTTCATGTGCGTTTTGAGATTTGGGATAGCACTTGTATACATAAGTATTTCTTAAATAACATGACAAAATAGCAATCGTAAAACTTTACTTAAGTTGACCTAGGTCGGGCATTTAAAGCGATCCAAGAGTAAAATGCCTTATAGGTTTTTTATTTATCTAATCAATATATCACCTAAATTTAACGAAATAAAATAAATTCCACGCTGTATAGAACTACATTTTACATTATTTGAATGGATGGATGTTTTATTGGTGTTATTTGTTTTGTTTATTTTGCTGAAAATTGCATTAGTCATTATTACTCTAAATTGCTACATGTATGAAGTCATGTAATTGTTCATTATTCCATTAAATAAATGAATATTCTCTATTTATGAGGAAGCATTTGGGATTTCAAATTTGCTGTACATATGGAAAATAAGAACGATTTTCACATTGTTGAGAGCTTAAACCATCATATACTTTGCTTGAGCGGAAACCATTATTATGGGTGTGAGGCTACATGATTTCTAGCAAGTCTAATATACTTTAAGGATAGAAAATTTCATGAACTATTATTGTTTTCAATTTGGATGATACATTATAGATATGAGTAGTTTTAGAAAGGATTATTCCTGATGTTCTGTAATTAATAAAAATTAGTGTTTAAAATATTAATTATTATAAAGCATCTACAGTTGGTTGATTTTTGCCAATTTTGGAAAAGTTGTAAGCAGACCTTTATTGAATTAGTGTAAATAATAGGAAATTATTTTTAGGACTTCAATTCGATTTAACACGAACCTATTCGATTGTATTCCTTTGTTAACTTAAAGTCTTTTATATTTGAATTCAATTTAAAGCAATATCGACAGTAAGCAAGTTTGATAGTAATTCATATGAAGAGGAGACTCTTATTGATGGAGTATTAATAGGTGGATTGTATGAAATTTTGAACGGCTGATAAATCTGAAGTTATTTCAAGGCACTTGTAAATGAAGGTTAGAATAGCTTTTAAGATTTGTGAATTTTATGAAACGCTATTTAAATATGCAATTTGCACAGTGCTTTGTAACTGCAACTGCTAGATAATTATATATATATATATATATATATATATATATATGTATGTATGTATGTATGTATGTATGTATATATATCGTTAAGTGTCTTCGAATATGGCTCCTTATCTGGCATCCTTTTTACAAAATTGATATAAACAAAAGAGATAGAATTCCAATGAAGGTTTTATATTATATTGCGGTCCAAAGAATCGTGTGGTGGAGTCTACTCTTTCAATGTAGTACCTTTGGGTGGAGCATTGGAAAGTTAAATGTAGAGGAAGTCTACTTTTTGAACATCTAACAAACGGGTGATTGGTGCATACTCTAGGACTTGTTTTTTACTTAAAGTAATTAATGATCAGATAACCTATCATGAAATTCTTCAACAATTCCATATTGGCATTCCAACTCGGATGTCATTAGCTGCTTTATTATTTACATTCAACTAACTATCTTTACAACTCAACCTTTACTAGACGTGTGGTGTTCCTTTGTAGAAATTTGATTGATTTGTCTCTTTTATGATGTGTTTTCATTTGTTTATTATTATCATTTACTTCAATGCTAATATTCTTACTTGGCTGTTTGTTATTTAAAAAGAATTGTTTGTTAATTAAATAAATATGTATATTTATTCGGTGATGTATGTGAATGTTTTACACTTTATACTTGAGACTTCTCGTTTTGATGTTTTGAAGAAGCATAAGATGCACAAGTTCATGCTTCACAAATTCGCATAACATGTGAACATTGTGTTCATTATACTACGATACCGGGAGGAGGAACCTGCTTAAATAGTCACTGCTCAATTTCGATTAAGATTAGTCAAGTAGCGTCTTATACAAATTATATTTGGTTTATATGTATTTTTGTTTCAGATAATTAAACCTAATCATATAACTGAAAAAACAATTCTAGATGGTACTACACCGCCTGTGAACACAATTATATTTGAAAACACTAATTTTAAGACTGCTCCTGGTTCACGCTCATCACGTTCTGAGAAACCTAGCACAAATGAATCTGTTGGTGATCAAACAGTGATGTCATCATTCAACAAGCCGGGTATACGAGATTTATTAAACAAAAATGAGAAACACTCCGAACCAATTGACATGAATGACATGAAGATGGACTTTTTTGAGTCTGAAATTTCTCATTTAACAGACGATAAATGCCCAAAAAGTTCAGCATTGTCCAGATCAATGCATGCCATAAGTAGTACTAGTAATAATACATTGGGTGCTTCAACTACTGATACATTAAATTTTAAAATTGCTTCAGTAAAGAGTGTATGGGAAGATGCACCTGGCGGAATTGAACATTCTGTGGGCCAGGAGGATCAAAACACAACCTTTTCTAGTTCGTTTGGAGCTGATTCAAATACCCTGGATCCCTCGACTGCGTTTGCTAAAAATTCTGAAACCATTGATGACTCCCATGAGACGTATCCTACTTCCCCCAATCAAAATACTTCCAGTAATACAACCAATGTATGCAAGGTTAGTTATTTATATCGTATTAATTTAAAATCATCATCTTGATTGATTAGGTGAAACCAACTCAACAAGTAAGTAGTGGTGGCCAAACTGTTCATATTGCTGGAACACATCCTCAACATTCTGCTGTTGTTGGACCTGGCATAGTTGGGCATCCTCTATCCCCTCCTCCAATGCCACCAGTACTTAGTGGTGGAGTGAACATTGGACAGCCTCCTCAGCAGTTTACATCTAATCAACACCTTGGTTATCAGGTACACTATCTTAATATACTTTTAGTGTGCAAGCAAGCATGTGTGAGTACATTTGTGTGGGTGTGGTTGCAGATGTTGGTGCATGCAAATATTAACAGTAGAGAGGCAATACAATAGTCTAGTCAAATTAAAAGCAATTTTTTATAATCATTTTTAACAAATTCGCTTTGATTCTGATCACTACATATGTTGTAAATGTTTCTGATTCTGTTTAATATACACATATTATTTGTTTATTATTAACTTATAACATTTGAACTTTATTTTAGCCCAATCTTGGAGCGAGCAATCAGTATGGAATATCTGCAATTCCCTCTCCACCAACCGTTCTTTTTAATTCGTCTCCACAAATTCAGGCTGCACAAACAGCTGGTCTTTATGGAGCTTTTCAGTTGGATCAAGCACAAGTATTAAGTTCACAGGGCCGTACCCAATTCTCTCAATACCCATATGGTCTTGGACAAACGGCATCTAGTCCGTATTCTACACAATCGGTGTATTTACAAAGTGCTCAACCACACCCACCTACTGCCCAGCCACCACCAGATTTATATCAAAATATGAGTAGCTACCGGTTATCGACTACTGGGCCATATGGACAAGGTCAACAGTTGACCAACCCCTCAACTGTTCTTATTTCTTCAAGTTCAAATTCCTTGATGTCAGCAAGTGTTAAACCTACAACACAACAAATTAGTGCAATTGGTAAGCAATTACGTTTTAGTGTACTTACGTATTACACATAGTTAATGTTAGAAATTCATTATTAGTTGCACATAACACAAAAGTAATGCATAACGGTACATCTCAAAGTTTATGCCGTTTAATATGTTTAATGTTTATTTAGTAATAATAATCTTTATCAAGAATAGCAAAAAATAATACCTTACAATTGTTACTTTAAAACTCGATATTTTTTAAATAATGAGACATCAGACGACCGTTTTGCAACCTTACCTTAATTTGCCGATAGTGCAAAAATGTTTTATAAATTTAAATAAATATACAGGATGTCCCAAGCCTCTGAGATGCTTTAATAGCTGCATTAGTGTAATCAACAAAAAAAAAACTTGTTAACAAAAGTTGTAGGCAGACATGATATCTATAACAGGAAAATATTTGCAATTATATAAGGTGTTCCAAGAATTGGTACGCTATCAAACATATATTTTTAAATGGGACACCTTACATTTTCTTGTCAATTTGGATTCAGCATCAAAAATAAACATGCATTTATTAACATTATAAAGCATCTATAGTTAGCGCTTTTGTTGGTAGCATTTATTTTGCAATATTATAGACTCATTTTGAAAAATTCATTGAGTAGCTACAGATCACAGTGGAGACTTGACATTTTGAATTGAGTATTGGTTCGATGGCTACTACCATTAGAAATAAGTTGGCAATTGTTTTACAAAATGGCGGTCTATTAAATATTTTTAATACAGAACAAAAATCTTTAAAAATATCAAAATTTTAAATTTAAACACATTTGATTAACATATCTAATCCCAAATTTAAATTTCTACAAATTTGCTCTCTTGCACATTTTTCTTTTAAGTGCGTTTTTTGATTTTTTGGTGGAGTGTATTACAAATCATAAATCATGAGCCAACAGATTTATTAAAACAAATACTAGGATATGAAAGCAAGCATGCATATACACAGTGTTCTATCAATTGTTGCCAACATTTGAAACAATCACTTTTTATATGATTGTGTCGCACAGAAAAGTCATACTAAATATGCACAACAAGCAAAAATATGGTTATTCTACAAAATGTTGTACTCTTAAGAAGAACAAATTAAAATGGTATACCCATTAGGAAAAGTGAATGTAAACTGTTGATTGGTCACTCATTTATACCATCAGCGATATCCGAGTGGCTGCGTTCTGGAAGCTACGTAATCACTTCAACACATCCAACAACATAGATTATTCTCTACATCAAAGATTTTACAAACTGGATGCGGTATGTGGATAGGCAAAATGATTTGGAGTTTGAACATTTTGGTAGATATAATTGACAATTATGTTATTGGTCCTTCCTTTCTATGAGGGTATTCATAATGACAAAAGTGACTTGCATTTTTAATGGATGATTTTAATGCCTTATTGGAGGATGTGCCACTACAATAAAGATTGGACATGTGATACTAGCAGGACGGTGCTCCGGTGCATTACCAGTTACATATACAACAATAATTGAACAACATTTATACGAACCATTGGTTTGGAAGAGGAGGCATTGTTCTTTGGCTGGCGAGATTGTCAGATTTAACACCAATGGAGTTATTCCTTTGGGGATTTGTGAAAACGATTGTTTACCGAAATTGCCCTACCACTCAAGACGATTTGAGGCGACAGATTAGAGAGGCACTATTCAGAATATAACTTCAGAAAAGCTAATGTGACATGAAAACAGCTGTGCAAATAAGTCTCTTGTGGTGGAGTGAAAACACATACAGGATGCTAGAAACACTCTCGCAGAACAACCTTCAACTTCTGTTAGGAGATTAGCACAGTTTAATGTTGGCAGAGGAATCTGTACCAACATTCTCATTGAAAATCTTGGACTATTTATACATACATTCACAAAAAGTGCAATCATGTCAATTTTTCCTTCGAAACCTCAACATTAACATTGGTATATTAAACTGTATTTTCTTCATGGACAACGATTTCATGTATGTAAAATTGCTGAATGTTCAAATGTGATTTGCAGTCGAACCATATTATTTCAGGGAAGCGTGTCTCCTGACAAAGTAGGAGTCTCGTGTGCTATGGCCAAAGAATAATAATTGGTGCTATATTTTTTAGGCAAATATCAACGCAGAAATCTATCTATCTTCATAATACTTTAAAACCACTTATTGAGAACTTCAAGCTTTAAAATCGATTTTTTAGTAAGATTTTGTATGGTCTTTCATGTTGCACATGACACTATTTGTAACTTGATTTCTTTTTTCCAATATATAAAAGCCACATTTTTAAAACTATTCTGTATACATTATAAGTATCAGGAAATAATGTTCTTAGGAAATGTATATTAAGTTGGTGAAAATATGTTAATACGTGTTAGATCTTCCTGCAATTAGTATAAATGTTTAAATTGTAGCAAATTTCTGCATTTTTTTGTTGATAAAGTTTATTTCAATCAATTGTTTTACAATTTTTGTATGAATTTTTATTTAAAATCAAAATGAAATAATTGCTTAAAAATTAATCCTCTGGAATTAGTTTTGAGTTTACCAATATCAGGTGTGATATTTTTAAACTAAGTAAAATTCAACATTTGTGTTTCACTACTTTGCCACCCAGAATTGGAATAATTGTTGAACATTCGTTACGAAAATAAATTAACCTGAGAGCCTAATGTACCCAAAATACGATGCAAGTTCATTTAGTTTCTAGCTCTAATTTTAAATATTTGTGTACATATGTTAAATTTTTATTTTTATTAATAATTTATTGTTACTTGTCTTTTGTCATTTAAATTGAATGTTTGTCCTTAATGACACACTTAGCTCCACTTTGCTGGAATTTTAGTTTCACATATGTAGGGTTATTTCAGCCGAGCTGTTAATTACAATATAGAACTTGTAAATTGCGATATTGAATGTCTTCTGTTTTGTTCTAGGTACAAAGGCAAATGGTGCCGGACAAGCATATCAACAACAATCTCAGCAAGGACAGCAACTTTATATGGCATACGATCCTACATTACAAGCAAATTATTTACCAAGTACTGGTGTAATGCAACGTTCTGCCGCACCCTTACAAAACAATGTCGTACCTGCAATACAAGCATCATCTTCTTATTATTCTGGATCTACAGGTATAGAAAAACTTTAATTGAGACATTTCAATTAGTTTAACGACTTTTTGTAAATAGTAATTGAAATTAATCTCAATTCCTGAAACTCGCAAGAACTCAGTTATACATTACTATACAGGATTTTTAGTTAAAAATATGAGGACTGTGATTTATTATCCTTATTATTTATTTTAGGTAATTATGTTCAATACAAAAGTTCTTATGAGATTTCTATCTACATTTTAGAACGCTTGAAAATTTTTTTCTTCACTTGTTTTGAGTTATGCCTGTCCATGTAATTTTTTTTAAATGGGAATTTGTTAATTTTACTCTACCATTTGATACAGCTTTTTTTTAATGATATCTGTGTTCTTTTTTTTAAATTTATTTAATAACATTTTTACAAGAAGACATCCGTTCAAGTATTTAATAAATGTTACGTCATCTAATATTTGCAGTAAAGTTATCACAATCATTAAAAACAAATTAATAACTAAGTAAATTAAATTAAGTGTTCAAATTGTCATCCATTTGTAATTTGACAATGACCCAATCGATTTAGACAATCCCGAAGAAAATTCTCTAAAAAATTCATGTATCGTCCTGGTAATTCGGATTTTTAAATGCTTGATGTTATGAGGCTTGTCTTTTAAATTTCTTTTTTTGCGTATCCCCGAAGAAAAACATAAAGGGCATAAATTAAGCTAAGGGGTTGACCATTCAATGTTTGCTCGTCTCCCAATCCATCTGTTTGGAAAAACGTTATCCAGATATTAACAAACCATGTCGTAGAGTGCCATCGTGCTGGAACCAGATAATGCCTTGGGTAGGTGTTCATTGTTTTCATTTGGAATAGGACATAGCAAAAAACAGATACGATTTGATTTTGCAAATATATAGCCGAAGATAAATTGCCATTGATGAAAAATGACTGATAATATGATCCTCTACAGTGCCCACTCAAACATTAACCTTTTGGGGATACTGCGTATGGTTCTCCAAAAACCAAAAAGGATTTTCAGATGACCCGTATCTGCAGTTATGTCTGTTTACTTTACGGAAAGACAAAAGGTTGTTTCGTCCTAGAAATAGTATATTGTATACCCAGTAGGAAAAGTTCAACATTCCCGGATGACGTGAAGATTGCTTGTCAAGGCGCAAGCCGCGACAAGCTACATGGGGTCTGGGAATGTTGCTTTTCCTACGTGGTATACATACTATTTTTCCGCAAATCGTTAAAACACTACAGAAATTAAAATACTAATTTTAAAAAACCTGATTAATTTTATTTATAAATAAATGGTGCTGTCAAATTCTTAGTAAAAATTTTTTGCGTAACTAAGGAGACGTTCCTATCAAGATATTGAATTGTCAAACATGACACATTGAAATATGATTGCTGGTATTTTTGAAAGTAACAATACAAATTCTATAATTGTACTAATTGTAAAATACCTGAAAATATCATCCACAACTTACTTCAGAATCACATACATTCTAAAGTTAGTTGTTTGTTATATTTACATAATGTGTTAAGATTGTTTAAATAGAATTTACTATGAAAGAATGTTTTCTCATTTTTGTAGTCCATATGTATACACATATTATTTCTGTACAGTACAGTAATGAATATTTCCTTAGGGTGATTTGTCGTTGCCTGGCAACGACTAAACACTTGGAAATATTCAACTTTTCTTTAAGAAACTTTATCAGAAATGTCAAAATTTCTGAATGATTTGCGGAAAAGAATATTGTTGGCGAAATTTTCATTACTATTGCAAATATTTGACATTTCTTCACAAAAGTGTTGTCTGTCAAAATCATCTTCCATCAACTCGTGTAAAAGTTGTACTTTATTAGGCTTATACTTTTCACTTTTTAAAATTGAAACAACTGATGACTGAAATATTGAGATTGGCTGCTAGATTGATAAATGGGGATCTTCAGATATAGCCAATAAAACATTCAGTTTTTATCATCGGTTTTTACTGTTATAGGTCTACTTCTACTTGACAAATCTTTAATGCTACCCATTTGTTCAATGTTTTAAAGTTTTACCAACAGATTTAGAAATTGGATTTCTATTTGGATACATATTAAATAAATTACAAACGTCTTATAAACTTCTGCATCGATCTTGTTAACCCAGCATCATAAGTATTTCAATTTCTTCACGTTCACTTAAACTCACCATTGCTAATCGATCAAAGATGTACCTATTCATTAGTAAATACATTGTAGTATTTGAACCGGCATCTTATAAATCTGAATTACCAGGACCATACAAAAAATTCCCTGTGAATTTTTAGAGAATTTTTTTCTTTTGTAAATCGATTGGGAATTTACTTGTTTATTAATTTTTTTTTAATGATAGGATTGTGACCGATAACTGTACTGCAAATTCTGTTTGCGTTAGATGTACTTTACATTCATTAAATACTTGAGCTAATATCTTCTTGTAAATATGTTATTAAAAAAATATATATTACAAAGAGAAAAATGCTCTATCGAATGGTAAAGTACATCTGCACCATCACTCCACTTACTTCTGTGCTAAACTGCATGGGGTAATTCTTAGACCAACACGACCAAAAACACTAAAACATTTGGGTCACCAGCTGTTATCGATTCAAACGTTTGCTGCAGATTTCTATTAAATTATGCTCTGGTAGTGCAATTGTGGATTTCCCAATTACAAATGTCTAGGAGTTGGAAAATTTAGATCCTCTGGATTATCGGATATAGGGGTAACAGGATAGAATTCAAACACACTCATTTGCAATGACTTTTTCAAGTTATTTCTAGTTCTACCAACCCTATATACACGCTTTCTCCTTTTTCTATTTTCTTCTCCATTATCACCCTCAGAGCTAAAATAGCCTTCCGTGTTCCTCTGTTTTGCCTAAACCCCAATTGATCTTCTCGTAGTTCTTCTTCGCCCCGTTTTTCCATCCGTCTTTGTACAATTCTAGTTAATATTTTTTGACACATCTGCTGTCAAACTTATTGTTCGAAATTTTTCACAGCTATCTGAGCCTCTCTTTTGGTATAGTGATTATGATGTTACGTAGGAAATCTTTGGGTATCTCGCCTGTCTCAAACATATAGCTTACCAAGTTGGAAGAGACGACGGTCCGTTACTGCTCGTCCAGCGGCTTTTAGAGCGTCTTCCCATTTTTTAATGCTGTTTCAAACTCATCTCTAAGTATAGGATATCCCAAGTAATCGTTTTCAATGTCTGATTTGTGTTCTAGTGCTGTTGGTTCTTTTCCTGCATATAAATTCTGTATATATTCGTGCCATATAACCACTTTCTTTACATTTTTTATATAATATTGTTTCCTTCCGTGCCCTTATATTTTGCTATATGGTTTTATATCCCTAAAATTCATTCTAATTAGTTTGTATGCTTTGTCTGTCTCTCCTATTTCCATATTAGTTTGTACCTCTTTGCACTTTTCAACAATCCATTGTTCTTTAGCTTTCTTGCAGTTTTGAATGATTTCCCATTTTATGGCTTTGTTTCTATGTTTTCTTGTTTCGTCTGATCTATTTTTATATTTTCTTCTTTCAGGATATCCTTTGTTATCTGTAATTTCTTCTTTTCTTTTTGTGGATAGCTTAGAATATCTCTAGCCGCCATGTCTAAGCTAGATTTAATGTTGTTCCATTCTGTTCCTACTTTCTTAGTATCAGAAATTTTCCCGATATCTTTCAGTAATTCGTTTGACTTTTTTTCAAATCAGTCGTAAATATCTATCTTTTAGTTTCTCTAAGTCAGTGTCTTTTTTCATTTAAGAGCGGTCTTCAATGTTGTGGTCAGTATCTATTTCAGCTTCTGGGTAGCTTCTACAGACTTTTACTTCATTCCTAAACCGTTGGCATCTTCCACGTGTATCGTCTTCTAGCAGGATGTTGAAATGGGTATTAATAAAGGAAAAAATTCTCTGCAAAAAGCAGTCTTATTGTAATTATAAAGTAATAAAATGTATCTGTAAATTCAACTTCCATGAAAATCATGAAAGTGAATTTATTTATACAAGTCGAACTAAATATTTGCATAGCCATTAACAAAACAGATACTTGATTGTGTCATAAAGGGAAGAAATGCTTGTAGCATATTCAAATTCCAAATGGCAGGATGTATATGTATGGCCTTTTTAAAAATTGTTGCAATGTAGATTTGAAACTTGTTTATCTTCACGGCCTATTGCTCATGATAAATCATCATATGGCGGTACCTTTATACCTTTGCCAGTGTATGGGATTCTTTCTTATTTATATTGATGTATTTTACTTTGTGTCATAAGGATTAAAAATTAATCTATGATGAGGCATAAAAGGCTGAAACCAGCCAATGGATGTTACTGCTTTCTATAAAACAATCTGTTTTGTTAATGGCTGTGCAAAATACAGTGAAATTTCTATTGGTGGGACATCTTTCGGACGCCACAAAACTGGCCATTTAATAGAGGTGCTCATGGAAAAAGTAATACTTATGGTTAGAGTGAGACGAGGGGGGGATACATACTATATTTATAACTAAAAGCGTAATATAAAAATATACATATATTATTGCTGTCTAAAAAATGTAAACATACAGCCGTACCTAAAGTAGTAGTTGCAAACGTGTTTAAATGACATATCGGATCCATGGCTTGATGAACATTGGTAATATTGTTGCTAGTTGATTGGTTTTCTCTATCCGACTTCCCGAAATCATCTACAATATTTTCGGATTGCACATAATAAATACTTTGGACGTCATTTTTAACTACAATTACTAAATTAGCTTCCATGTTGAGAGAACTCGTCTATATTGTCACTATCAACGCCAATGGTTGAACCATTTTAAAATGGTGACTAAGAGAGATAATAACAACTCATCTTCTTTAGTAAAATTGTCACCCGTACCGCCTTCTCAATTTTTGTCTGTTATTTTAGCTTTCTGAAAAGTTTACAATAGTTTCACTACTAACTTTCTGCTAAGCAGACTTGAAAAATAAACAGCATCTAGCAATTGATAGCTATATCATCTCTGATGTTCACAACGGAATTAATTTTTAACAATAAATTCTGAATTAGCATGACTCTGAGAAAGCCTTCAGTTTTTTTTATAATCCCTTGGTCTAAATGGTCTAAAGATTGGACAACTGCTTAACATGGCAAGAAGACTAGCTGAATATGTTTTTTGTGGGCGAGAAGATGCATTATCCAGGAATAATATGTTTCTCTTTTGGGATTCTATTCTTCACCAAAATCCTTTAACCATTCTTCCATTCTGTTGTTCATTCTAGTTTTCTTGTTACTATTCCAAACACTTGTTTTTAAATGCATGTGGCTTTTTTGTTTTACCAATCACCAACAAGTTTTCTTTTTCTCCGTCCACATTTGCACAGTGTAGTATTGTAATTTTTTCTATAGTCATTTTACTGCTGCAGCATTTTTCATGTTTTGAAATTCGAGTTTTGTTTGGCAAAGCCCAAAAAAATAGGATAGTTCCTACTCCATTGTACATGTCCTTAGACTGATAACCTTTCACAATTAATGGTACTTTATCTAGAACATCTTTAACACATCAGTATTGATAGTTGCAGCTTCTCCAAAAATAGCTGCAAAAGATATATTATATCTTTTGCGAAATTTTTAGAGCCATCCAGATGATGCACTGAAGTTCGTTAAACGTAAACTACCTGCAAATTCTTTAGCTGTAGTTTGAACAAATGTTCTTACAAACATGTACGTATGTAAACATTAAAGCATCATTTCCTGTCTACATCGAATATAAGTCAAAAATTTGATACTGTCAGATATAATTGACAAAAATGTCAAATGTAATTGAAAGTTATGTTGGTGTATGGTTTTATACATGATTTGGATTTGTAAACCTTTCCATTTGTCATGACCTGTCGGGTGATGCATTTTGGTTGTTGCAATCACATCAACAGTCAAAGTCAAAGATACAGGTTTGAAGTATATCCAAGACCTTATATTTTCTATCTTTAAATTACTAACTCGATTTGAAATGATCATTTAGGTTTTGCATATAAGTCATTATTTCATCTTATTAATTAATATTATATTATTACAATAGTTATATGTTTTTAAAATAATACCGTTTCCAAATACAATTAATTTTTAAAACTTACAGGAGGGCAAACAAGTTTTTTTCAACAACCTACGAATTCTACTCTTCAGTCTGCACAACTATCACATACTGGATATAGCTTGCAAGGGAATGTTTTTGGTAACCATAATCAATCACATGCGAATGCTGGATTACAAAATTTTGGTTCTCATTTTCTCTCGTCACCTATGCAATTAGCAGCTGCTTTATCTGCTCAGCAGTATCGTTCTCAGAATTCTCCCTATGTGAAAAGTGTAACCATTGGAGATCAAGGTACTCGACCTCAACAAATTAAAAGTCCCGGTAGTCAACAGGATGTACTCACTTCTGTTTTTAACTCAGGTTCGGTAAGATGGCCATGTTATTAAAATTTTCTACAATTATATTTTAGGGCCTCAGATTCCCTCTCCTAAATCACGCCAAAATATGAAACAACCTACCCCACAGTCCAATCCAACAACACAACTAAAATATAATTTGTATTCAGCTGTTGGAAATTCTCAACAGGTAGGCATATTTTAATTAAAGGTATATTGTTTGCGAAAAGTGTAAAATCAAAATCTTTCATATAAATTCTTTACTGTACAACCAAAACTTTCAAAGATTTCATATAATACATTTAAATATTACTCGGCAACTTAGATGTACTAAGAGTTGTAAAATTAATAACTATTTTAGCTATTTATTTTAAATTGAAGAAATGTTTATTTCTTTTGTTTTAAATGATTTTTAACCCAAACTCATGTTTTAAACTAGTTTAGATAATCAAATGCTATTTTGAAAAATTTATAACTTTTTTTTGTAATACTTTTATACTAATTTACTTTGATTGATTAAAATACATATATGTAAAACAAAATAATAAATCTTTTCCGAATATTCATAGTATACAATCAATAAAATTTTAGGAAGCAAATTTTTAATTTTGCTTTCTTGTATACAATCATTCTGTTCAACTGTTATATTCAATAAAGAAATGTCAAATAATAAAAACGCACTCACGTGAAATATTTAAGACTATTAGAGAACAGTGTGTTACAGTTACGTTTTCAACAAATTTAGCCAGTAATCTGCAGAAAAACTTTGTGAAATACCGTGCTAAAATTCTGTTCCGGTACAATACCGAAAACTTCGACTGTACTAACTCAGTGAGATGGGTGGCATATGTGTTTAAAGAGGGTTCCAGAATGCTATCAGATGTGCAAAATGTCTTAATCAGGAAGTATGTATACTAGGTGTCACGATCTTGCAGGGTTTCTAGGAAAAAGCCGTAAAAAGAATAACAAGAGGATGCCAAAACCTGAGATCCAGAAAATGATTTTGACTTAAAATTTACCCGAAAAATCGTTAAACCAATGACTTATGAACATAAAACAAACTTTAACCATAAGAACACCGAATAGATATATTTAAAACTGCTAGCGGAAAGGAAGATTTCTAAAATCAAAGTGGTTTCTACATCTTCACATTAAGTGAAAAAAAAACAAATGTAAATTATTATACACGATTGTGTTTTCGAAGGTGTCTCACACACACGTGTAAACTTACAATTACCGGATAGATATTTTTAAGCAAATATTAAAAATCAATATATCACAGATTTATTAACTAAATTCTTAACCTAATCACGCAGGCGTAGTATAGATACATTTAACAGTTCATGCAATGGTTTCAAAATGTTCATTTATTTACTAATTTGCTTCGGTATAGTTTCAGAGGTTTTCATAAGTACCTGATGAGTGATTATTGTATGTAGCTAATGCAGACACCATAAAATGCCTCTATCTATTTTGACTTTGAAACTCTCAACACATATATGTCCAACACATAGTTGTCGATCTGGAAATCATTGTGCCCCTAAAATTGAAAACAACCAACATGGTAGGGTATTATTCTAACATGGTTGACTACTTTTAGTCTGCTCAATAACCATGCTCAAAGGTATCTAACTTACTCAAGTTGCATGTTGGTTGTTTGGATGGTAAGCATGAAGTTCTCTAAGAAATGGATCTCCTTTTAATAAAATAGTTCAAGACTCGGCAAACTTCGGGGTCACGTGAATTAAGACTGAAATTTGAAAATATGTTTGTGTTTATTTTCTCTATATAATAAATATGTATAATTAACTTACAGATAGTTTAACTAAGCTCAGAAACTGAGAGTTTTTATTTATTTGAATCGACACGATTTGCTTGTGACCTGTCTTTGGGCTCAGGCGGTGCCAACATAATATATTATTTATTAAAACAAGTGAATTATAAAAAAAATAATTTAGAAGGAAATTACAATAATATCATTTCTAACATTTAATAGTAATCATAATGAATTTGACAACCCAATATAAGATACAAAAATAATTCTACCTTAGATCCAAATTGTAGTAACCTAAAAATTATATTTCTTGAAGGAAATTACCTAACCTTATTGGTGGGTTTACTAATACAGAAACTATTAAAATATATTCGAATGAAGTACATTGATCATTTCTTGTTTATTGTTACAACTTAAATTGTTTTAAACTAGTATACACTATATAACAAAACAAATATAAATATATCTTGTTGATAAGGTGTCCGTTGGTTAAATTGCAGAATGATAATGGCTTCAAGCTGCTTCCCTTTGGTTTGTGTTGGTGGGAGTATTGATTGTTCCTTAACAAATATGGATAGACTTTATTATAGGGGCATCCAAAATGAATTTTTTTTTAAAGGATTGTATTTAACTATTACTGTAAAATGGACATTTTAGAACAATGTAAATGCAAAATTCAACAACAAACAATTTTTTTAAATTGTAGAACACCTTAGGTAAATTTGGATAAAAAATTACCTGCAGTACAAGTTTAAATAATGTAAAGAAAAATATCAGTTGCTCAAATTTACGAATAAACAGGTTTAGAGCTAAAATTCCTGAAAAAATGACAACCTTGCGCCCAAATTAAAAGCAATGTACATATGCATATAGGATGTCAAATTTGCTATACACCTTTTGGGGTATTTAACACTTAAGTATTGTAACTGAAAAATACTAGTGTTGGTGCAGTTTGTGAAGGTATATATTATCTCACGGCGGGTGACCTTGGAAAAACCTGTGCGAGGAGGAGCTATATTAATAATCAAAATAAAAAAGTGAGACTAGAAAACATTGACTGCTTGCACGTCCAGTGTTGCCAGAGCATAATTGCCGAGCACCAAGGAATGTGTTTTAAATAGTTTTACGTTGATTTTTGCTCTTCTATAAAATTGATCTGAGCTTATTGTTAGATGTGATACCCCAGATTATTGATTGATTGGATCAGTAGAACAAAAACAATTTGGTAGTACTACATATTCGTTTTTTTTCAAAGCAATAGACGTTTTTGTTTTAAACACAAACTATAAACACTATAAAAATGTCAAATGCCCACTTCGAAAATATTACTAAGATTTATTACAAAAATGTTTTAAGAATATGTTTACACAATGACACTCATGGTGTTGTAACTAACAAAAACAAAACAAAAACAATTTTTAATTAATACCAAAAGGTTTTTATATCATTTGTTATGTTAATATTATTATAAATTGCATATATCTTGTGCTTTATTTTAATGAATCATAGAATCAACAATTCAGTGCTGTAGAATTGAAGGAAGACGAACAGTTATAGTAGGAAAAGAAAGGTAATTAAGGTTTGCATCTTGTCAGGTTATATATTTTTTACATAACCTCATTTATAGTTTAGAAATATTTGCTAAATTAATATATTTTTTACGCACTTCATCGATAATCTAGCTATAAAATAATTCCTTGAATAATTAATAATCTTAACCTTTCTGACTAAACAAAAGCAATATTGCTTATACGACTGAAGTTAGATATACTACACTGGCCTGATCAGGTGCTGTTGATATTATAATCATAGATTATTTAAGTCGTCAAGCCTGCATAATGTCGTCGAATGCGGAATTCAGATCCAATCGAGTAGTACAATCCACTTGTTTTATTGGATTGACTGGAGACGCTGCATCGGATCGAAAACTGGTTTATGTCGCCAAACTGAAGCGGATCAACACGATAGGATAGAAGCGCCGAGATAAATACAGCCAATAAGAATCCCTTTTGGAGACAAAGAATGGCAATGCTTAACAGAATTGATTATGATTGGATTAAAATGTAAAATGATTCAATCACTTTGAAAGCCAATCATTGATTGTTTCGGCTTTAAAATTGATCGATTGTCACAGCACTACCGAACATAATATGATATAAAGACTGCTTCCCTCTTTAAGCAAGTTTTATTTCAACACCTCAGTAATAAACAATAATGTACAAACAAATGTATTTATGACACATATTTTCTACAAAGCTAAATAAAGACAATCATTCAACTATTTTACATAAATTATATTTTAAATGGGTTCACATCCTAAACTTTCATCCCCATCATCAGACTCATCGCCTGAGGCTAAGTATCCATCTGAATTATCGCTATTATCATCAACCTGTATAATTAGGTCTTGAACCTCGTTTATTAAAGTTTCTCGTTCCATATAATCCTCTTCAATTTTCTCTACGTGCAGACATACTTTAGTCCATTCGTTGATTCCAGTACTTTTTAATTATTCTTCTGCCAACTTCCATACATCATCTATTTTGAAGGTTACATTACATGCAGCGACACTGTTTTTAAGTAACGCCCAAATCATCTCGATAGGATTTAGTTCTGGGTGATATGGAGGTAAACGCAATACTACATGACCATGTTCTGCCAGTAGCTGGTCAATTACAAACAGCTGATTAACAGGTTTATGTGCCTTAATTTTGGAATATAATTCAGGCTTGGTTTCCTTACATTCAAAGAGGATATTTTGTTCCTTCAACCATTTCTGCATATCTGTTTTCTTCCAACTTGAAGTAGGATTAGGATGCACAAGAACATTATGATATGACGCATTGTCTATCACAAACACTGAATTTGGTTCCAAACTTGGTATTAACTTTTCTTGTAGCCACTTTTTATAATTGCGATGGTTCATGTCATCGTGGTAATCCCCAGTTTTCAAACCAGACTTAAATATCAATTTTGCATTTGTAACGAACCCATTTTTTTCACCTGTATGAACAAGTATCAAACGCTTCCCTTTTGAAACTGGCGATTTCAAACCCTTGGTGGTGCTGTCATCCCAACACTTTGTTACACTGTGAGAACTGTGCAGATATGTTTCATCGTTATACACAATGCTTCTGCCCTCTTCTTTATACTTACTAAGATTTTTCAAAAATATGGTGCGCTTTGCCCTTATATTGCTTTGTTCAACAAGAATTTTCCTGTTATCTACAGTTCTCTTCCAACGAAACCCTGCTCTTACAACAATTTTTCTGAACGAACCTAATTTTCCCGTGTAATGAGGGCAATCATTTTTAAATTCGTCAAACATTAACTTCAAAGTCGGTCTACGTTTATGTATTGCTGCAAACCGATAATAACGGTTCTTAGAATCTCTTCTTCAAATCCATTCACTGTTGACTTAGCGTTTGGTTTATTTACAGTTTTCCTTGGTGAACTGAACTTGCTGCAGGGTGGTTTGTTTGTACCTTCCTTTACAATTCTTTGCACCATCTGCAATGACACACCTGTTGCTTCAGCCACGCACTCTGGCAAATTGTTCAGGTTGGAGGCGCCCGAATTTTTTATGCGTTTCAAATATTGAAACACATTAAAAACAATCTGTCGTCCTTGACTATGAATCACCTCCTTATTCATAATATTACTCTAAAAAATATCATAATTAATCATTGAACGAACATTCTTTTTAAATACTTACATTGCTGAAGAAATTAACTATCAGTTAGTTTTGAGAAAAACTGTTTTGATGACTATTACTTGATACAAATATTAACACGGAAAACCGGAAACAATAAGACCTTGATAAGAGCGAGAATGACAATGACAGTTACGGTTCACATTTGGTATATACAGTATTGGGATCCGCTGAGTATGTGCACTGTTGCCACAGCAAATATTTACGGATAAAGAAACTACGAACTTAGAATTGTTTATAAGTAAAAACAAGTAAAACCTCCGATATTATATGGAGGTCTGGATTTATTTCATATATTTATGAATTTCTAGATACCGCCAGCATGAACGGGGTCCTTACAAACAATATTTTACTTAACGTAATAAATGGTATATTCGTGACGACGTATTAAAGCCACATTGCTAGCAAGATGTTTGTGGGTTGTACTGTAGCGTTGTGAATCTTGAGGTTTAAGTTAAAATTGAACCTATTGCGCATGTGACGTCACCTGCCATGAGATAATAATACTACTCTAGTAGTACTATTAAATCGTGTTACTAGGGTTACACATTTTTATAAAACTATTAAGTATGTATGCATGTCATAAGAAACATTTTCTAGAACTTTCGTTATTATATTTGTAACTTGTACCAGTTTAAAACTTTAATTAGTATACACATATTGACTGTCAGATTATACATATACTGAAAATTCATCCTGTAGACCATAGGTTCCCAACGGGGGCGGTACCGCCCCCCAGTGGGTGCTGTAGCTTTCAAAGGGGCGTGGCAGTACAGGGGCAAAGGGGGCGTTAGGAGGATCAAGGGGGCGTTGTGACGTACTTACCTTTTTAGAAAATAAATATATTAAAATACTTTGAAAATACCTAGTTGGCATGAATAGACAGTTTATTTAGCTATCTAAAATGTCTATGTTATTGTTATCGAGAAAATATACTTTAAAACATTTAATTCAGCATTAGGTCTATGAATACCTAATTCCGTTTAATATTGTCCGCATAACAAGTCTTTGCAAGTTGATAAGCAAAGACGCGATATGACTTGCTTACAAAGTGCACCGCATCGCAAACAAGATAAAACATTCAAGTTGATGCTTGTATGAAATCAAACGTATAAAAGGCAGGGATAGCTCTAGGAATGTGTTATTATTTGTGTGTGCTTCAAATAATCCATGTTCGTGAGTGATAAGTTATATAAGTCATTATAACCATTAATTTTATAATTATCTATAAATTCGTTGAAAAGTTAATTTATTTTAAATCGTGGCAAGTTTTGGATTTCAAAATGTCTGAATCTAAGAAGAAATGCCGGCAGTACAGTCTTTTGTATTTGAAATATGGATTTACGCACTCTCCTGTAAACCCATCATTACCCATGTGTTTACTTTGCCAAAAAGTTTTCTCAAATGAAGCCATGAAGCCTTCTAGGCTACAAGAACATTTAAATAAAATGCATACTGATAAAAAGGACAAAGATTTGTCCTATTTTCAAGAACTGCAGAAGAAATATTTGAAACAGCCAACTATATCAAACCTATTTAGTGTCTTCTAAACAAGAAGATGATGGACTACGAGCATCATATAACATTTCATTGTTAATCGCAAAAACGGGAAAACCACATACCATTGGCGAGGAACTTATCTTGCCGGCAGTCAGAGAGGTAATAAAAACTGTTCTTCATCATAAGACATCGGCAGATGTCATCAGAAAAATTCCTCTGAGTAATAACTCAGTGCAAAGGAGAATAGACGAAATGGCTCAAGACGTTGAAATATCATTATACGATTACTTAAAAACTTGCAATTTTTCCATTCAACTTGATGAATCCACTCTACCAAATAACGAAGTACTGCTGTTATCATACGTTCGGTTCATAAAAGACGAAAAAATTTATCAAGAGTTATTATTTGCAAAAAATTTGGAAACTGATACAAAGGGAGAAACGATATTTAATACCATGAGTACGTTTTTTCAAGAGAAAGAAATACCTATGCCTAATATTTTGTCGGCAGCTACTGATGGTGCTCCAGCAATGACGGGACGTCATAAGGGTTTCATAGCTCATTTGAAACAAGCAGTACCAAATGTACTCGCTATACATTGTATTATTCATCGTGCTTTTGTGGGAAAACTTCTTCTATTCAAACGAAATCTAGGGAGAGGTGAATACAGCCACTTTCCCACGTTATCAGCAGTCTCTGCAAAACATGAAGATTTACTTACTTACTGCCAACACTTGGACGTTCTTCATGTTGATTGTGTGGAGCGATTCCAGGATATTTTAAACATGAATTATACCGGGTTGGGTTTTAGATCCTTTCGCAAATGCAGATACAGCAGAATCATCAAATTTAGAAGAGGAACTCGTAGAACTCACAACTAACGAAGAACTAAAAGTAAAATTCAGAAATGGATGTCAAGAGTTCTGGCTTCAAAAAACCCATACCAGTTCTTTACCCTGGATTGTGGTCAAGAGTACAGATATTTTTAATTGCATTTCCTTCATCTTATTTGGCTGAGCGTGGGTTCAGTGCAGTAGCTAATTTATTGTCTAAGAAAAGGAACAGACTGCACATTACTGAACGTGGCGATTTGCGGCTGATGTTAACGAAATTGGAACCCGACATTAGCAAATTGTTAAAACTTCACCAGCCTCAACTATCTCATTAATTTTTTCTTCTTAATCTTTTTTTTCTGTTCATTATGTATTCATATTTAAGTTTTTAATAAACAAGTTTGTACTACATTTGATAGTCGTTTTAATTAAGGTTTACTTTTGCGATTTTTAATATATATACCTTGTCCAACGCTTTAGTGAACGCTTGTAATAGCAGTCAAAAGTGCAACGTTCGTATATGAGTATCTATGTATATATATAGATAGATAGATACTATGCAACAATATTTTAATATTCGTTATAATGCACTATGATGAGGAGGGGGGCGTTGGAAGTTTTTTTTCCAGTAGAGGGGGCGGTGGTTCAGAAAAGGTTGGGAACCTCTGCTGTAGACAAACTAATAAATTGGAAGTTACTTGAATTGCATAATTCCTGTGTTTCTTTTACTCTCAAATTTCTCTTCTAACGAAGTCTTTAAATTTATTATACCCTTCATGGAATCTATGGTTGAATTATGTGTGTTGCATAAAAAGTGTTTGAGATTTTTCACTTAAAAGAAAATGCTCAAAAAGAAGGTAGTTGAAGAACCGATGAATACGTGAAAACGCAACTCAGATGTTTAAGCAAACTTTGGGAACAATTAAAAAAAAACTGTTTGTACCATATGTAGTCTGCTAGATCTTCAATCTGACGCTGATTACGTAATTAACAATCAATTTGATGAAACTAGAGAGCTGTACCAAAAAACAGAGGTTAAAGTAAGAGACTACCTGTCTATGGCATCACCAAATATAGTGATAATAACTACATCAGCATCATTGTATAATATGGCTACCATACAAGAACATTCGTTGCACAGCCTGGATTATCCTATAGTTCAGGACGATGTTTTTTAAGAAATTGCACCATTCGAAATCAGTTACCACAAAATCATCTCGTTCATTACGTTCTTCTACACGTCGACAACTTCAGCCGCAAATGCTGGAAGAGCAACGTCATTGATAAGCGTGACAGAAAATATACACCACAAAAATATGCAATTCTTGAAGAAGGTGGCCCTGATGACCTAGAAATTGACGTCCCAACTGAGGACATTGGTGACATGGTTAATACTTGGGTAAATCATACTGCAGAATCTGCGACACTATCGAAGAAATTTAACGTACACTTTAGTAGTGACGAAGTTAATTTATCGCACGATTCCTAAAAGACTGCATTTTTATCAATGGCAATTGCTATCGATCACACTGTAGATAAACAAGAAAATGTAAGTTCCGGATATAAAGTAGCAGAATAATTATCACCTTTAACGTTAACCATATTAACTACAAGAAATAGAAAATTACACACGAATTACGATTTATCTGAATGTGTTGCAACCGTTGATAACAGTAACGAATCCACTACACTGGGGTCAATAGATCCAGCCTCCAAAGGTGAAGTGAACATCATATCATGGTCTGCAGTGCCAACAGATTGTAATACAAGGTCGTCTCATAAAAATCGGTTCGTGTGACTGTTATCCATAAACCCTTTGAACTTACACAAGTGGCTCTTAGACATAAAGCTATTACGTCACGGTTTGTGCATATGGATCCGCGTTGCTTAGCGTCTGTGATTAGCTTTCCTGGTTATGTGAACATGTCATCGTTTGATGCATGGCTGAAAGAAAGACCTGACTGAAGTTGGAAATTATTCATATTTAGTGTGAAGATAGCTAATTTTTTGTCTTGCTTTAACAGTTATAATTTTGTGGTAGTATGTTATAAAAGGTGGACATGCAGTAAGCAATATTTTAAACAAAGTTTCAAGTTGATGTTTCATGTGTTGGTTTGGCAGAATTTAAAATAGAGTATATTTGCAAGACTGGATAACGTGTTGGCAAAAACAATATTTTACATATGTATACTATCGGTAATCATTCATGTTAATTATACATATGTTGTGGTGGAATGTTAATTTATATGTAATATATTTTTAGGAAACTTCCGTTACCCCTCTAAGAAACTGAACATTAAAATCTCAGGATTCCCAGAAAATTGAATACATGTGCAGTAGCTATTTTATTGAAGAATCTAAAAATATACAGTAAAATATTTCCAAGCCAATTATGATATGACATTCAGCTACTTTAGCGTATCGCAAATGTGACAGCATTGGAGTTAATAGTGTGACGAACTGATGACAAAGAAAGTTATCACCAATATATGGAACACGGAAAAAATTGAAATTGACATGTTTTGAAAACTATCGTTATTTACAGTATTTTCACAGCGTTTACATATCTATTTATCTGTATATACATCTAATATTTACTTATGTTATTTGCTCTCGAGTACAATATTGTGCACCTGCACCATGCAACGCGGATCCTCATACATAAACCGAGACATAATAGTTTTATATCTAAGAGCCACACGTTTGAAGCTGCTGCATTCACTCATGAAGTAACAAAAAGCACTATGCCATGGTCAAATGCTAACGTGCAAACCTCGCTTTCAAACACCACATATAGGGATCCGTCTGCATCGCAAACTTTGATGAAATTCCCTAGTGTGTCAACACCACAGAAAGTAGATTGTTATTATCAAGTTCCTCAATCTGGTTTAAAGGTGCCTACTGAACGTCTACCATTACATTCCGAGCAATTGGCAGCCAGACACAATATGTAGGGAGTTGCCGTGTTTCAATAGAAGGCCAGAAGATTGGCTATTATTTATTGGTAGTTTTGAAAGTTCCAATAAAACATGCGGCTTTTCAAATGCAGAAAATTTATGCCAGCTGCAAAAAGAAGGCAAATACCTAGAAGCAGTCAAGTGGCAGCTATTGTTCCCAAATACAGTTCCCAATGTCGTAGAGACTTTGGAGTTTTATATGGTTGGACAGAAATAGTTATCCATTCGCTTCTACAAACTGTTAAGAACCACCCATCACCAAAATTTGACAGGTTTGATACTTTAGTAAATTATGTGCTAGTTGTGCAAAACCTTTGCATAATCAACGAAGCATCTGGTTTAGTAACTCGTGTACCTAATCCTATGCTGCTGCAAGAACTTGTGAACAAGCTTCCAATGTCGATAAAATTAAACTGGACCATGCATAAACAAATGGTACCCCGTGGTCACTCTCTTAACGTTTAGCAATTGGTTATTTCAAGTCGCCAAAGCTGCAAACAAGGTTGTTTTACCTCCACCTGATTTTTACACTGTGAATCAAAGATTGGATAAGCAGAACACCAAAGATCACACATACGTCCACGCTCATTCACAAAGTATATCTAAACTAAGCCTAATGCCCGACAAAATTACACCAGAAAAAAATGGCACAGGCAACAAATGTGTTCTGCGTAGTAATGCCTATCACGTTACAGCTGAATGTCATAACTTTAAAGGTGTAAATCATTCCTAGCATTGGAATGTAAATCAAAACAAATTATGTAGATAGTGTTTAAAACCATACAACCAGTTCGGTTGCAAAATTAATAGTCAATGTGGGATAAATGGATGCACATTTAAACACCATGGGCTACTGCATAATGATAGCAAACAGAGCAGAAGAACACTCAGTAATAAAACACCAGTTGATGTGGCAGTAGGACAGCAATCAAATTGCAACATGCACCACCAACCACAAAAATCGATTTTATTTCGAGTGATGCTTATTTTTGTATAACAAAAATATTAGCATTAAAACACGCACTTTACTTGATGAAGGCTCATCAGTAATACCTATTGAGCAAAATTTGGCAAACCAGCTACAGCTTTAAGGGTCTCCCGAACGTTTATGCTTAAAGTGGACTGGAGACATTGTACGCGAAGAGGATGATTCTAGAAATATCTGGTAGTTATTCTAATGCACCTAAATATGGAATTTCCCATGTACGAACGGTAAAAGAACCGCAGCTACCTATAAAATCGATTTCAAACAATTTGCTAAAGGAGCGACATCCTGATCGTGAAGGCATTTCGCTAGAATCGTATACGAAAGTTTCGCTAAAATTACTTATTCTAATCCACAACTGGCATCTAGGGCTGCCTCTTGAAGTGCGTGAGGGTAAATGGAAACCTCGTTGCTACTAAAACACGCCTTGGATGGGTACTGCATGGGTTTTGTAATGACAGTGCTCAGATCACTAACCAAATTGTTTACTATCACAGTTTTCATCAGTGCGAATGCCATGTATCAGGAGGTACAAGAGTTTTTCTCATTTGATAACTCTGATGTCACGCCTCCGCGTAACGTTATTGAATCAGATGAAGACAAAACGCCACGAAAAATGCTAGATTCTACTACAGTCTATAAAGGTGATCATTATGAAACTGAACTAATTTGTAAATACGACAATATTGTTACTGAATAGCTATAGCATGGCACTCAGTAGATTAACGTGTCTTGAAAAGCAAATGGAACGTAATTTAGATTTGGCAACAAGCATACGCCAAACAATATGAGATCATGTTCGAAAACGATATATCAGGAAGTTATTCTTCTACAAGTTATAAATCCCAAACCTGCATATCTGGTACCTGCCTATTTTCTCAGTTACAAATCCCAACAAACCGGGCAAGCGTAGAACCGTGGGGGATGCCGCTGCTAAGGTTGATGACGTTTTACTGAAAGGTCCCGATTTGGTGGCTTAATTAACTGAAGTATTGTACAAGTTTCGTGAACGACCTATAGCAGTGACAGGCGACATCGCAGAGATGTTTCATCAATTGTTAATTCAAGAAGAGGATCAACATGACCAGCGTTTTTTCTATGGCGAAAAAAGAAAATTGAGCAACCTGACATTTATGTTGCTCAGGTCATGACGTTTGGAGCAAAATGCTCCCCTTGTACGGAACAATTTGTAAAAAATATCAATGCCCAAAAGTACTGCAATGAGTTTCCAAGAGCAGTTAAATCGATTCTGGCCAATCACATGGAGACGATATGCTGGATTGCGCCGACTCCCCCAAAGAGATGGCAACGGGAAACATCTAGCAAATCAGATATTGAGTGGGGTGTTCCACAAGGAAGTATTTTGGGACCATTGCTTTTTATAATTTACTTAAACGATATAGTGAATGTAGTGAAGGTAACAAAGATGCATATGTTTGCTGATGACACTTTAATATATGCTGAAGGTGCAAATGTAATAAACCTGATTCAATCTGTAAATAGTGACTTAATAAGAATTAGCAAATATTTAGTTGGAAATAAGCTGAAGATAAATGTTGATAAAACAAAATGGATGTTGTTAACGAATGATAGAAGTTATCAAATGATAAAAACAGAAAATAGGAATGTACAAATAGATGGGTCTGATATTGAACTGGTAGAGAACATTAAATACCTTGGCGTAATAATCGACCGAAAATTAACTTTTAAAATGCATCTACAGATGGTTATAAATAAAGTAAGCAAAAGGTTGGATTTCTGAGAAGAATTAGTGCAAAGCTATCAAGTTTTGCTCGAATAACTTTATATAGAGCAATAGTTTATCCACACTAACATATTGCAGCGCCATTTTATTTGTCTCAAACCAAAGTGATTTGGAAAGATTGCAAAAGATACAAAATCGTGCAATGAGATGTTTATTAAAATGTAGCAGATTTGCCAAAGTCCGTAAAATGTTAGAATGCCTTAATTTTTAAATGTTCAGGAACAAATGAAATATAATAGTATGGTTTTATATATAAAATTATAAATGGTTTGCTGCCTTCGTACTTGGTTAGCAACTTAATTAAAGTGTCAGATATACATAACTACGGCACAAGACAAGCAGACAATTACTATATATACAAGAAGAATAAAACGATAACCACAAAAAATGTATTTCATTATGGCGTTAAGATATATAATACATTACCAAAATCAGTTACAAATCAGCCTTCTCAAAGAAAATTCAAGAGTAATTTAAAAAAATATATTTTAAGTTGTAGAAATGAAAACTAATTATATTATTAACTGTATTTTAATAATTTGCTTTATAGTATAATATTTTGTTTTATACTTTAATAACCTATATTGAGTTATGCAATAAATCTACTTACTTACTTACTAGAAGCAATCGAATTGGCTGAGGCAGTGAAATACATTCATAGCCAAGCTGGTTTTGTAATTCGTAATTGGCAATAAAATTCAGCAATAGTTTTAAATGCTTTAGGCGAAATATTGAAATCGCAAGTAAAGCATTTAGGGGATGGTTCACAACCGACGGCATCAAAGGTACTGGGGATGCAGTGGATAACATCAAGCGACATTTTCACTTACTTTCTAAACTTTTAGCAAAGTAAATAAAAACGTGCTTTCTGGGTTGCATCATCCAACAAAACACGAAGTGTTACGTATGCTAATGTCGATCTATGATCCCTTAGGTTTATTGACATCATTTTTGATGTACGTGAAGATACTACTAAAAGAGATATGGAGAATTCCGTTAAACTGGGATGATCCATTAACAGAAACAATGCACGAAAAATGGCTAAACGGGCTACGTGTTTTACCTGATATTGAAAAAATTAACATTTTAAGATGTTACACGCGGTATGAGTCTTCTTTAATCGCTTCGATTCAACTACTTCTTTGTTGATGCCAATGAAAACGTTTTCACTGCTGTGGCATACTTTAGATTTGAAAGCATTCATGGTGTAGAGTGTTCACTGGTTGATGCGAAAACTAAAGTAACATCTCAAAAGCTAATGTCTATCCCCCATCGTGAACTACAAGCCGCTCTACTAGGCGCTAGATTCACCAAAAGCATTTGTTAGGGTCACTCATTTGAAATTAACTGACGTTTCTTTTGGTGCAACTGCCATGACATGGTTGCAAACAGAGCCTAGAAAATTTGGACAATTTGTGGCATTAAGAATCGACGAAATCTTGGAACTGACAAATACATCAGAATGGTACTAGATATCTACAAAACTAAACGTTACTGATGAGTCAACTAAATGGAACAAAAATTTTATTCTTGATATGTTAAGCCGTTGGATAAAAGATCCGGAATTTTTAAGCGTTGCGGCCACTGGAGACTGTGGATAAAGTAGCTATCAGTGTTGAGACATTGAGACCACTACATTTTCATTTGGTGTGTTCCCACTAAACTTGTGAACACGCAACGTTTTTTGTCTTGGTTATGTTTGCGTTGTACCATAGTCTGCATTTTGAGACATCTATAAACTTATAGCGAAAGGTACCAACAGCGAAATGCCTCATGGCCCTTCTTCTGCTAGACAAATCCAGTAATATTTACAGTTGCTCGCCATATCTAAACAAATACGGAATCCTAAGAATGAGAGAACGTATTGATGCAGTGCCAGGAGTGACTTTCAATATGAAAAGGCCAATACTTCTACCAAAAAATCATAAATGTGACTATGCTTATAATTCAAAGTTACCGCCGCCGATAACATCATTACAATAATGAAACCCTTATTAACGTGATCAGGCAAAAATATCAGGTAGCCGGTTTACATGTGGAGCTCAAGAAAGCCATTAAAGGCTGTCAAAATATAAAATTGAGGCGGCCATGCCTGTACCAACTAAAATGGCAAGTTTACCGTCAGCTCGCCTAACTCCATATACTTCACCTTCACTGGTATTGACTACTTTTGTCCCCTTAGCGTAACTGTTGGCAGGTGAACGGAAAAAAGATGGTGTACATTATTTACATGCTTGACTGTGCGTGCGGTCCACTTTGAAATTGCCCAAGGTCTATCTACGGATTCATTCATTATGTTATTGCAGAACTTTTCAACAAGATGGGGAATGCCAAAGGAATTATTCTGTGATAATGGCACAAACTTCCATGGCACAGATGTTGAAATTCTATTAGATTTGACCATGTTATAGATGAATCGTTTCCTGGTTTAAGTATCAAGTGGAATTTTAACCCACCATTAGCACCTCACATGTTAGGAAGCTGGGCACGCCTTATACGTTCCATAAAAAAGACGTTAAAGTCCACAATGCTGACTAGAAACCCGTCTGATGGACTGATATACGGGTATGGTTGATGGTAGTGGAAAACATCGTTAATTCACATATGTATCGCTGGAATCGAGAAAGCCATCGCCCCTAACCACGTTTTATTAGGTTCTTCAATGGTTATAAGAACTTTGGTGAGTTCAATGATTGTGGAAATGTGTTGAGAAAAAACTGGCAGGCAGCGCAGCAGCTAGCTAATTGATTTTGGGTTCATTGGTTGCGAGAGTAGCTACCCGATCTAACGAGACGAACAAATTGGTGCAAATAAATTGCACCATTAAAGAAAGATGTTACAGTAGATGAGGAAGAGTAGCGAAATTGCTGGAAGAAGTGGATTGTAATTGTTATCATCACTGGAAGTTGTTGGCAAGTTCGGCAAGCTACAGTTCATAGGCCAAATGGACTTTCTTGTTCGTCCAGCAGTAAAACTTGCAGTTCTAGACGTTGAAAAAAAATAATGGCTTGGTAAGTCGATTCGAATAAAATGACTTACTGGGGTGGAGGATGTTAGTGCAGTTTGGGTAGGTAGTAGTACCATTAAATCGTGTTACTAGGGTTACACATTTTTCATATACAGTGTGTATAGTATAAAATGTAGTACATGGGGATCTTGCAAACTGTAGGAGATACGATCTTTGTTAAATGGGACAAAAGTTGCATAATCATGAAGGTATCTCAGATCGGTTTTCAAATTTCAAAATTTTTTTTATAGGTTACTAGATAGAGGCAAAAAACACAAAATTGACGATTTCTTTATTTGCTCGTAGTTAGTCTACTAATTGAAATAGAATTGAAATTTAGAACTTAGATTTTGTCTAGGGCATCTAGATTTTGCGTGACTATGTTCAACTTTTTATTTTTAAATAGCCGCCATATTGGATTTTTACCTTTTTGAAATGCTGACAAAAAACCCTTTCCAAAGAGGTATAACATGGCTATGTTTGATTGAATCAAAACACTAAAAATCACAAAATTATGTTTTGGTCGTAGGCTTTAATTTCCATTATGACAAAGAGAAACAATTGCTCTAAAAATTTTAAACTCAATTTTCAGTGGTAATAAAAACAGTAAAAACGTAGAAAATTGAAAATAAATCTGTATTAATCAGAACTTACATAACTATGCATTAACAAAGAATAAATACAAACTAGCATCTATTCAATACAAAATATTATTTAAGCTGTTTTAGTTGTCGTCATGTTCAGACAATTGCAAATTAACAATCAAGGAAAAAAATATAACAATAGTCAGCCACATGAATTCATTATTTATTTTAAATGTTCAAATAACCCCCCATTTTGTTGAACACACAACCGACACTTTTTATAAACATCTTTACAAGATCGTCTTATCATAGTTGGAGTTATTTTATTTACGGTCTCTTGTACTGCTTGTTGTAATTGGCCTACATTATCATACGTTTTTGAGTACACACGACTTTTTAAATGGCCCCATATAAATAA
Organism: Platerodrilus igneus; assembly: GCA_036346225.1. NCBI lineage: Eukaryota > Metazoa > Arthropoda > Insecta > Coleoptera > Lycidae > Platerodrilus > Platerodrilus igneus. The sequence goes on from JARFIW010000156.1 coordinate 2,832,465, forward strand.
ATCTAGAGGAGTTAAATCCGGTGATCTCGCCACCGGCCACTTAATTGGTCCCCGATTTCCAATCCAGTTTTCATTATACTCAGAATTTAAAAAATTTCTAATAATCAGAGCATTGTGGGGTGGAGCGCCATCATTTTGAAAAATCATATTTTGCAAAGTAGCGAGTGGAAGCTCCATTAGTGTATCTGCCACATTTCCCTGCAATAAATCTAAGTATCTCGCAGAGTTTAAATTTGCATCATAAAAAAACTGACCTATAATGTACCTTCCAATAATACCAATCCAGACGTCGAATCCCCATTTAACTTGATGTCTAACTTGGCGGTTCAAATGTGGATTTTCGTCTGACCAAAAAATTGTATTTTTGCGGTTGAACATACCACAATTCGTAAATCGACTTTTGTCAGACCACAAAATAGTATATGCAAAATTTGAATTTTCGTTGCACTTTCTGATGTACCAAGCACAAAATTCCATTCTTTGAATTTGAACTTCAGTACGCAATCCTTGACATGGTCGTTCATGATATGGATGGTACTTGAAACGTTTTAAAATAGCTCTTGCCGTAGAGCAACACTTGTTATATTCTGAATTTGTCTAAGAGAAGTACGAGGATTTTCGACAACTGTTTGTAAAATGCTGTTTTCATTATCTTTTTTAATTTGCCTATTTCTCGTAGACAAGCCAAAACTACCATAATTTATTAAATTATTTTGTAATCTCCGAAACATACATCTGTTTGGTTGATGTTTTTCTGGGTATTTATTTAAATACAATTCAGCGGCTTTAACATCATTCCTTCCAGAAAGAATAAAACGTTCTAACATTTGATATTTATCACGGTTAGTAAAGCGATCCATTTCAAGCGCAAATGCTTTGCTTAAATTTCTATGTAAATTAATTAACTGTTTTTTTAAACTGCACTACTTGAAACATAAAATAAAGGACAAACTTTGACGTTTCTCAGATGTTGTGCAATTGGTTCTCTTTGTCATAATGGAAATTAAAGCCTACTACGACCAAAACATAATTATGTGATTTTTAGTGTTTTGATTCAAACATAGCCATGCTATACCTCTTTGGAAAGGGTTTTTTGTCAGCATTTCAAAAATGTAAAAATCCAATATGGCGGCTATTTAAAAATAAAAAGTTGAACATCGTCATGCAAAATCTAGATGCCCTAGACAAAATCTAAGTTGAAAATGTGAAGCGCAATGGGGAATTACCATGATGTACCAAATTTGAACATTCTATTTCAATTAGTAGATTAACTACGAGCAAATAACGAAAACGTCAATTTTTTTGTCAGTTTTTTTGTTTTTTATGAAAAAATTTTGAAATTTGAAAACCGATCTGAGATACCCTCATAATTATGCAACTTTTGTCCCATTTAACCAAGATCGAATCTCCTACAGTTTCCAAGATCCCCATGTACTGCATTTTATACTGTACACACTATTAATAAAACTAAGTTGTGTATTCAAATAAAATTAAATAAAAACCCTTAACCACAAAAAATATTTAAATTACTAGATACGTATTTCGACCACTATGTGGTCATCATCAGTAAGAAACCTGTAATTAAAAATAATTAGCTGTTGTTCTGGAACACTTCAGAGGATATTAAAACTCCTTCACCACAATTACTGAATTGTTGCTTTAACCTATCGACAATCCTACCATTGTACTCATATTGTGACATTATAAACACTAATTGTAGTGATATTCTATCCTCAACCATTACTTGCTAGTCTGGTGTTCTCAATAACAAACAGTGAATTGTGACCTTATAACTTAAATTTACTATATTTTGAACACTATCAGGATATTCTCCTACTGAGCGGCAACAATTAACAGTGAATTGTGACTTACCAACTTAAACTACTTAATTTATACTAATTCTAAACCTATCAGGAATTTCACTGCGCTGGTGTTCAACCAATGAAGACTTACTATTAATACTAATAACTTGCATTTAATCTCTTATTGGTTGTTGACCAATAGGAAAGCAAAGCGGATGACTCTATTGGCCTTTATCGGCTTAGAGGTCCTTTATGTTTACAATTTAACTGATTCATAGGCATTTAAGGAAACGTTGGTCGCTTTAACAATTTAACATTTTCAGTTTAGCGGTGGCTGGTTTCAAATATATGTTTGGCGACCTGAAACCTTTCATATTAAAATATGGTAAATATGAAAGGTCTCAGGTCGCCAAACATATATTTGAAACCAGCCACCTGCTAAACTAGAAAATGTTAAATTGTTAAAAGCGGTACCAACGTTTTCCTCCTTAAATGCCTATGAATCAATTAAAATTGTTAAACATAAAGGACCCTCTTAAACACCGATAAAGGGCCAATAGAGTATCTGCTTTGCTTTCCTATTGGTCAACAACCAATAAGAAAGCAAGATTAAATTGGTTCCGCTTCAGTAGATTTAGAATTAGTATAAATTAAGTAGATTTGTTATAATGTCACACCACTTGTTTGTTGTTGAGAACACCAGCCTGCGGTGAGGAGAATATCCTCATAGTGTTTAAAGCAACAATATAGTAAATTGTAGGTTGGGAAGGTTCACTTCAGCCTAAGTGGTGAGGAGAATATCCTCTGAAGTGTTCCAGAACAACAGCTAATTATTTTTTAATTACAGGTGTCCTACTGATGATGACCACATAGTGGTCGAAATACGTATCTAGTAATTTAAATATTTTTTGTGGTTAAGGGTTTTTATTTAATTTTATTTAAATCGTGCCACAGTGTTCCTATAGATTATTGTGTATTCAAGTCATAAAAAACATTTTGTAGAACTTTATGATTAATGATTATATTCATAGCTTTTACCAATTTAAAACTTGGCGTACATATATTGACTGTGAGATTATACATATACTGAAAATTCATCCTGTAGAAAAACTAATAAATTTGAAGTAATTTGGATTGCACAAAATCCCTGTGTTCCTTTTATCCTCAAATTTCTCTTCTAACAACGAGATTGAAATTATAAAAGTTGTTTCTTTTCTAGTTTTGGAAAATTTGTCTTTATGCATTTTAGATTTGGATTGTACTATGTTCTAAATTTTTTTGCTGGTTCAATTTCTTTGTGTAAGTGGTAGAACATGTGCTTCATAAGTTATGTGGGACTTTGCGTTTCACAAGGGTTAATTAAGGTGTACCTTGTTTTTAATTTTGGATTCTTCTCTGAATTTAATTTTTATATTTATATAATTTATACTACAATTATATTCAAACAATTTTCGCCATTTAAATCATTGCTTTATTTCAGGCTCCTCGTTTTCCTCCACCTATACAACGTCCTGTTAATTTTCAAACATCAATAGGAGCAATGCAAAGTAATACCGGCCCATCAAATAATCCCAAACATCGTTCTGGTGGTCAGAGCAATAAATTAAGTGGTCGCAATTATTATAATCAAGGTATGTATTCAAACATTCGTACACTGGACGATACCGTAATTGAAATGTGATTACACAATTGAGTTGGATAGGAAACTCTTTAATATTACTGTTGATGGATTGCCTATTACTATATATAAACTTTTAATTACAATAAGATTTACATCGACAGCTACTTCGTTCACAAAATCTTAGATATGTAGCTGGAATGATACCTAAATTTTTAGAGGTTTTATTGCATGTGCAATAATTATGATTGAAGCGCATTGGCATTTGTTATACACAATTGTCATTTTGTGTTTACCTTTTGTTTCACGGCCAACTATTTATTACCAATATAATAAGCTAATTTATTATAAAGAAAATATGGAGTAATTCGGCAATTTGAAAAAATAAATATATTGAGGTGTATATTTTTGAAAAGCTCATGAAAAGATCTTTTAAATAAACTGCATATTAGCATTCTTATGAAAAAGAAAACCAAATATATCAATAATTTCTTAGTTTAATGAAAAACGTTTTCAGCGAACCAAAACCCTTAGTTTTTAAACTAATAACAAGAATATACTGAAGGTACATTTATAAGTTTATACAGCTAAAAAAAGTTCATTCATTTACTGTTACTGTTGGCTATAGTTTCAGAAGTTTTATTTTAAATACTTTGAGTAATTTGACTGTTGATACCTTTAGAAAACAACTAAAATCTATGACATTCTAGACTCGATTTGTTCTAACCAAACCCTACGGGACTTCAGGCATTTAGAGAGTTTGTTCCTAATTAAAATGCCTTTCTCCAAGATGAACATGTTGATATATGGGAACCACTTGTTCCTGAAGTTAAATGTAACCCAACCTGGTTGTTTGCATGTTATCTCTTTCTATGATAATAACGAAGTGTTTAACAAAAAAATGTGGTCTAGAGGTTTTAGAGTAGCACCAAAGTAGGAGAAATTTGCTTATTTTTACTCTAGTTCTTACCGTTTTTGAGTAATGTGATACGATTTTGCTTATATATTCTTCAATATTGTAACGAGTCATTTTTCTTGTGCATCAATGTCATGTTACAACTTCGTGAATCTCATGGATTCACTCTCTAGATTCCTATGTTTGTGTAAATTTTATCCCGCAAGTTAGTAGCTCCTTTGTCAGGATGTTATTAAAGTTGCCTATATGCCTTTAGTTCACTCTTGCAATATATGCTATATTTTAAAAAAGTGTGAGCTAGTTATTTGAGTACATTTCTTTTGGATGTTTTGGTCCAGTAATGAAAGTTGCGTGCGTTATTAATTTTAGATGATATTTTCCTTTAATTCATTGGCAGTTAAATATCACCCATGCACAATTGATGTGTATATAATCTTCTTTTTTAAAAAAATATTCCTCTAGGGATGATGACGAATAAACAAATTCTCTATCATTACCTGCAGGCCCATCACTAAAGCAAATGATGGTAAGATATTTGCAGATATACCTTTAGTTTTAGTAAAAACGCGGAAATATCTTCCTAACACAAACTGGTTTTAGGGTCTTTTTATAATAAATTTAATTGTCTGGTACACTTCGATATGATGTTCGTTGGGGGGACTATTGTTTAATTTGATGGTTTAGAAATATAATAATTATAATTGGCTGGAACTTCTACATAACCTCTCTCCTGCACCCGGATGTGACCTACACGGGTTTTAGGAAATTGTTACTGGTGATCTTGGCCGGTTCTAGCTTTTTGGTTCAAGAACCGTAGGTAACTCTATAGACTATGTGCGTGTGAATACAGCTCATCATCATAAATATTTATGGTTCCGGGTTGGGACTGTGTCATAACGAACTAAGGTGGACGTTTCTCCCACTTTTGTAGGACGCTTCTTCAGGAAAAGAAAATGAATAATAAAAATAATAATAATAATAAAGATATGAATGATAATATTAAGTAGACAAGTTCAGTGTAAAGAGTGTAAAGTTACTTCTGAACTAGCAGACTCACTAGCCCATTTAAGCCAAAAGGTGTCTTTTGTGGCAAAATAACTGGTGAAAGTAGTGAAAGTGGTAGTTTATATAGGGCGAATCCTTTATGCATGAGTGATCATGAATAGAAAGGAGTGTCGTAGCAGATCAGTGAATGTCATGGTTCTGCTTTTGTGAACATAGGCTTGTTTTCCAAATGGGGGAAAGGTAATAGCCATCGCTTTGTTTAGATTGTTAGCATTTTTAGTAATTTCTATGGATTCTCTGATTATTTGAGCGAATACGTGACTCAATGCGCCGACATCTAGATGCATGTGTAATGACTGAAGGTGGACATATTGAACATTTACTATGATTTCTACATGTTGTATGTTTTGTTTATTAATAAATTAGTTTTGTTTATTCATCTTTAATCATACTTTGATGCAGGTAGTAACTACAAAATAACAATAATAATCCAGTTCGCATTTATGACAATGTATCTCTGTAGTTGTTTTTAAAATAATTTTTTCCTGCGAGCTGGTTGTTAATTTTAAGCAAAAAATTCGAGAGACATTTTTTGTTTAGAATGAAATAAGCTATTGGAAATAAATTTTAGGGGTTGCGTTTTCCACCCCTTACAACCATGGGGTAAACCAAATAAATTACTTAGCAAGTGTATTTTTGATAGTAAAAAAGTCACCTTAATTTCAATTTTGTAACTTTTTAGTGTTTGTAAAAAAAAATGAAAAACAAATTTTATGTACCCCCTTTAAGGGGCTGTATCTTAACAAGGGATGCTCCAATGAAGTTTCTTTATATGAAAGACTGTATCTCTTTTACGATTAGGAATCACCCCTGAAATGTTTTACACTTATTTTGTTATGTTATGTTATGTGACAGTGACAGTGATATAATACATACATGTGCTCTCTAGTTAAAGTCATATTATTAGTGTATATTAAGGAATTTAATTTAAAAAAAAGTTGTGGAAAACTAGTGATTATCTAAGGTATTAATAATTTTGATGAAAACTATATCAATTGTGTAACTGGAACTTGTATAAAATTGAAAAAAGTGTAAAATTATGATATTTTCTTCAGTTTAATTAAAGTAATATTCAAAGGTCGATTCATTATACTTATCATTTGAATAGTAGATAATAATTGGGTTAATACCACAAGTGTTTATTGAATATTATCAATTATGTTTTGTTATAAATGTAATACAGATGATGATAACACTAAAACCATAGCTTGTGATAGCTGTAATGAGAATGTATGCATTACATGCTCTAATTTATCAGCTTCTGAACTTAAATGCATGCCCCTTAGAAATAGAAAATTGCGTTTTCTTTGTGACAACTGTGATAAAGGACTGGCACAACTTCCAATCTTAATTAAAGAAATTGCTGAATTAAGAAAAGAAGTCACTAACTTAAAAGAAGCCCAAGCTAGCCAAAACACACAGCTTAAACTAATGTCACAGGAAAATGTGATAAGTGAAATAGTAGAGCGTCAAAACCGAAGAAATAATATTATTATTTTAAATGATAAAGAGTCTACACATAATTTAAATAAAGACAAAAATATTGATGATAAAAATACTGTGTCAACACTGCTTGTTGATTTTCAAATAGAACTGGATCATATTAAAACTTTTCGCCTGGGAAAACCAGTAAATGGAAAAAATAGACCCCTTAAGGTTATATTAAATTCTCCAGAGGATGCATTATACATTCTAAAAAATAAAAGCACGATCAAAGTACCAAGTATTAAGGTCTTTAGCGATCAAACAAAAAACCAGCGAGATTATTATAAATTGATCAAAGAACAATTGAATGAAGCAAAAGCGTCTGGTGACAATACATAAAACCATTAAATATGTTAACAACAAGTCTACCATTGTCAATAAACCTACTCAACATTTTTTAAGAAGCTAAGCATGAATTCAAATATACAGTACAATACAGACATTATATATATGAATATACAAAGTATAACCAATAATATTGATCAACTAGTTTCACAAATAGTTTGCTATAGTCCTAATATAATATTATTAAGTGAATCAAGACAAACTGCTGGTATCTTAGATAATGAATATAAGATGTGATTCACAAACTCGTAATACAGGTGGAGTGCTGCTTTATGTGAAGAACAATATACAATTTACGGTATTTAAAACAGTGTCATTAGAAATGAACTATTGGTGTAAAATAATAAAAGTTCATGTTGTGAACCAAAAATGGTTGATTGGTTGTATTTATCACTCTCCTAGTGCTTCTCACAGTACATTTATTGATAACTTGGATAGTTTGTGTGATGATGTGTTTACTAGAAACTGTAAGAGTGTATTAATAGGAGACTTTAACATTAATTATTTAGAAAATTCTTACTACACTAATAAAATTAAAAATCTTTTTAATATATATGGTATTAGTCAATTAGTATTAGAACCAACGAGATCTACCAATGTAAGTTCAACACTTATTGATTATGTATTAACAAATAATAATAATGTACTATCAATTGTTCATTCATATCCAAAATTACTGATCATTCTGTAATATCTGTTAACATTTTCGATCATTTGATAACTGACAATACAATCTATCGATATTATAGAAACCTATCTGAAAATAATATAAATAACATTAACTTAAAATTAATTAAACATAACTGGTCACTTGAAAGCATAAATGTAGAAGAAATTTGTATGGAAATTATGCAGATTTGTGGAGGTATTATCGATGAAGTAAGTCCTATCCAAAAATATAAAGTGATAAATGGTTTGCCATGGATTGATAATGAAATTAGATTAAACATGAAAGAAAGAGATAAAATGTATAAACAATTCAAAAGTAATAGCAATAATGAAAGGAATATTCTGTGGGAAAATTATAAAAGATTGCGTAACACAGTTGTAAATTTGATAAAGATTAAAAAGACTAATTATTACCAGGAGAAAATTGATAAATATGCAAATAATCCTAAAGAAATGTGGAAAACTCTAAAATCTTTAGTTAACATTAAGAAAATCCAGTTAATACCTGATTGTGTAAAATTTGAAAAGAATGGTGAAGAACAAATTATTCGAGATCCTTCTGAAATAGCAGAGAAATTAAATGAATTTTTTATCAGCATCATTGAAGAAATTGTTAAGGGTATTAAAAGCGAAAATGAATGGAAAAGGACCAATTGTAATTTGTATTTTGAATTTAATAAATTTAGGTTATTGAATATGATTGAAGTAATTCAGTTAGTAAAAACATTAGATAACAAATTCAGCATTCAAGTTCCTGTAAATAATAAAACCCTGAAAGCAATTTTAGATACTGTTGGCCATGTCTTATTACATTTCATCAACTCATCATTACGGCAAGGAAAAATTCCCAATATGTTAAAGATCAGTACAATATGCCCAATATTAAAAATAGATAATTCGATTAAAGCATCCGACTACAGACCAATTAATACATTACCTACACTAGAAAAAATTCTTGAACGAGCGGTATATGAACAGTTACTAAATCATTTTGAAAGCAATAACATTTTTTTTGTACACCAATCTGGATTTAGGCATAATCACTCTTGTGAAACAGCGCTTCAGTTTGTACTAGCAAGGGTAAAAAGGTGTATTGATAATAACGAGTATGTGGTAGCTGTATTCTTAGATTTGAAGAGGGCGTTCGAGACTGTAAACCACAATATATTGTTAAGCAAATTACAAACATATGGAATCAATGGAGTTGTACTGGATTGGATCAAGGATTACCTAAGGGACAGGCAACAAAAGGTTAAATTAAAAGATATTTATTCCGGTAATAGGATTATTCAGCATGGTGTGCCACAAGGAAGTATACTGGGTCCTCTCTTGTTTTTAATTTACATTAATGATATTGACTTGTATATAAATTGTGAACTACTTAAGCTATTTGCTGATGATACATTGCTCATTTGTAAAGGGGAACATTTACCCACGGTGATTGATAAAATAAACGAAGCTTTAGTGAATGTTAATAATTATTTGGTAAATAACAAACTAAAACTTAATGTACATAAGACTAAGGCTATGATATTGACCACTAAGTATAAATATAATAACATTAATATGAATGAGGTTAATATCACTATAGATAATATACCTATTGAAATTGTTACTGAAATGAAATATCTAGGCTTCATAATTGACAACTCATTCTCATATATGGGACATTATAAGTATATTTACAAAAAAATAGTTACAAAAATCTATTTTTCTCAAGAATTTCAAAACATTTATCAATTCTAACAAAATTACAATATATAATGCTATTATCAGACCCCATTTTGAGTATTGCTCGTCAGTTATGTTTTCATGGGATGAGAATAAGATAGCACAACTTCAGAAGCTACAAAATAGAGCTATGAGAATTATTTTGCAATGCAATAGATATACTCCAATCAGATATATGCTGTCCACATTAAACTGGTTTGGTGTTTCAGATTATATATTACTGAATACAATGATTTTTATTTTCAAAATGGTAAATCATAAGATGCCACAGTACTTTAATAGCTTTATTACATACAATAAAGAAGTGCACAATTATCCAACAAGAACATGTGATCATATATACATAAATAAAACTAATGATAGGATGTTAATGAAAGGTTTATTCTTTAAAGGAATTGATCGGTACAACAAACTACCTGTTGATATAAAACAGAGTTCAAATGTGCATTCGTTTAAACATAAGATGATAGAGCATATTAAATCAACCAAATTAAAGTAGGTTATTATAAGTATGATTATTAATATTATTATAAGTTTATTATAAGTTTACTGTTACATGTTAATTACATATAACATTATGTTTGTATATTAGGATTTCCTATTTAAATAAATTTACTTACTTACTTACTTACACCCGGTATTTGACTTATGTTTAAAGTCTTGTCAAGTTAAATTTTTTTGCCTTGTAAACAAATTATTAAAATTAAATTTTTCGCAATAAAATACCAAAATATTTATATTCCACAAATCTGCGTTTCAATATTATTTTTTTAACAACTTCAAGGTCAGAGCTTTTCAACGTTTCATTATTTTTTCACCTGAGATTCTGTCTCTTGCAGTCTCTGCAACCAAAAAAGGTCGAGTCTAGTTTTGCCAGGGTAATTTCTTTATATCATGTCCTGCAGCTACCATTATCAATACACCTGGAAAACAAGATGCTGTCGAAAATTTAAAATTCGCTAAAGTGAATTTTCAATTCCACTGGAATCGCATTATCTTTTTATATTCACACATAACTCCTATTGTTTGGTTTTTAAAAAATTAAGACATTTTGTTGCGTTCTAGAATACGTATGGTGTTATACACTTTGGGATAGCCATGAACACACTGGTGTAGCCACGAAGTGGCAGGAAGGAGCAGCAATCGCCGGATAGGTTATGATACAACAAGTTGTGAAATAGGTCTGTGCACATAGTAGAGTAGTTACTGCCATTAAGTATATCGTCAATACTACTAGTTATGAATCGTGTGTATGCAAAAATGAGGTGCCACGATGACTGGAAATAATTTCTAGTATTTTCATGCCTGCATGGTGAAACCATCATCTGTAAATTAATACACTGTGTGTCTTTGAGGAATTGTTACCAATAGTCACAGTGGTAATAAAAAAACAACAATCATGTCATACTGTTTCTAATAAATAAAAGGTAGTTTTACTTAGCAGAAAAATTAATTTAAATATGTTTAGTAAACCGAACTTATACCTATAGAAAACACTAACACCATTCTGTTACCAGGGCGGCTGGTGCTATCTAGCAGGACACACTACTGCAACGTCACTATATACACCAGCAAAGAAACTATATTTACAATACTGACAATATACAACACTGATTATTTACAAGATTAACACGTGCATGTTACTCAGCACAAACAAGAGCAAACGTTCAAATATGCTTTATATCTATAAAGCAAATTATTTCAGTTCATGCAATTATGAATATTTACGGGATTAGCATGAGAGCATGTTAATGAGCACAAACAAGAACAAACTGTCGTCTATCGTTATATATAGTAAAAGCACAAACATGCGTGTAATAATCGCATTAGTCAGTTGAGGACAAGTGCAATATAAACAGGAATAACACGAGTGCATGGTTAATAAGTACAAACAAGAACAAATGCTAAGTTAAGACAAATACGATATGATTAAGATTAGCACGAGGTGTATTAATGAGCACAAGAACAAACAGGAAATGGATGTGAAGTCCATTTCACAATAAAGATACATATGCAAACTTAACTTAGGGAAATGTTATTGTGGACTACTAAAGGATTATTATTAGCCAAGAGAAGATACAGACACTAAGGAAGTGACTGTCGGCGACGGTGGTGGAGATGGTGCTCCCATGACTCATTGTGATTCATATGAATAAGTGGATTCACTGACTAGAGCTGGCTGGCTGACGGCAACGTCAAAACGGTGCTCTGGTTCTCGGGTGTAAGTTGAGTAAGGGTCATATAAAATATAAAAATGTCACAAAATCTTCCAACATCAAATTGTTTAATAATTAAGCAGCTACATGTTTCGAGGAAAAACTCTCCTTATCATCAGGCTAATAAAATCCAAATGAAATAATACAATTAAAACATCTAAAATCTCTTAATAGGGTTCCTAAAAATTAGGTAAATTTAAAATTATGACATGATATGAAATACTTACAATTAAGACATGTAGCTGCTTAATTATTAAACAATTTGATGTGGAAAGATTTTGCGACATTTTTATATTTTACGTTTGAATTTTACAACCCCACTTGGAGAGTATATATTTCCTTTAAAATTATGTATCCAGTAAGGGGGTGGTCAGAATGTAATTACTGACCATGTAAAAGAATATAACGATTTTGTGCCACTAGGATATGGCACTGGCTGTGTAATGATGAAGTAATGGTTTATATTTTTTTTTATTTATAAATGTACATACATAGGTCACAATAGTGAATCGTATATTGTCAAATTTTTAATACTTTCAGATAACAATTATAATTAAGAACCATTTAGAGCTTAATTAACAAAATTTAAATTAACAGAATTTATATTTCAGGAATCTATGTAAGCCTCTATAGATTTATTTCTATCAAGAAACTCCTTGATGCTATAAAAAGCATATTTTAAAAGCAAGTTTTTTATATATTTTTTAAATTCTAATATTGGAAGATTTCTTACATTCACACTCAGAGTTAAATAACATACTCTCAAAGTAATGTGTGCCTGACCTACTTCTTTCAGTCCGCTGATATGGCACCTCTAGATTAATTTTAGCACGGGTATCAAATGAGTGGATATCATTGTGTCGATTATAGAGGACTTCATTTTTCTTAACATACAGTAAACATTCTAATATGTAGATGCAAGGCACAGTTAAAATGTTGTACCTCATAAAATAAGTACGACAATCCTCACGGTAAGCAATATTAGCTATAACAGGAATAACTCTGCGTTGCAAACCAAAAATTCGATTGCTTGCGGGTGAATGACCCCCTGAAATGATCGCATAAGCAACACTGAAATGAAAGAAGGCAAAGTAAACTGTTTTCAATACATCTAATGAGACTGCATATTTTAAATATTTAATGAAGAAAATAGTATGACAAAGTTTTTGGCAAGAAAATTACAATGTGTCTCCCTACTTAAGGTGTTATCAAAATGAACCCCAAGATATTTAACACTGTGCTTCTCTCCCATTCAATAGTATTTTTTAAAGAAAATAAAATCTTTTCAGATTTATCATTGTTTAAAGTTAATTTATTATGGATAAACCAGTTTTGGATGGTACTCGAACAGAAATTGCTCTTCTGCAGAAGCTGCTCCATGTCTTTATGTTGGTAATAGAGAGTGGTGTCATCTGCATAAAGTATCACATTCTACAAGCCACAAGTTGAAGGAAAATCGTTAATAAAGCATAGGAAAAGCAGAGGCCCCGGCACAGAACCTTGTGGGACCCCATGAGGAACATTCTGCAAGTTGGAAACTTTGTTGTTATAGTAAACACATTGATAGCGTTCAGAAAGATACGACTGAAATAATTTAATACCAGAATGGTCAAAATGCAACAGCCCCAACTTCTCAACCAGAATATTGTGATTTACACAATCAAAAGCTTTTGTCAAATCGTACAAGTTAACCAACATAAACTCACGTTTATAAAAGTGCTCGTAATCTGGTCAAGCAGAGTTATTATTGCATCAGAGGTTGACTTATTTTTTCTAAAACCAAATTGCTGCGGACATAGTAAGTTATTATCGTCAAGAAAATCAATTATGTGAGTCTTCATAATAGATTCAAAAATTTTTGAAAAAATAGGCACAAGAGAAATTGGCCGATAATTGTTCATATTATTGAGTGTGCCTCTTTTATGAATAGGAACGACTTTGGATACCTTTAGTGCATTAGGGAAAATTGAATCTCTAATTGCATAATTAATAAGCTTAGTTAATGGTATTATAATAACATCAGTAATACTTTTTATCAGCAGAATATTTAGCCCATAATAATTTTTAGTTTTTTTGTTTTTCATAGCCATTATTATATCCTTCGTGTGTCCACACGAGACCACCTTAAAAGCAAATTTATCATTCAAAAATAATGTATTTGTTGAATCATGGCTTACGATAGAATTAATATCCTCTTGAGCTTTTCCCAATGTCAGATTGGTAACTGAATCAATAAAGAAATGATTGAAATCCTCAGCAGTTCAATTGTATCAGTAGTATCACTCCTGACAGATCGCTTTTTTCGTTAATGATTTGCCACTTACTCTTATTGCTATTAACTGAGTTTGAAATAAAACTATTATGTGCGTGAAGTTTAGCCTTTTTCAACGCCTTCCTATAATCATATTTAAACTTGATCAAGATTTTTAGGGTATCATTTGGTGATGCGTTATACAAATCTATATGCATTAAATAAGTATCACGCATCTTTTTTAGATCCTCAGAAAACCAGGTATCAGTCTGATTCGATTTTTACCAAAATGGAAAATTAGCTTCAAAAGCTGACAGAATAATACATAGAAAACGATCAATTTTAACATTTAAACCCGAGGAATCATCTACAAATTTCCAATTAACTTGTGCGAGGTAGTTATAAAAGCTTAATGTACCCCGAGTAGTAATTGGACGAAACCACTTATATTGCACTTCAGAAACAATATTCAAGTTACTTTCAACCTGTGTGCTACTGGGATAACAATCACTGGTTGTGAGGAGTATGATTTAATTAGCGTAAGCTTGTTCGTAGCGTAAAACTAGACTTTTGAATACCAATCACAAGAGTGCTCTAGTAGGTACTGTTCCTTGGATAAAAATTGACAATGACTGAATTTCTCATCCATTCAGAGCTGATTATATACGTTTTCCCCTTCTAATTGCAGGCATGTTTATTTGGCGCAAAATGAATTACGTTTGTCCGAGTTTTTATGTCTGGTAACAATTCTTTCTGCATTATGTTGTTTTTTTTGCACTTTTAAATATTGTCTTTACAGCAGCATTCTTTCTTTTAAATGGTCGATTTCTTTGTATTTTAGGAAACAACAACCTATCTTCGATACAAAATGATAAAGTGGACGACACCAAACTAGGAGGAGATGCTACGACATCAAATTCTTCAAATCCACCTATAGTTTCCAATACTACCAGTATTGTCACAAAAGCAATAATTACAACTAACTCTACGATAACTGTGAATCAGACAACAGAAATTAAAGAAACTTCAACGAAGGATGAATCCAGTGTTAAGGACTAACTAATTTGTTCGTACTAGCGGTAATTAAAACTTAAGTACTAAAATGTTTTGATTTTTGTAGTATTGTATTATTTTTGTTGCGCACAAAACTTTGGTTGTGTATATTCTTTTCTTTAAATTAAACGTAATATTTTTTAAATGTTATATCAGTTCATGTCTATTCTTTCTTATATTTTCATTAAATTAAAATTTACTTCTGTACATAGTTTTAATGATACGTAGATGTTGTGAAATGTATTCGATTCTAAAAGAATGATAAATATTATAGTATAATTTTCATGATTAATATCTAGTAGTATGCTAACTTTATCGTATTTGAACATTGAGCCAAAGGCTATATCATATTTCCTATTAAAATTTCTTACAGCTGTTTATAATTATTGCTTAATGCAAGCATTAAGGGTACACAATAGAGTACATTTTGACAGCTGTAAACCTTATTGTATGTAGATTAGTAATAATTAGAATGTAGTTTATTATAAACCGCATATGTAATATCTATTCATTCAAGTGAACGTATTAAGAAACTTGCACTAGCGTTTTAAAGTACAGACATTGCTTTTTCTTAAAATCTTGGTGTAATATGTTTGAATTTGACAACAGACTCTTGATTAAGTGGTGAAGTGTGCGAAATTTAACACTCATTCCGTTTTACTGTTTTGTTAAAAATGCTATTTTGGTAGTTTCGTTTAAGATATTAAATATTTAGAGATGATTCCTGATTAGGTCATTAATTAATTCTATTTGTGCTAATTTATTAAAATATTTTTTCTCACGTTCTAATCTTTTTATGTGTACCATTGCTTTTTACAATAGCACTATTACTAGTTCTTGTTCAAGTGACTTTGCTTTACTTCTAATGTAAGTATTTTTATGTATTATAATTGTGTGTATATGGTAGCTTTTTAAATTTAATTGGCTGCAACATTGGAAAGGCCAGGGTTTGGAACCCGTCGCTATTTTACGTAAAAGTACAAGTAGTGTATCTAAGCCGCACAGCAAGATATGTATACGCCGGTTTGAAAACAAAATTGTTTTTATGTGCAAATTTGCTTTTGGGATGTCCACTGTGCAAAATAAAATGCGGGGGCGCAGCGCTGGGGCTTCGGTGTGTACAAGATTTGTATATGCCGGTTTTGATAACAAAATTGCCTTATACGGAAAATTTGCCTTTGGGGTGGGTGTTCACTGTATAGAATAAAATGCGGGCGAAGCGCTGGGGCTCCGGTGTCTTGTTGGTGGATAGTTTGCTTAATGGTGAATGGGGCTTGTTTGGCCTTTGTCCTCAGGGGACGTGCAGTGCCAGCCGGGTGGGTGTCTTTGTTGTTAGACGGTATGGTAAATTTTTTAGCAGTGTTCCTGTGTTAAATATTAAATCACATGGGGATGGTGTTAAACATTTTTCAAAATGATGTATGTAGAATGGAGTCAACGTTCTGAGGGAGGTAGTACCCCTTTGGGTGCTTTAGTGCTACGGAGATTTTTTGGGTGATCTCGGTTTTTCTAACTATTGTTTGAGTCAAAATACAGATATATGTAAATTGATGTCGTTATTTGTTCATGAAGAAAAACCAAGGTTGTATTTAGCCTATTTTGATGAATTTGCATGTATTAACTTTTATAACTCAAGGTGTAGCATCACTCTCAAACTATAGAACTTAGCAATAGCTTTCATTAGCACCAATATCAATTAGAAAATATGTGTTTTATTAATATTTATTTATAAATTGTTTAATAGAGGATTTCTTTGAGTAAAAATTATATTTAATAGGTTTAATAGTTCTTCATTTTCATTTATGGGGTGCCGTGGATGTGGTGGTAGTAGTGGAGGCGTTCCACTTCCGTATATCGCATATTACTGTAACAATATGAAAAAATGAACTTAAGTTTTTTAAATAACAATTTTTCAGTAATAAATGTAAAATGAAAATTAGTTTATAGAAATAAATATTTGTTACTTACGGATGTAAAAGCTTTATCATCCTTCATTTAACCGTCGGTTTTGCAAACCCCTGTTTTGTTAGATGGCTGCACAATATATATATATATATATATATATATATATATATATATATATATATATATATAATATAAGTAGTGGGTTTTAGGTCTGCTGGAGGATTAATAAGACTCTTTTTTATTACCTAAATTTTCGAATATATTTATATTCTTCTTCAGAGGTACTATAAAATATACAAACGCATTAACAATAAATAATTACATTTAAGATGTACTTACTAAATTGAGGTTTAAAGTATATGTAATGGCATCAGATATATAAATAAAAATAAAACAATGTAAAAGGTTGTTGAAACATACTAAAATTACTTTGTATATATTAAGATGTTCTTTTTTGAAGTATATCATTTAAATTTTGGCAGTTATTTTGTATACCTTTTGTTATTTTTAATATCATAGTTGTATGCATGTACGTATTGATAAATATACAACCGTCAGCAATATGTATACATACATCTACACATACATATATCTTAGTAAATATTAATATATTCAAACATATCATTAATGTTTCAATAACCTTTGTATATCACTTAAATTTAATGTTGGTAATAAAACAAACAACCTATAATTGATCATTTTTCTTTTTTGTGATAAATTTATTATTTATATATTCATAATTTAGAAGGTATGTATAGATAGAGCTTAGATCATCAACATCCGTCATCTTATTCATTGTATATGGGGTTTTGTAAATATAATACATTTCTAAAAATTTTCTTTTATTTTCGTTTTTATCTCTATCAATAATTTTGACATTTTGAAAATCTACATGATGTGCATTGATAAAGAACATGCATTAGGCTGTACCCGAACATCACTTTTGTGTTGGGTAACACGTTGTTTTAAATTTTGTGACGTTTGGCCTATGTAACTTTGATTGCAATCAATAAAATTAATTTTATATATGACATGTCTTTCACTAAGAGTCTCTGATGGATCTTTGATTTTTGAAAAGATTTTTCCAATTGATAAAATATTTTTATTCGCTATTTTGATATTAAATTTCTTAAAAATGTTGCATAATTTAGGTGTTAGTTGTTTTATGAAAGGAAGAGGTTTGTATGAAGAATCATGTTTATTTGTATTTACATCAGTTTCAGTAATTGAATCTATAGATTCATTGCAATGACTGAATAGAAGTTTATTTACGAGTGATTTGGGGTAGTTGTTATTTTGAAGAATTTTGCTTAATTTGTATAAATTTTGATTATAAAGGGTAGGATGACATATTCTCTTGATTCTGTTTTTTTGTCCTAATATAAAGTTAATTTTTGTCTTATATGGGTGATATGAATGATAGATGTATGTATACATATTGCTGACGGTTGTATATTTATCAATACGTACAGCATTATGTACATGCATACAACTATGATATAAAAAATAACAAAAGGTATACAAAATAACTGCCAAAATTTAAATGATATACTTCAAAAAAGAACATCTTAATATATACAAAGTAATTTTAGTATATGTTTCAACAACCTTTTACATTTTTTTATTTTTATTTATATATTTGATGCCATTACATATATTTTAAACCTCAATTTAGTAAGTACATCTTAAATGTAATTATTTATTGTTAATGCGTTTGTATATTTTATAGTACCTCTGAAGAAGAATATAAATATATTCGAAAATTTAGGTAATAAAAAAGAGTCTTATTAATCCTCCAGCAGACCTAAAACCCACTACTTATATTATATAATAAAATAAGGTCATAAAATACTTACCTGTTATATATATACAGTGTGTCCAAATTTCGAGTCTCTACATTGTGATTTCAGTTATTATAAGAGATAGAAATTGGGTTAAATGGGGAAAGATTTGGAGGAATCCAGGCCAGTTTTGTATCCGTTTACAAAATTGGTGTAAGTTGTCTGGTTTTGGAGATATTCGAAGAAAACTAAAAATGGCGGATTTTGTTTTTTGATAATAAAACATGAATCATAAGTCGCACCATCACAAGACTTGCACATTATTAAGACACTTTTCTAAAAGGAGTATTTTAGCATGAACAGAATCATTCGACTGTCTTTTGTTTTCGAGGAAACGCCCACAACTTTTGTTTTTCTTATAGCCGCCATTTTGAATATTAAGTGAATATTATGCGCCTTAAAATTACCTTTTCAAAAATATGCCACATGTCTACAAAAATGCAAAACTATCCTAAATTTTAAAAATAACTAAATTTGTATGTTCTTTAACGTTTGGTAATCCCAACAGGGCAAAAATTTGATTTCTACTTTATGAAAAGTACAATACACATTTTATAATGTACACAAACAGCATTTGTCACAAATTATTAATTATGGTGGTACTAGAGTTAAAATGATATCGTTTTATAATAGTAGGCGGTGGTATGTGACAAAACCAAACAATTGGATTACAGTTATATGTCAAACAAATTCTAAAATTTAGATAAACTTGTGTGTGTTGTAAGTTTTGGTGCCGGTGGTGCTGCATTTTTAATTTAAAAAATGGCACATGTCTACAAGTTTTCGAATGAGGAAAAGTTTGATATGCTAAATACTTATTTACAATCGTTGAACGCTGATACGGCATCCGCCAGATATTTGGAATTGTATCCAGAAAGACGACAACCGCATAAAACATACTTCAGAAAAATTGTAATGAATATACTGAATTATGGTGCTTTTGAACAGACTAGGGAACAATACAACTTATACAATAGGGAACGTGTTCTAAGCATTACTGAGGCGGTAACACGAAATCCATCCACATTCGTAAGATCTGTAAGCCGTGAACTTAATATTCCAAAATCAACTGTTCATAATATTTTAAAAAAGGAAAAGTTTCATCCTTATAAACCTACTATTGTCCAAGGCCTCAAAAGAGAAGATTTCGCCAGACGAATGCGTTTTTGTAATTGGTACATCCAAAAATGCGAGGAAGAACCGCACTTTCCAGAATTGATAATATGGACAGATGAAACGCGGTTTACCAATTGCGGGGTGTTCAATAAACATAACACGCATCACTGGAGCACTGAAAATCATCATCTGACGGCGCAACGCAAATTTCAAAGGAGATATGAATTTAACGTTTGGTGTGGTATCTTAGGTAGTTAATTATGATATAAATATTTTAGTAAATTAACCAATGTAATTAATACTTTTATAGGTAATAATTTGATTGGACCCTTTATTTTGTCAATAACCTCAATGGCGCCAGATATACGGAATTGTTAAGAGACCAAATAATTCCGGCTATTAGAGGACTTGTACCAAATGATGATGATTTTCGAAAACTATGGTTTCAGCAAGATGGTTGTCCAGCTCACAATTCCCGAGAAGTTAGCGCCCTTTAGCTGAACATTTTGGCCAAAATATTATATGCAATAGTAGACCAATTATGTGGCCGGCAAGATCACCAGATCTTACACCACTTGATTTTTATTTATGGGGTTTTGCTAAAATGAGGTATATGAGTTTGAACCGCCTCATAATATAAACGAACTGCAGGAAAGAGTCCGTGACATTCTTAACTCTATAAATAGGCGCACGTTAAGCAGAGTTGTACGGAAAGTTTTAATTAATTGTCGAATGTGCCGTGATGCAAACGGACAGCATTTTCAGCATCTACGGGAAGGAATTTAGATGATAGTTTGCTGTTTCGGCCACATTTAATTTTGTTCCCTAAATTAGATAAGATAGGCTACAGTTTTATGCTTAAGTTAATTTTAAGATTTATATCCAATACTTTACGAGATCTACTTAACAAAATGTATGTGATACTACTACTACTACTACCGTTTGGAAAGTACAAATCAAATTTTTGCCCTGTTGGGATTACCAAACGTTATAGAACATACAAATTTAGTTATTTTAAAATTTAGGATAGTTTTGCATTTTTATAGACATGTGGCATATCTTTGAAAAGGTAATTTTAAGGCGCATAATATGCACTTAATATTCAAAATGGCGGCCATAAGAAAACAAAAGTTGTGGGCGTTTCCTCAAAACAAAAGACAGTCGAATGATTCTGTTCATGCTAAAATACTCCTTTTAGAAAAGTGTCTTAATAATGTGCAAGTCTTGTGATGGTGCGACTTATGATTCATGTTTTATTATCAAAAACAAAATCCGCCATTTTAGTTTCCTTCGAATATCTCCAAAACCAGACAACTTACACCAATTTTGTAAACGGATACAAAACTGGCCTGGATTCCTTCAAATCTTTCCCCATTTAACCCAATTTCTATCTCTTATAATAACTGAAATCACAATGTAGAGACTCGAAATTTGGACACACTGTGTATATATATATATATATATATATATATATATATATATATATATATATACACTTAGAATGCTTAACCTATATGAAATGTTTACAAAGTTGCAGACATAAGGTTAATAATTTAAATTTTGTATTGCTAAAATCATGAATGATTTTATACCTACACTGGAATGTTTCAATGTCTGATTGCAAAGTATAAGCGTAGAATTAATGGTTACACAAGTATTTAATTTCAAAAATAATGGGTCTCTATTACTTTTTAATGGCAACCGCAACCTTAAACGTATAATTATACAAGATACTTCAAAAATAATGATGATGGGTTTAATGTGGTTCTGTTTTTTACTTAAGAAAATAATTAAAGAGTATAGATATATATGCAAATTGATGTGGTTATTTGTTCATAAGGAAAAATCAAAGCTGTATTTAGCATACTAATTTTTGAAGAATTTACATGTATTAACTTTTTATAACTCAAGTGTAGCATCAGGTTTTTTTTCTTTTGTGTCATTCTCAAACTAGAAGTTAATAATAATAGCTTTCATTAGCAACAAAGTTGCAGGCATAAGGTTAAAATTTTAATTTTTAATGTTTGTTTGCTACAAAAACATGAATAATTTTATAACCACATTAGAATGTTTCCATGTTAGATTGCAAAAAATACAAGCTCAGAATGTTACCTTTAATGACTATACAAGCACATAAATTAAAAAATAATGGGGTTATATTACTTTTTAATGTCAACCACAAATTTAAGCATATAACTTCAGATATAATGACACTGTTTTTATGTAAGAAAACTAGTTGCGGAGCATATAAATAGGAAGACATTGAGTTAAGATGGTAGTTTCTGTTTGTTATTGAACAAAAATCTGGAGCCAATATTGCCTAAATTGAATAGTTCAATAGTTGTTGACGTTCAAGGTTTTGACTGAAAACAATAATTTTACATTTAAAGAAGTGTCCGTTGTACCATTGTCATCATCATCATCATCAAATGATGTAAGGACGTATATATTGAAGCCACCACACCCATGGAATCAATTATTAACAAACAACAAACGTCAAAATACATGGTTGACTGAAAAATTCCATGGAGTTAAGCGGGAAGATGGTGAGTTGCCTTATAGTTGTTTGCACTACGTATTGGACCCAATATTTAATGAAACAACATGCATATATGTGAAGGGGTTGGAAAACTGACATGGTTAGTGACCGAATTTTCCAATCTTATCATCAATGTTGAAGATTTGGGGTGTCCTCCTTTAAATAAGCTAAAGAAATGGAACACTAACATTTCAAAATGTTTATACCATGCTGCACGTTGGCCATCGTTCAGTTGTGTGGTTGAAAATACAATTATACTAAAATACTGAGTTAATACATATAATCATTAACTCGGCCGGCAACTTTTCAAACTCCCACCATTTTATCATTATCATCATCATCCAATGGTGCAATAATGTATTTACTAAAACCACCACACCTTGGAGTCAATTATCGGCAAACAACAAACGTCAGAATGCATGCATGGTTAACAAACAAGTTTCATGGCATATCGTGGGAAGATGGTGAGTTGTCATACAGTTGTTTTGCATCATATTTTAGATCCAATATTGAATGGAAAACGGTTATGGTTAGCAATCGAATTTACGATTAATATAGAAGATTTAGGGTGTTCTCCTGCTTTACATGAATTAAAGGATTGGAATTGCAACGTACGTCACCCATCATATAATTGTGCAATCTAAAAATGTAATGGCATTAAATTATTAAATGAATTCTTTTAAAATCCACCATCTTAAGTAGTTAGAGTTTTGTTTTTAAAGTAGAAACTTGTATGCTGTAACAGTTAAGAAAAACTTGAATAAGAATGATGGTGCAAATCAAAATGCAGAGTTATCATCAAAATCAACACCTCCTACAGCATTTAATAACGAGCGCGAGGAGTTAGTATTAACGTGGTCAACATTTTTAAATGTTAGTTTGTTGCTGGAAGTTGGAGTTTCAACACAGTATGAACTAAATGCAATAGTGCAAATATCTAACTTTATTGCTCCAGAAAGCTATGTTTTAATGTTAAGGAATGGAATGAAATTTTAAGTTTAAGAAGCGAATATTTCCTTCGTCATATGCTTGTTCTACAAAAAAAAGTCTGAGTATAGAAATCAAGAGTTATCTATTGGTTATGGTATGAAAGTGAAGCAATGTATGATAGCTGTACCAACATTCCATATATTAGTATAAGCCATAATGGTAGTGCTACGCTCTTTTTTTTCCGAGGAAGATATTCATAAATTATTTTCAATGGCATTCATAGTTAACGATTGTTTATTTACTATTAATGATTCTTCAATTGACTACATCCATAATCGATTTATAGATAACATAGCATCCTCTTTTACCAGAGTGTGGTTCAGTCAAGGAAGACTGTATTATATCTACAGGCAAATTGGTTGCGGAAAATATGCAAACACTTACGAAATTATCAAGAACCAGCTGCTTTATTCAACATTCTTTAGTATTTAAGTTTTTATCCGAAATTGTTGCTTTTCCAAATAAATTTTTATGTGATGTAAAAAATAAAATGAACTAAAAATTAATTTTTTTATTATATTTTGTACATTTTTTAACATTACGATAAACTTTCATCATAATTATCATACATACTGCTAGTTTGTAAATACGAATTCACTAGTTTGTCCAATTTTAATAACTTTGTCAATACATCATAAAGTTGTTGCTTTAATCCTTAGTCTGCACAATATATGTTAAATATGGATAGATCAAAGTGGCCAGATTGAATTACTTTGCCTAGAAATTCACTATATTCGCGGAATTTGTTTTTATTGATAAAATATAGATGACCATTGGTATATCGAAAAATGGTTGTTATATGCGAAGGAATATCTGGAAATTCATGTGATTGTAAAAAATGTGCTTTGGGTTACTTAGTACATTCATCATATTCCATTTGTTTTTCACCATAAAATATCAATGTACGTCCAGTATAGGTATTTACAGCCGCATTCACCCGAACACTATTAGGAATGTAAAAGTGGGTGTATGCTCGAGGCCATCCATTGACTAGCTGCATGCTAGAAAATTGCAACAGACATACTTGATTGTTGCTAAAGAAAACCACGTCACCGTTTGGTTTTTGATATATGGCATTTAAACGTTTAAACCCACTTTTCATAAAATATATATATATATATATATATATATATATATATATATATTGCAGTTGTTTTAAAGGGCTAAATTTAAGTATAAACAAGGCAATTTCAAACACCCTGTATAGAGGAAACAACCAGAATTTACGTGCAAAATTTATTTCTTTTAGTTCATTTTTAAGTAACAAGTATTACCATAATTTTACAAGTAGTGATTAAAATTTAGTTAGGTTCGTAAAGAAAATAAATTGTAGAAGCCAATGCAAATTATCAATTAATTTAATTGAGTTTAATTGAACGGGTAATTACGTCTAATACGCATAAAAGCATGAAAAATCGATAATATCAAGGTGAAACGCTTTGCTAACACAAACAGCCGTTGAATATAAAATACCTTGAAAAGCCAACTCTTAGAAATGTTGTGTTAAAACGTTCGTTATTGAACACCTGCAGGTTTTCGAAATGTCAGGTTCCCCTTATTTGTGTAGATAAAACACAGAATTCAAAATATATCGGGTAAACGGTCGGACGCTTCGCATAAATGTTAACTAAAAATTTCCTTAAAGCGCAGAAAGGATAGACGATCAGTGAAATACGTCGGAATGAGACAGGCATTATAACAGTCCACTTCTAAACGCACGTATTCAGTCCACATGGGTTAATTTGAAACGCGGACAGTAATATCGATTTCTACCACTCGAACAAGGTTAGAAGGAAACAGAATATGCATAAGAGAGGAATAGCGTTAATACAGGCGGGGTTTCCAGACGTCATTGAATATCTTATTGGTCTATATACTTAGTTGTACAACAGGACAAATACGGGGATATTGAATGTTAATTTTTCGGAAAATATCGTAACGACACGCTAAATTTCGAAGATTTCGAAAACGGTTGAACCAAAATTTTAAGAAGTATTAGTTTTAATTAAATGTTTCGCGTTAGGAGGGTATGGAGAGGTTACATTGGAATTATATAAATACGCGAAGAGAATTAGCATCGTTCTCTCTTTTAACTTCGTTCTCTTAGACTACGAACAGAAATTTACCATGAGCTCGTAAGTATAAAAATTATTTTAAATTAAATAGTACAGTGTTGGCCTCATAATTTTGAACCGCGAATTGTGTCGAGTTTAATTTTAATGAGATGCAATATTTATTTTAAACAAGCTCGTGAAGTGAAGTAATGAAACGTAAATTAAATTAAACTAAAGTACGCGATTATGAAAATTGTAATAAATTTCGATTAGGATTTGGATGCATTGTGAAGGCAGAGCATGCAGCACAACTTAGATGGTTTTCATCTACAAATAGCTAGAAGCGTCCAGCAGAGCAGAACGACGAAACCGAGAGCAAAAACAATTTAATGACATCGTCAACGGAGTAGAGATCTTCAGGAAATTCCAGGTAACGCTTTAGAATTTGTTGTTTTTATAAAATATGAAGATTGTTGTGATGTGTGAGAGTGACTATGAAGGTATTTTGCTTTATTTTGCGTATTGAGAATAATACGTATAACTAACTTTTATTATGGTATTTAAATATAATTCTAAAGGTATATAAAGCTTATTAACGTTCCTCGGGAATTTAAATAATTTTTTGTTATGAGTACATGGGTTTTTGTTGTGTTTGTAATAAGAATATGCAAAGTAAAAAGCTTGCATTAATCATAATTAACAGGGTTATCATGAGCTCAACATACTCCAGAGTTTCCTAATTAAAATTAATTATAAATAAAGAAAGAATGATAAGATATTATTCAGGGCCCATTTACTCCGATTATATTCAATGTGTTTAATATTTCTAGTTAAAAATACTGGACTTTACAAGTAGAATTTATTGAGGTGTAACTTGAGCACTGAAATGTAGATAATATTGGATTTTTATTTGTAAATAGTGGTAAATAAATATTGTATGATTGTGGTATTATTTTGTGGTTTTATTGAGTGTGTGCGTGAACGATAAAGAGTATGATAGTGAATCTAGGTATCCAAGAGGAGACCCAACTGAGCTAGCCAGGGAAGCGGTTGAAGAATTAAGGTGATGAAGAGAGGAATCTGGGTAAGAAATTATTTTTTTGAGAAATTTTTCTAGTGTGCAATTTTCGAATCAATCGATTTTGGTAAATTAATAAAATTTTCGAATGTTTTTTTGTTACTGAGGCTCGATTTACAGAGGTTACACGGCAGTTTATGACGCCTAATTCGTGAGGCTCGATTTCTTATAGGTTACACGGCAATATATATATATATATATATATATATATATATATATATGCATTTATTTAGAATTAGAAAATGTTCAATATCAATGTTACATAGATCTGGCGGCAGTTTATTCGGTGAGGTTGGCTTATTGGGTGTTAGGTTTAAAAGCAGCGGTGTTGATTTAACGGTGGTAGATGGGACTGTATGCCTGCAAAATCATCCTCATGTAAATCAAGGTGATGATTTTCTAGATATGAATACATAACAGCATTAACATTATTTGAATGCATTAACCCTAATGTGTGACCAATTTCATGAAGTAGCACCTCATAATAACTTACATATCCGCTAGGTGGTGAATTTGAGTGTTCCACATACCAAGACTCATCATAATCCATGTGTATTTCGGACACAACATTGCCGCTGGATGGATAGAAAGCATGGCTAACCTACCACCGGGTCCATCAAAATCATCGATGCACCGTCCATTGTGGTTTGTTGAAGCCCTCATGTAATGATTTTGTTGTTG
Organism: Platerodrilus igneus; assembly: GCA_036346225.1. NCBI lineage: Eukaryota > Metazoa > Arthropoda > Insecta > Coleoptera > Lycidae > Platerodrilus > Platerodrilus igneus. The sequence goes on from JARFIW010000156.1 coordinate 2,859,820, forward strand.
GAATGTTATTAATATATCATAACTCTGTGGATTGTATATAAATACAAGATTTGTGTGTTTTGCCCAAACTTTAAATGCTTCAACCGTCCGAACTAAGATGCGAAAATCATTTGTTAACACTGTGTAATTTAAAACACGCTTTGTCAATTTGTTTTGATGTACATTGCATGCTTCAGGAATATTGTCTTTATTTGTACATCTAGGTCTTGACATTAACTTTAAAGTTTTTTTATTTAGTTCATCATCAACTGGCAGTTGGTAATATGTTTGAAATGCTTTTAAGGCATTTTTAATTGTCGATTTGCGATTTTCGTTAAATGCCCCATTAACATTATGAGTTTCAATATACTTATATTTGTTTAGATAAACGTTTGCCATTTCTAAGCCAAATTCATTGTTTGTGTAAATTTCATCTTCACACTAAGGAAGATTAAAAGCATTGCAAGTGGAACAGCAACAGCCTCCATGACTATCAATAATATACTAACAAAAACACTGTTATTTAAATAATATATTACATACGTATTTCAATCATCTTTTATAACAAATAACGATTTTTAAAGTTTACGTATAATGCCAGTAAACGGTTCATATTCAATAAGTACGTCATGCATAATCATGCAGTAAGCAACAGTTTCAACTTCAAATGCTTTAGATGCTTCAATTTCAACTTTTAAATCTGCAACTGTATTATGGATGTTTTCATTTTGTCTGGTGCAGTTGATTACAAAAATTGGTTGCTGTTTAAACTCCTCATAACTGAGAAGAGAGCATACCGAACTCCCAAACGGTTCATAATATTGAGATCGATAATTCAAATATTCATTATAAGCATCCATGCACTTGTTGTCGGTAAAAAAAAAGGTTTTGCTGCTCATATGTGTATCTTCTATTGTTGATATTAACCTTTATATTTGTAATGTTTGCATGATTAAATGTAGACGCATCCGCAACCTTATGGTTGCGCCTTTCGGTTTGAAAGGTGATGAATATCCATTGCGGATGCTGAAAACCCGTACTACTCTTAACCGGCCCAACCAAAGATGTAGTGGACGGTAGGCTTGGATAGGTATACAAGTCACGTGCATGAAAAGCTACTTGTATTCGCAAATTCTTGTTAATTTCTTTATAAATAGACAATTTTGTGGAATCGTTGAGTATTACGTGAGGTACTTTCCATACTACCTTTCTGAGAGTAATTTTTGGTATAGAATTACCCTTACTACAATCTATATCGGACTTTAAACGTACCAACGTTAATTGTTGTCGAATGTTAAGCAACGGTGTTTTGTATCTGTCAGCAAATCCAAGCATGTGCTTTAATGGTATTGAAGCGCAAAAAGAATCTTTAGCTTCATTAAGCAAGGGTAAAGGTTTATTTTTCACACTCCAACCTGCATGCATCATACAACGACTTTGCTCGCGTGTATACGAACAAACGCCTTTGATTGTGCTGTTTATTCCGGGTAATCTAACCGTTTCAATAACCTGATCACCCAGTGTAAATCTAATTTCTTCAAAAAGAAACAACATTGCATTATTCGTGAAAGCATAATCCTTATTTTGGGCTTCTGTTGGACTAAGAGTACCTTCCAAGTATATAATGCTGTCATAAAATCAGCTTTTTGAATAACAATATTGATTTCATCAGAGTTTCCGTAGGTGTTTGTCATATATAGGTGATATGTTCGACGATCATATTCCGTAATCGTATCTCCGGATGCTACACTGTTGAATAGACCTCTTATTGCGCCTTCCATGTTTATTAAGCACTTTATAACCAAGATATTCTAAAAATTTAACGTCCTTATCTGTTAATGCACTAGGTGTTTGCTGACCTGCAGGATGAGGTGAACTGATTGAGTATACTCTAGCACCAAAAATTTTAAGCCCCATATTTTTTAAGTTCTAATCCAATAGATACTTTATCTGCACCAAAGTTCACCAATTTACCCTCTTGATTGACTAACCATAGCGCAATGTTATCTATTTGCTGAACAATCACAGGCAAGTATGTGACGGATACAGGTTCTTTAATTAATTTATATCCAGGCTCTATGTGTATATCAAATTCAAAAATTGTATGCGACTGCTTGCTATTCCTATTCGCTCCACCAGTAAGGTTACACTCCACATGTATATTGGTTACATCGAATATTTGTACAGATTGTTGAGAGAAATGATTTTTATTTGCCTGATATATACCAGGAGTGAACCCAAGCATTTGGTCAATAGCATCATTGAGTTTAAAAATCACTGTGTATATAGATTTCATTTCACATTGCAATGTGTTATTATTAGTCTTTGGAATAAACTTCAATGTACTACTAGAGGAACTGTCTATTGCATTGTTTATATATTTTCCAAGTTCAGAAATTTCATATGCTCCAGGTGGGATTGTAATCATATTTATTTTAGCATCATCATCGTTATCAATATTATTATTATCATTTTTATCATCCAAATAGTAAAACTTGTTATTACCTGCATGAATATTGCGTATAGAGTTGCATCCATAAAACCCCACCAAACCTAAACCATACTTACATTCTGAATCAAGTTCAATTGGGGGAAATAGTTGGCTGAAAGCACGTTCCCCACACCTGTCAACGTAAACGTTTGTGTTATGATTACCATTGAATTTAAAAATCAAACAACTATATACCATAAAAATTATTTATTGTATAAGAAGTTCAAACATAAATGACCACATATTAAGGTATTAAAATTTTGTTCCCGATTGTAATTATAAGTAAGATTACAACCTCTTATGCATCTCACTATTTCAAGCGGTGGTGTTAAATCTCCAAAATTTTCATAGTAAATAACTTTCTTGCCAAGTTTTTTGTATGCAACCCAGTGCCTTCCATTTCCAACGTTATCAAATAAATTTACAATAGCAGATTCATTAACATGAGGCTTTGCTGGTAGTGCATCATGCATAAATTCTCCTTTAAAGAAAGGTATACCCTCAGCATATTTCTTTAGATCTGAATCAAATAGCGCTCTACGTGCTAAGTTTACAAGTTTTTTTGATTGGGTTTTAAGTATAAGGTAAATCCTTTTTTATTGCGCGATGAAAGATATAGCCCTTCACTGTTTTTACCTAAAGCTATGTCCTCTAAGGTGACATTATGACATTGGTTTTCCTTCAATTGTTTCTTGCCTGTCGAAGCATCGTTGACAGCTTTAGCCACCCCTGCAGCACTGCCAGCTAGTGCTCCTGCAGCTGGAAGACCTGCAAATAGTGGCACTAGAAATGGAAGAAAACCTCCCACTTTAGGTATGGGAATAATTTGAGGAAATCGCACTCTCTTTTTCCCACCAGCGGTTTTAACTGCTTTTCTTGCAGCAAGTAAACTCATATTGATAAATTTTTTCACATTTGAATCTTTGACAATGTGCTTTACAGCAGTTCTAATTGGTGTCAATACACCCCCTCTAAATGAACAACACTGCTTCTTTTTCTTCTTCTTTATCCTTCTTGATGTAACCCTCATCCCCAGTTTGGTTTTAATTTTCATTGCGTTGGTTGCAGCCCAAGCGGTTGCTTTCTCTCCAAACTGAGCGTTGTTCGATTTCACTCGGTTCCAAGCACCTTCTGCTAGAACTTTATCAGCTCTGTGTCGTGCAGCCAAGTTGTCAGGGTTTTGAGCATAAGCAATATCGTGATTGTGACACAATCTATCTAGATCGTTAATGCCGGAATCGCCTTGTACTATTCGTTCTCGTAACTTGGTGCCTGGTCCACAAAATTGGTACCCCGGTACATGAAGCTCTACCGGTAACTTGTTTATCAAGGTGTTTAGAACCCCCCCTTCCTCTACGACATTTAGCCATCAACTGATTAGTATTATTAAAACATTTGACTTAATATGAAGTTTATATGACAACCTCAACAATTAAGTATAGATGATCATAATTTTTTAAAATCTGAAGTTGTGGGAAAGCATGGACCTTTATTTCCAACATCAATCAGAGCGATAATATGCAGACCATCGGGATGTGGAAAGACCATGTAATGATTAGTTTATTGGAGGCGCCACACGGATTAAGGTTTGAAAATGCCTGCGTGTACTCCACATCGTTGGAACAAGCTAAATATAAACATTTACAGCAACTTTTTAAATCTTTAAAGGGCATTAAGTACTATGCCTATAGTGATAAAGAGAATGTTACCCCTCCAGAAGCAATCAGTAAAAATACGATAATGATATTTGACGAAATTTCATGCTTAAATCAGGACATAATTCGCGAATATTTCAGCAGGGGTCGACATTCGGGTGTAGATTCATTTTATATGTCAAACGTATTCTAAAGTGCCAAAACAATTAATACGTGATAATGTTAACGTAGTTGTCCTATTTAAACAAGATCATTTAAATTTAAAACACGTATATGATGAACATGATGGTACCGATATGACTTTTGATCATTTTAAATTAATGTGCTCACGATGTTGCTTGGAAAAATATGATTTTCTATGCATTGTAAAAGATTTCAATTATGGTCGATATCGAAAGGGGTTTGATTGTTATATAACAATATAACCTTTCTATAACCGCTTTACTGCAGCTCAGTTTCTAATTTGCAAGCCAACAATATAGATGCCATAGATAGAACGATTAAAAAAAGATTAACGAAAACTAGACGTTCAATTAAGCATAAACTTAAAGCTCTTAAGAGGGGTGAACTTGATACTCGGCGAATGGTTGAAACAGCATACAAACCAATAATCGAACCATTACAACAGATTGCTAAAACAAAAAACTATGCATCTGTTAAGCATAAATTGAAATCAAAGTTGGCAGTTGCAGATAGTTCTGCTGATGTTGCTGCTCTTGAAAATTTGTCTAAAGTTGAAGTAAAGGATGATGATGATGATGATGATCATGTTGTTACAAACGAATTTCTAGAGCAATATGAGCATCCTTTAGCTAGAAAATATATAGAACTAATTATGCGAAATTCAGAAGATGAAATCGATTATGGTCATAGTGCCCTCCGATACTATGCTAGTACAGATCAACGGCGTATGGAAAATGTTTTAGTTACCATAACACCCAAATCATTCGACTTAGTTATAAATGGTAAAACTTATAAAGGCACTCTAGGATTATATGAACTTTTGATACTTAAAAAACCTGAAAAGTATACCAAGAATGATCAAAAGGAGTACAGAAAGATTTTAGAAGCTACTAACGCTCTTAAACAGAACTATGATCCTCAAAACAAAATTAACGGCTCCAGATCGTATGAGTACATCAAAATTATTAAACCAATGCTAGATGCGCCGGGAAAGTATGGTTTGTTGAAAGAGGTCAACGCTAAAAGTAAAGAGTATGTGTACTGGAACACACCTCACGAACTAGTTGATCGACTTAGATTGTTACATACATCAAAATCAGTGGCGGATATTTCATGCATGCTAGGTGTGCGCCGTACACCTTAAAAAATTATGAGATTAGTAAATTTGGTTTAACGTTTAACATTTTAAGTAATCTGTATTTTCAATTGTTTAAAAATAAGTATGATCAAAATTGTGTCTCAAGTTGTATTTATAAAAAAAAGTGGTTCAGTGTAATTGTGGTATAACTATAATACCCAACGCCGTGTTCGTATTACTCTATTACTCATAATATAATTCGTCAACAGGTTAGTGTACCATACCACGACCGCACAACGCCTTATTCTTACTGCATTAGGAGAAATGCAATTGAACTAACTGTCTTCGGTTTGACGTCGCTCTCACTCGGAGGGTTAAAAGCTACATACCTACATTGGTTGGTATCCCTCCCTCGTGTGCTGTTTTAGAATCTCACATCATTCTGCTAGATATTTTACTTCTGGGTTTTTCAGTTCTAACAAATTGTTACCATTACGCCGTGCAATTTTTCGTGTTTTTGGCGTTTTTGTTATTGTCCTTGTTTTTAATTTCGTTTTTGTGGTATTTCTTAGTTGACTAATCGTATTTTACTTTGTGTACTGTATTTAATTTATTGTTATTTTTATTTTATAGTGAAGAATTAACACAATTATGGTAGTGGTATATACAATATAAAGCGAGTACGTAAAATTAATTCCGCCTACGCTTTCGCTTGTGCTGCAAGATAACCGCACCTTCTTGCGTTAAGGAACTGAAAGTCCGTTTAAATATAATAGTGTGTTTCTTCTAATATGGAAAACCATAAATGTGTAATAGTCGCACTTTTAATAAACAAGTTTTCGACAAGAGATTTTCAAGAAAAATTGGAAATTGTTAAGAATGGAAGACCTTGCCCTGCTTTACCTGAATTAATAACCACACATAAAACTAAAAAAGAAGAATACATGCGGCATTTTTCTGCATCACAATACACATCGATTTCATGGATAACAAGCTGTCGGAAATTAAAATAACTGTGCTGTTGGCCCTGTTTACTGTTTTCGAATGATAATGGCATGTGGACCAAAAATTGGTTTTTTGATTTGTCACCTATCTTCTGCACAACACAAGCACGAACGGTCTGAAGCGCATGTTGATGCCTTTGCAAAATATAAATTGTTTGGCAAACAGCAAATTGACGTTTTGATTGATTCACAATACAAGTCAAACATAAGCGAACACAACGAGCAGGTAAAAAAATAATAGAGACATACTTAAAAGACTTATAGATGCAATTTGCTTTTTATCGAAACAAGAACTTCCTTTGAAAGGCCACGATGAATCAAGTACGTCTTTCAACAAAGGAAATTATTTAGAATTTTTGGACACCCTTAGAGAATATGATCCCCTTCTTGATTCGCATTTAAAAAATGCAACTGTGTTTCGAGGTACTTCTCCAACTGTCCAGAATGACATTGTAATTGCACTAAGTGATGTTATATTAGATGAAATAAAAAGAGAAATTGATACAGCTACTTTTGTATCTATTATGCTTTACGAAACATCAGACGTAATGTGCAAATCTCAACTGTCAACTGTAATAAGGTACATAAGGGATGGTATTCCTTGTGAGCGGTTTGTAGGGTTTAAAGACGTCAGCTCGGACAGAACTGCAAATGGATTATTTACTCATGTATTTGACATTATAAAAGAATATAATTTAAGTGCCAAATTAGTCGGACAAACATACGACGGGGCTTCTGTAATGAGTGGCCACTTAAACGAACTTCAGGCCCAAGTTAAGGAAGCATACCCAAAATCTCTATTTACACATTGCTATGCACATGTGTTAAACTTAGTCCTACAACAAGCCTTGTCTAACATCAAAGAGTGCAGAATTTTCTTTCAAACCCTGTCGGCATTTTTTTCACACTCTTCCAAAAGAACAGTTAAACTTCAAGATTTCGTTATAAAAAAAATTACCCTCAGTGGCCCCCACAAGATGGAACTTTACATCCCGGTTAGTCCATACGGTCAACGAATATCATAAGCAACTGGCTGAGTTTTTTGAGTGGCTAATTAATAACTCAAGCCAATAGGACGCGGATGCTATTGTAAAAGCAAGAGGATTTTTATAATTTTTGACCGATTTTGAAACAACTTCTTTCTTAAAAATCTTTACAAAATTGTTTTCCTACACAGATGTATTATATATCATTTTGCAGACAACCACAGTAGACATTCTTTATTGTAGTGCAAAAATAAGCAATATTGTTTCTCAACTAGAAAAAGACAGAGATGATATGAATTTTGAAGCACTTTGGAAATTGGCAACATCTCCAAAAGACCAAGAACTAACAGGGGTTAAAATAATTGTGATATCTTGACTTATCGCCTTCTGTACTTTAAAATTATTGACAACATTGTAGAGCAAATAAACACAATGTATGGTTCGTTTTCCAAACTGGCATTTTTTCGTCTCCTCGCCCATCCAAAATTTGATCACTACAAAAACAATTTTCCTAATGAACTTGTAAATACCTTAAGATTAACTTACGGAACCACATTCGATTACGTTCTTCTTAAAAGTGAACTAAGTGTCATTTATACGAGCCCGAAATTTCAAGGTAAGCCCATTTTTGAACTTGTTCGGTTTAGGGAAAATAACGATTTATTATCTGGACTTAAGGAAGTATATAAGTGGGCAGAGCTTATTTTGACAATTCCCAGTACCACAAGCTCTGTAGAACGTTCATTTTCAGCTTTAAAGCGAATTCATTCTTACTGCAGGAGTTCTCAAGGTCAAGACCGTTTGAGCAGCTTAAGTTTAATATCAATTGAGAAAGAACTGCTACACAGTTTAAAATTAAAAGACTCTTTCTATGATTTAGTGATTGAAAAGTTTTCGACTAAAGCAAGAAGATTAGAGTTAATTTATAAATAAATAAAAAATGTTATAGAAAATTTCAATAAAGTTTTGCTTCTTGATATGTGGAAAAAAATTAAATACATAATTAATTTATAATTTTATATGTTCCGTCATCAACGAACCATTCCAAGGTAACATGCAATAACAATAGTGCGGGTTATTCTACAGCACAGTGCCTATCTGCCAATGCTGTCTTAGTTAACAGTAACGTATGTGAGTGCGCGAGAATGTACAATTTTGTTCTCGTAAATTGGCAGCAGTGCCGGTGAAGAAGAGTAGTTAGCGACGCTAAGCGGAATGCGTATATTTTAGTTTAGTGTCCACCATCTATTTTTTTACGGTATCAATACATTTTGGCGTTGCCCAGAGCAGTACAAGGAAATTCAAGGTATTTATACCATTATTGATATTCTTTTTAGTGTATGTACATGTACTTGTTTTGTATATCAACTCATCAACTGATAGTGTATTACAGAAATTGAAAGCGATTACTGTAATAGTTTCTTGGTTATTATTACCCGTTATCCATTTATATTTAGCGTTTCTCAATCAAAAAACTAAAAAATAATTATGACTTTTTTAGGTTCTTTTAATTTAAAAAATTTACTAGTGCAAAACGTGCATGTGGCAAACATAAAACAGAATAGTACTTACATCTGCAGGTAGGTTATCGCTTATGCTGGCAAAAGCGACCAGCATACAGCACACCTGGTATATGGTACCAGAATACGCCACTGATCAAAATCGGCATGTCACAATGGCCACAATAATGAAATAATTAGTATTGAAGAAGAGCTCAGAGAAGAAGGGATCATTGCATAATAGCATTTTGAAAAGATGAGTATCGATAACTTTTGTACACATTCATCCACAAAATACCGGCTTCATTATACATTTGATGATCAGTATGATATGCAATACATAAAACTTTGTAATGTTATAGAACCACAAGCTGATTATGATGCTGCCAATTAGCGATACGTAGATACCTGTATTAGTAAATTACACAAACAGCAACTTCAACAACCTCGACAACTTCAACAATCTCACCAACATCAACCTCTATAACCTCATCAATCTCACTAACTACAACACCAGATTTGTCATGTCCAACATTGCAAGGTTCCAATCTTTAGTATTATTAATGACAACGGTTTCAACAGACGGTCGCACATCAAGAGAAAAATTATAGTTATCCAGCATTGTGCGCTTTCCATATAATGTCAAAGCTTGCCGTTTTTGAAGAATTGTATAAAGCAGCCAGAAAATTTTTTCCTAGGAAACGTACCATTATTAAACACAGAGACGATCTCTGGCAAACTGACTTTATCGAATTTCATCAATATTTTAAGGAGAATGCCAACTATAAGTATGTGTTAGTGGTAATAGATTGTTGTTCCAAATATCTATGAACACGTCCTTTACAATCAAAAAATGCAATTGAAGTTTGCCGGGAAATGACATCCATTTTTAACTAAGGACGTGTGCCTGATAATTTACAAACCGATAATGTTAAAGAATTTTACAACAGCAGATATGAAAAATTAATGAAGACGTATAACATTAATCATTACTCTACATACAGTACAAAAAAAGCTGCCATAGTTATACAAGTAATTAGAATGTTAAAGAATGAATTATTCAAACAATTTAGCCTTAGACTTAAATGCAAATGGTTGGATGCATTGCCTAATATCACTCAACAGTATAATAACAAAAAACATTCAAAAATTAAAATGAAGCCTAAAGATGTCACCGAATTCACATATTTCCCAATGTTTAATGCCTTGAAAGTAATGGGGAGAATAAAATTTAAAGTTGGCGACCATGTCCGAATTTCGAAATATGTCTGATTTTTCTAAAGGTTACATGCCAAATTATTCCACAGAAATCTTTAAAATTGTTAAAATAGTAGTTGGCAACCCTGCTACCTACTTACTTAAAGATTCTAAAGGTGAACCGATATTGGGACAATTTTATGCAGAAGAACTGCAGAAAACCTCACATCCTGATGTTTTTCTTGTTGAAAAAGTGTTACGTCAAAAAGGAGATCGTCTATTTGTAAAATGGTTGGGGTTTGAGAAATCTCACAATTCATGGATAAAAAAATCCAATTTGTAATGGTGGGGTTACACAAAAATATAATGAACATTTTTCTCACGTGATTTCAGTATCGCAAAAAGTCTTTGCAATCATGGTTGAAGAAAGTAGTGTTGAAAGTGATTGTTATTATGATTTTGATGTATCATCATCGTCCGAAGAAGTTGATTATGATGCTGCAATCAATCAATATCTGGATAAAGTTGAACATGCTAGCAAAAGTGAACATTATTTACTGCTACAAACCACATTGCCACTTTCATACTATAACATCAAAGTAGGTCTATCTCCAGCTCGACAGTTTACACCCGTAATTGATTTAAATCAACATAGCTACTTAAATGGTGTGGTAACAATAAAATTAGTTTAAGCGATGTCGAGTGGAATCATCTTATGGAACTGCTTAATAACAATGTAAAACTTTTTACTATGCAACAACCATTGGGTGGAAATGGTAATGATGATTATTCAATCATTGACACATACAAATTACAACAAGCCGTATACAATGATGAAAAGTTTTTAAAACTTACTAAACATTGTAACAGTTTTTTTGACCACAGTTGAACACCAACGAATTTTTAGTCCTAATAACTCTAGTAGAGTCATTAAAATCATGCGAACCATTTTTAAACAAATAAATACAAGGTGAAGTAAGATGGCTGACTGACTAAAGCTACGTACTCAACCTCCTAATATAAATTCATATAACTCAGTAATTAAGAGTTAGTTAATTATTAATTCCTACTACAGTGAGTGAACAAAGTATTGTGATTGATTTACTTCAGAGTGTTTTCTAAATGCTTACTGGTTCGTATACTTACTATAAATTAAATTAAACCAAATATTGTAATATACCAGACATTAATTTAAATAGCGTAATCTGTTGTATAGCAGCTGCCGCTTATCAGTATCGGCATTGAACATTAATATCGTGCTAGTGTATTAATTTTATAAGTTGTAGGCTAGGATGGATTCGCGCGTATATTTCGAAACATTTGAACGTACATTTCTTAATAAAATGAGCGATTTCGAAAATAAACTGCTTATTGTATCTTCTAATAATTCCAAAGACAACAGAGAAGACGGTACATCAATTAGCTTAGAAAGTTTGTGCAAGGAATTTTATAGTTTCAAAAATGATATTATTGATTGCATGTCAACAATGAAAAGTTGCCTCGATGGACGTCCATTTGTTGACGTTGGTGAACAAATTGATGCTCTTGAAGCTTACTCACGAAATAATTGTTTGCTGTTTCACGGTATTAAGAAAGACAACTCCAAAATCGACGTCAATAATATAATAGTTAATTTCGTAAACACTACATTAAAGATCAACGATTTTTCGTTGAATAGTATTGATCGGTGTCATCGCCTAGGCACACGAAGTAATGATAGTAAAAAACCACGCCCTATTATAGTGAAATTTATGTCTTATCAAATTAGACGTTGTGTATGGGAGAGGAAAAAGTGCCTTAAAGGTATGCCGTATCTCATAACCGAGTCCCTCACTAGACGACGGTTAGCACTCTATAACTCCTGTAAGGAAACTTTTGGTCCTAGGAATACCTGGACTCAAGACGGAAAAATACATGTTTTTCAAGCAGGAAAAAAATTTCTCATCACCACTATGGAACATCTTAAGGCGGCAGCTCGGGATTCCCGTAAGACTTCGGACAACACGACTAAACATTACAATACCCGTAGCCAACAACACGGATTACAAAAATCTACATAACTAGGTCTTATTACGATTACATCTATATCGTTATGGTTGGGTAATATTATCTGATTAAATAATTTTAATTTTTCCTTTTTTCTTTTTTTTTGCATTTTGGATAATAATTATTCATTTATCCTCTATACAGCGTATTTGTTCGGGGCCTAAATACTATCGGACTCTTGCTTCAATTATGTACCCATTAGGTTTAAGTTTAGTTATGTATTTAGTTGTTTTTCTATGCTTTTGTATGATTCCTTGTGTGAGTTGCGGGCGCTTAATCTGTAAACCCTGTTTTATTCTCTTTTAACTTTTCCTTTGCAATGGCTGAATACTTTTCAGACCTTTGTAGAATCGATGTAGATACCCCAGACGAGGAACCTGATATTCTGTCTCTTCTGCCTAGCGTCCCATCTGCTTCGACTCGTCTACAACAGGCATTACGGCGACATTCAAGGGCTTTTCATTGCTGTCATGTGAACTCGGATTCGTTATTAAGTAAATTCGACGATTTTTCTAATGTCTTTGAATTTAGTGGTGCACATTGCATTGCTATATCCGAAACTTGGCTCAAACCTTCACTCTCAGATAATCTAGTAAATCTGCACGGATATCGTATATTAAGAAATGATAGAACCAAACAACGTGGCGGCGGAGTAGCTTTATATGTAAGGGAGGACCTATCTGCTAAGTTGATCGCTAGCTCGCAATCTGCATATCATGCTAGACCCGAATACATGTTTGTTGAGATTTCGTTCATGCATCAGAAGATCCTGATTGGCACTATATATCGTCCACCTAATACTGGCTATTTGTCCGACATTGAGGATATTCTATTTCAGTTCATACCAGTATATAGTGATATCATTGTACTAGGTGATTTCAATATAAATATCACTAAGGACACTTATGACGTTCGGTGTTTACGAAATATTATAAATTCGTGCAACTTAAGTTTACTGCCTCTTATGCCAACTCACCATCTAATCACTGCCACTCACGAGGTGCATTCAAGTATAGATCATATAATGCTGCTAACGTAAGAAAAAGCAATTCAATTTGGCCAGTTCCCCATTCTTGAACTGTCTAAACATGATCTCATATATGTATGTTATTCAGCAAAACTACCGAAATTTATTCCAAAATATAAAACATTTAGAGATTTTAAACATATGGATATTAAACAAATTACAAAGGATGCTCATGAAATACCGTGGAATCAAATTGACTTTTTGCCTAATGTCAACTGCAAACTGCAATCATTTATCTCCTTTGTTACTGACCTCTACAACCTTCATGCTCCAATTAAAATGGTTCGGATTACAAAGCCTAAAGCACCGTGGCTAAACGATCAAATACAGAAAATGAGACGTTTCAAAGACGCTGCTGCAGTTCAGTTTTTTTTTTTTTTGGGCGTCGCCGTGGATCAATGTAGTACACGTAAGACTACGGATCCCAAGGTCCCGGGTTCAAATCCCGACACGGCCGACTGCTTGAAAAATGACAGGTGAGCATTTTTCACAAAAATTACGTCCTCGTTCGGATGAGAGGTTAAATGGAGGTCCCGTGTGTGAGTGTTGTCACGCACGTTAAAGATCCCTACCTTGCCTGGAACGGCAAGGGTTCGGCAAAATTCTAAATTTCCAGGCAACAAAAAAACTCGCCTCCTGGCCAATGTAGTACCTTCGGGTGGAGCATTGGAAATGTTAATGAACTGCAGTTCAGTTTCGCGTCGCCGTGGATCAATGTAGTAAGCGTAAGACTACGGATCCCAAGGTCCCGGGTTCAAATCCCGAAACGGCCGACTGCTTGAAAAATGGCAGGTGAGCATTTTTCACAAAAATTACGCCCTCGTTCAGATGAGAGGTTAAATGGAGGTCCCGTGTGTGAGCGTTGTCACGCACGTTAAAGATCCCTACCTTGCCTGGAACGGCAAGGGTTCGGCAAAATTCTAAATTTCCAGGCAACAATAAACTCGCCTCCTGGCCAATGTAGTACCTACAGGTGGAGCATTGGAAATGTAAATGAACTGCAGTTCAGTTTCAACGACTACCTACGTTGGAAAATCATTCACGTTATAAGTTATTTCGTAATAAAACTAAACAATTAATCCGTAATTCTAAGTTACGGCATTTGTACTCGCTGTCGTCAAATTTAAGTTCTGCCAAAACCTGGAAAGAGTTACAAACGTTGGGAGTTGGTAAACATTCCATTCGTTCACCAAATGTGTTAAATTTAAATGAATTAAACGATCACTTTGTAGCTATAATTTGTGCAGACTCAATTCTTATTGAAAAAATATTAAAAATATCACTTCGTTAAATTCTCCTGTATATCCTAAATTTTATTTTCAAACTGTAAATAAAGATACTGTCCATAAAGCGTTTAAGCGCATCAAATCGAGCGCAATAGGGTCGATGGAATATCTAAATCAATGATTCTATATATACTTCCTAGTCTGATGGAGGCCCTTCTGTCTATTATAAACTGTTCGTTCTTAACAAGTACTTTTCCTGAATGCTGGAAACAAGCGCTGGTTCGTCCGTTACCTAAGAAGAAAAGTCCTTTATCTCCTCTGACTTTCGCCCAATTAGTATCCTTCCAACTCTCTAAATTAATTGAATATATAGCTCTTGATCAACTACTTGACTACTTTCACCTAAATAACCTTTTGATAAATACCAGTCTGGTTTTCGCAAATTCCATAGTACCTCTACGGCCTTAATTTGTATAATTGATGATATTAAGCAAGCCATGGATAAAAAACAGCTTACAGTTCTTGTGCAATTAGATTTTAGCTCAGCTTTTAATAATGTTAATTTTGCAATATTACTTGCAAAGCTTAAAATGCTATATAACTTTTCCGATAGCGCTCTTGAATGGTTTAAATCATACCTTAACGGCCGTGAACAACGTGTTGTCAATGATGAAGGAAATCAATTTTCTAATTGGGCGAATTTACAGGCAGGGTTTCCACAGGGAAGTGTGCTTGGTCCTTTTCTGTTTTCTTTGTATATTCAAGATATTAATAAGGTTCTCAAATTTAGTAAGTACCATTGTTATGCCGACGACATTCAAATATATTGACACTGTCATCCTAATGATTTACTAAATACATTTATCAATATTAATTCTGATCTTGCTAGAATAAAATCATGGGGAGACGAAAACCAACTAACAATAAATCCTTGTAAATGTGAAGCAATTGTATTCGGATCTTCCAAATTGTTAGGTAAAACTGACCAATCGATACTCCGCCTCTTCAATTGGGTGAGTCGCTAATCAAACTTTGCCCGGTCGTTAAAAGTCTTGGAGTTGTTATTGACGCGACCCTATCTTGGAAGAACCACACACTATACACATGTCAAAAGTTTTGCTTCGCTGCATGGTCTCAATAGAATTAGACGATTTTTACCAATTTGCTTAAAAATCAAATTGGTCCAAGCCCTAATCCAGCCCATTTTCGATTATGGAGATGTTGTGTATAATAATTTGCCCCAGATTAGTGGTGATCGTTTGCAAAAAGTTCATAATAGCTGCATTCGCTTTATATTTGATATTAAGCGCCATGATCACATCTCACCATTTTTTAAGAAATTATCCTGGTTGAAGCTGCATAACCAGAGGAAATTACATCAAGCGATAATGTTGTTTAAGTTTTTACGTGGGATTGGTCTAGTTAAGTGTAAGAGTGGACTTCATAGTCCAAATCTCGCTAGAATTACTTCTTGAGTTAATAGTTATTTGTATCAATGCTATTTAAATAATAAAGATATACAATACAATACAATACAAGTATTAATATTGTATGTGCTAACCGCCATACAGAAATGCTAGTTTGATTGCTAACATCAGGCGCCGAATGTTAATACTATTATTATCAAGGCCAAACAACTTTCCTGTTTAGTGCATAGCACATTTGCGCTCACATTAGCTAGAGCTCTCGTAGAGAAGATAATGGAACTGATAAGGGTTCTGGTGTGTAACTTGCGCCTGGCTTTTTGTGCGGTAGTTGAACCCTAATGCGCTCGACACTAGGCCTTGATGTTAAGAATTAAAATAATAATTAATTAGACCAACTAAATAATTTGTTGTAGCGCTCTTTTCGTAATTTAACTTTTTGAAGATTTCCTTTTCGAAAATTTCCCTTTTAGTAATTGCATTCTGAGTAATTTTGCTTTGAGTAATCTTTCATATTTTTGTTATAACGTTCCTTTAAAAGACGTTTTTAAATGACTTCTGATTAATAACTTCGTTTAGATAATTCCTTAGATAAATGCATTTAATAATTCTTTGGACATTTGTGTAAATAACGCATTAAATATTCCTTTATTGATTTTGTAAAAGTACGATAAGATATGTTGTTCAACGCTTCGTAGAAGTCCTCAATTAGATTTTTATTTTTATAATTAGCAACTTTAAGAAGTCGTTTTGTATTATCTGGTTTTACAAAACAAAAGCAGTGAGTATGCTGTATTTAAAAGATTCGCATCCCGACACGGTCCGCTTGAAAAATGTTAGGCGAGCATTTTTCGCAAAAATACACCCTCGTTCGGATGAGAGGTAAAATGGAGGTCCCGTGTGTGAGTGTTGTCACGCACGTTAAAGATCCCTACCTTGCTTGAAACAGCAAGGATTCGGCAAAATTCAAAATTTTCCAGGTAAAAAAAACTCGCTTCCTGGCCAATGTAGTACCTTCGGGTGGAGCATTGGAAAATCACATGTAATGTATTTAAAAGAAGATAAAATTCTACTTTTGCACCTGTGAATATCGAGTTGTGGTTCATTCACGTCAACTTGGCGATAAGTGATTGATCCAATATGAACGTCCTTCAACCGTACGATGATAGATGGATTTTGTGTAATGTTATGGGAAAAGCAATAAGTTCGAATTTAAATTAAACATTCTACAAGGTAGGTAGAAATTTTTATGGTTGGTAAATTAAGTTCGAGGATGTATTAGAATGGTACTGTTGAAACTTTTGTTCAAGATCTATACACAATAGCGCATATAAGTCTAGTATTGGCATTTGGTTGGTCCAGTTCGTCCGTATAACAAAAAACGCATAGAAGTTAGTATGGTCCAGTCCAAGGGTCAAGCAGCTGTTTGTGATCTGTGGAACATATGGATTTTACGTCACTTGTTTTCTGAAAAATGTATGTATTAACACCTGTCCGAACATGTTGTGATGACAACATGTAAAGAACACCTGCAGAGCCAAGGTAAGAGATTAGAATTATTCTTGCATCATGTCTACATTTGGTGATCTTTGAAACAAAGCTGCTTCAGAAAATATTTTTGTAACTATCTATTCTGATAAATCCGTTTCGCATATTAAAAAGGACCTTAGTAAATTTTTGTTGTCAATACTAGTTCAGTATAATTAATACTAAATTTTATGAAATTAAACAAACTTAAAGAGTTCCTATTGATGTTTTATATATGTATGATTTCATTTACAGTTTGAAATAATGAATTAATAGACAAAGTAGTTAAAGTTTTATAAACATGTAAACAGAAAAAGCAGATCTGATATTTCTGGTATAAATTCTAGTTAAATCCTTGTAACTAAAGTAACATTTAAAGTTTTGATATTTTTCTTTGAATATATATAATCCTACCTTATGGGTAGATGAAACTTGTATTATCTTTTCTTAAACATGATTTTTATATTTACGATTTTTATGAAAGACCAATTTTAATTAAAGAAACAACATTTAATTTTCTTAATTAATTGTTTTATTCTGAACAAGTACGCTCACAAATAGGGTAACAAAGTATAAGATCAAATAGAGTAAAGTGATGAACCCAAGTAAATAAGAAGCTTAAATATCATTTTAAGAATTTGAAGTATAAAACCTGTGTTCGTATTATTGTTGCCTGTTTAATCTTTGTTGTTTTTTATATGAGGTAGCAAGAGAATACTTCTTGTGTCCTCATTTTTGTATATTTAACTAAATTTTCTTTACAGCTCCTGCGTTAGCAGTTAGTACGGTATTCCTCCCTAAGGACGCCCAAGTCCCCTTTAGGGAAACCCTGCGTTTAAAGTTAATGACTTGGTGGCGCCCTATTCAAACCCCTGTTTTGTTGAGAATCTAGCCCTAGTAATAAAATAATGCTTTGTAAAAAGAACCACGACCAATCCTCATAAGCTCTCCCCAAGGAATAGACCCCTAGCATAGTCGGAAGATAATTGCGTTCCATCATTTTAAGGGAATCCCTCCTTAAAGGTTACTGGTCACATTTGGGGATATAAAATAACCCCTAACTAATTAACCCGATCAGTAAACGATAAGATGTAATAACATGATGTTGAATATATGCTTTATGAAAATGATGTAGTTCAGATTTTGGAAGCAAATCAGTGTGTAGTGGTTAATCAAGTAAATCTCTTAAAAGAAATGAACTTATATGTATACTATAAGAATGTTTTAGATATAGAGAAAAAATATTCTAATAATGATGCATATTGCATGTTTCAGACTTTGGAGGCTTTTAATAATTTATGCAATTTGTGTATTGCTCTAAAGCAATTTATCTTTTATTATAATGATAGAATTTTATACGATTGAATGATTTAAAATAGCGTATTCAGTTCAATAATGTACAAAATGAGAAAAACATTTTTTATTGCTATTATTACATATACAACAACCGCAATCCATTATACAACATTTAAACTTGTGTAATATAATCAATATGAGAATAATATTCTGAATCATCAGTTACTTGAAATAAAGGCATTCTTTCACATTTGCAACACCAATAATTTATGTTTCATATGAGATCCGGTACTATACAATCATCTTCAAATACCATAAATTTTGTATGTTTAATTACACCCTTAACACCTATCATACATTCTTTGCAATATGAATAACTCTCAGTAGAAGCTGTGATAGTATTTAATTTTTCCCAAGAATGTACAACTACACGATTGTATCGCTCTACAAATTGAGGCATGCGATTTGTTGGATTATACATTAAACACATGTATTGCTCTTCAGCCGTTGTTAAAACAGTATCCAAAAAATGATCCCATCCAATTTCTTCAAATATGTATAGGTAGTCTGCTAGAAAACTGGAATACATTATTGGATTGATGTGTTCTTCTATATACATTATATTGATTTTAGTTGGATCGTTGTGGTAGTTAACCAACTTGTCCAAATACTTGTCAAAATCATTTTGTAGTAGCACAGACTTAAGAAATTTGAGGTTTACTTCATAAATATCTGGACTATTAAACATTCCAATAACTGTCCTTTTTATGTCTTTGTAAACTGTTTTTGGAAGCATTGATTTTAACACGCCAATAAGACTCTAGTTGGTTAACCCAATTTGATTCAGTATTGTTTTTATGCTAATTGTCAGTGAACTTGGCACTTCAATTTCTTTTTGTTTAATGTTTTGATTTTCTACTAATTGTTCAACATCCATAATTTTAACTATAATGGGAAGCGGTTATCTGTAAAACAAATAAAATATTTAGCAAATTTTTCTTAATTATTGCTTGTTTTAACAATCTAAAAAGATGTTTATTCCATCATCGTGATACTATAATGTCCCCACGGTAATGTATCATATGAATAGATAAAACATGTATGTTTTCCGTATTAGATGGAAGATGGCCGAAACTAAAGAGCTTTGTGATGATACTGAGCCAAAAAGTTGTATTTATTGTGATAAAAGTGCTATGAATAAATATCTACAGTGTAAAATTTGTAAAGATAGAGTTCATCTATCATGCAGTGGTAGAAAGGGTGCTGTTAGTTACCTATGTGATAAGTGCATTCACAAAAATTTCACCATATGTGCAATTAATGAATCTGCCCAGAATATTTTGGAATGTACTAAACGTATCCATTGTGATGAAGTAATTAACTTTATAAAAAGTAATGAGTTTGAAAATATTGTTGGGGTTCTTGTTGAATCCAAAATTAAAGAACTGATGGATGAATTGGTAGAATTAAAATTATTAATAAATGCTTTGAAAGATAGCAACACTGACCTTATAAGACTGTTATCAAAACCAAGTGATAAACATTTGCTTAGCCAGGTGTCAACAACTTTTATGCCAAAAGATACTGTTACTTTTGCATCAATTGCTAAAAAAGGAATAAATACTCAAGAAAAAGTTTTTAGTTTACCTGATGCTACTATTTCTGAAAGTCCAGTTACTATTGCTACTGATAGGTCTGATGTACCTGCTTTCTCCCTGGATGATGATGTTAATCCTGTTAAACAAATTATCTCACACAAACAATTACATGAGGCACTTCATACTGTTAAAATGCAAGAAGTTATTGATCTTGCACTTACACCATATCTTAAAAAACCAGCCACTTATGACTTTGTTTCTAGTAAAATAGTTGATGATAATTTAATTTTAATTGTTAAACCAAAGAATAAACAGTCATCGGAACTTACTGTGGGTGATGTAGGCAAGGCTATAATGCTTAATAAAATGAAAATTCGTATTAACTCTATCAAACGTGGAATGGATAGTGTTGCAACATTCCATTGTGCTGATAAAAATTGTGCTGGACAGTTACTTGATTTAATTAATACAAAGCTTGTCGATAAATATGTCTTACTTCTAAAAGGATTAACCCCAAAATAATTATTTTTGGTGGTTTTAAAGATGAACTTCCATCTAACAATGATGAATTAAGAGATCATATTATTAGCATTAATGAAATTGACACAAATGTTACTGATTTATGCTGTAAAGTAGTCCGTAAAATTGATGTTAAAAATAAACTCATTAATATTGTGCTTGAAGGCGATCCAATTACATTTAATGCAGTTATGATTGAAAGTAAACTATATATTGGCTTAAAGGGATGTACGATCAAGGAATCCTTCCATGTTAGAAGGTGCTTCAAATGCGCATCTATAGGTCACAATTCAAATGAGTGCAAGAATGACACTCCTGTATGCTCATTATGTGCTGCGAGGGCCATGACACTAAGTTGTGCACTGCTACTCAGCACAGATGTGGAAACTGTATTTGCTTTAACAATACCACTAAACAAAATAGGTCTATTTTGCATGCTGCATCTGATCTCCATTGCCCATCATATATATCGGCTGTTGACAAATTGAAAAGTCGTACCAAGTATATCCACATTCCAAAGTAGCAATTAAGTAGAGAGAATATGCCAAAGAACAAGTACATCTTCTTATATTTAAAAACGGTAGTTAAAATTAAAAGTTCGATAATTACAACACCGGTAGCGTGGTGTAAGAGACACTATCACAGTTGGCAGCACCAATTCTTATACGGATTTAGGCGCAGTTCAACTACTGATGATGTCATCAATATTACGCAATGCTACGTAAATTTCCGTAATTCAAACACAAGGAATAAGGCATGCAAATTAAGTAAAGAATTACTTACATCAGATATCCTGCCTTCGCCTGAAGTTGCACTCGGGTAGGCCTCTAACCACTCCAGTCGGGGCTCCTTCCGGAGGAATTAGAGATGACACGTTGACGCTACCAAATGCGTCAGCTCCGGCTAGCTAAGGTAATCATGAGTCCTCATCCTCAGGCGTGAAGATCGGTAGTCCCAGGTGGCGGCAAATTCTTACCTATGTAGGGAATGATGGAAAAAGGTACAAGGTATGACACACAAAGGTTAAGCAAGCAAGGAAATCTACATAGAGACGATAACGATACGTCACCAAAAAGAAACGTCTACTTCACTTCACAAACAAGGCAAAAAAGCCGTTATCGCGAGAGAAGCGGAGAACTCTCCCACCCCATTGTCTAGTATTCCTCTAACCCTCTAGGGATACACTCACTGCGCAAGCTCACTACTCTGACGTACGGAAGTTCCGCCTAGTCCATTTAAAAATTCCCGCGCCTCGCGTATTTGAAAATATGGCGGGAAACTTCCGTATATCAAAAAACTTAACATAAAAACATGTTGAAGTGCAATGGCACGTAACAATCGCGACAAAGCCACAAAAGAAAAAATTTAAAAAAAGAAAAAGTCTGTTAGCACAGTAACAGCTTAAAATCTAAGTCCTAACTACCCTACATAAAACCTAACTTAAAACCTACAAAATGTTTATATAAGGCGCCACCTGGTTTTTTCGACCGATAACACGTCTACCGAAGTACCAGGAAACGGAATAGGTAGCCCGATAGTCTTTGACTACACTAATTATCGACAGCACAAATTTGTCGGGAGCATGAAACACTACTTAAACTAACACGGGTGCGACAAGTCGCCTAAACTATCTAAACCTATCTAACTAAAGCTAACATAAAAGTTGTCATGCGCAAACACACATGAGCGTTGCATCAAACTATTCTTCTTTTTGGCAAGAAGTGCCCAAATTTAAAAATGTTCATGGAGTGCGTCACTCTGCACTCTAGCAAATTTTGTTACTGGTACTTTGGTTTTCCAACGATGCACATTTAAAACTTGTCCATGACACAGTTGTGAATCAACAAATTTACCAAAAGTACCACCTACTAAATCCTTATATGCTAACCTGACAAATTACATTTCTAAATTGGGTTAGCTTTTTCACTTAATTTTCAGGAAAAATAATTCCCACGTCTGGTCATATATACCACACGTTAGGACGATAAAAAGATAAGACAAGATCTCAAATTGATGTTAAAGATAGTAGATAAGATAATGTTATTAAGCTTAAGTTGTTATCCTCAAAGGTAATGAATAAGATAACGGTATTAAGCTTTAGTTGTTATTTGAGATACTAGATAAGATAACGCGATATTAAGCTAAAGTGATTATTAGAGATAGTAGGTAAAGTAACATGAATTTAAACAAAAGTTATTACTAAAGATAACCGGTAAGATAACGCGAAATAACTCGAAGTTATTCCTAACGGTAGTCGGTAAGATAACGAGAAATTAAACCAAAATTATTACTAACGGTAATCGGTAAGATAACGATACTAAACTAAGGTTATTATTAAAGGTAATCAGTAAGATAACGATATTAAAACTAAGGGTATTATCAAAGATAATAAAGAAGACAAAGATATTGGCCTAGTTATTACCCAAGACAATGATAACAACAAAGAGTGGCTCCAGTAGAGCCGTTTAAATGGGATTGACTCGTGCCCTCTAAAAAGAGAAACCTGTGAAGCAAATCCGTTTGCAATAAACGGCACGAGAGACCGGCAAAGACATTTGGGTGCATCCCTGCACCCGGCGATAATCGATATCGGTGATCCTATCACCCGATATCCACACGGTATATAACGATATACAGATATATACACATTCACTCACACATTCACACACTCATACATACCTTCACTGCCAGTGCCCATGCACTGACAGCGGCACCGCATGACCCCACGAAAGATTCGCAGAGACATGGTCCAGGTGTCTGTGGAAACCTCCCGCGCAACCACACGGTGACTAACAGAAATGAAAAGGAAGTAGAGAAACAGGAACGGTAAAAAGAAGGAGGTTGGTTTTTTGGAGTGCATAAGAGACACTTCCAGGTAGAAGAAAGTAGAGGAAGGGCTCGCATTGAGCAAAAGCGACAGAGGGAAAGGTGGATAGCAAAGCGCTACTCAACCAGCCAGTGTGGTCAGTAGCTCGGAATGAGGGAACATCATTCTTATGTGGCAGACGGGTGTTCCGGGACAAGAACAGGTCCACCGAAAGAAGAATAAGGCATAGCGGAGATAGCGGGATAAGAAAAAAGTATAGTTTTTGGACAAGCGTCCAAGAGAAGGTAGAGAGTTGTCCCTATTAAACACAGCGCAGTCTGAAGGGCCACCTGCAATATTAATCCGACAAGATAAGGTATACACATTTTTAAAATTCACTAGACTCCTAAGAGAGCTAGTACGATCATTTTCCTAACGAGTACATTGACTACGATAAGAAAATCAGACAAAAGTTGACACAACAACTTACAAGTATCATTACAGATACAAACACACAAAAAGAAACTGTTTTAAGGTAGTATTTCATAACGGTAGCACCCTAAACACATAAAAATGCCCAATTATAAGCAGTTAAATACAGATACACTGTCCCCATATGTTAAAACAACCGAGAGTTTAATAAGATAACAATAAGAAGCAATAGCACCTCACCACAAAGTTCAATAAAAAACAACGAAAAAAAATGTTTATAAGTTATGTTGATTTAGTAGTAAAAGAAAGAAATAATGATGTAGTATAATGTGGGCGACTGCAATAATTCAGAAGAAAAACACATGGAATAGGTAGTCCTAGTCTTTGCAACTGCGAATATGAACTATTTCTTACAATGGCATAGGTCATGACTCCTATGTTGGCCCAAAGAAAAAAAATCATCCACTCAACATCAGCTAAAACCAATCATAAAAATTCAATGAGTTATTTCGACCAAAGTTACGACAATTACCACACAATTAAACCATATAAGAGAAATAACTAAGAACCAAATAATATGCAGTAGGAAAAGTTCGAGGGTTGATTAAATAAAACGACAAAGTTATATTTGGGGGTGTAGAGAATGAAGTGATATATATCTAACGGTATGGTGAAGGAAAAGTCAACCAAAAGAAAAAGATAGCTAAATTAAGGTAAGTAAAGTTAAACGTGTAAGAGGTTATATACTATATAAGAGAAGGAATAAGTAATTGAGGTTACTAATTGATGGTGAAAACAGAAAAATATTAGGTAAATCGTGAGGAGAATGGAACGTGAAAAACTTAAGTAGCATTTGGGTCGGCAGAGAATGGCTTAAGGTCTTTAATATGCCACCTGCCTTGGCGTTTTCCTTCAGCATCCTGAAGTTCGTAGATAAGGGGACTAATGACACGAGTGACCTTACAAAGAATGAATTTAGGGGCTAATTTTGAAGAAAATTTCTTAGATGCATCCGATAAGACATAATTCTTTTTCCAAACTTGTTCGCCCAAGGCGAAGGAAATATTTCGTTTACGTAGATTATAATGGTCCTTGCTCTTTTCGTAAGCTTTTAACAAATTTTTTCTAACGTCATTAAAGATAGAAGGTATGACTGTTGGTCTTTGTCCCAACGTACTTTATCGTCAAATTCAATTACGTTAGTATCATCAGGCACTAAACCATAGTAACTCCCATCGATTGGGGTATATCTTCCAAAAACAAGAAAAGACGGAGTGAATTGGGTTGCTTCGTGTTTAGATGTACGCAAAGCTTGAGCAATTTCAAAGATATGTTCATCCCATGTAGTATGGTCTGAATTAATATAGGATGAAATAGCGGTAATTAAAACTCGATTTACTCTTTCGGTAGGGTTTACTTGGGGGTGATATTTTGCGTTAAACCAAATTTTTTGTACTTTATAACTTTTAACGAAATTCTGAAAATCTTTAGAGATAAATTGTGCACCATTGTCACAAAGGATAATCTGGGGGACACCAAAGATAAGAAAGACATTTTGTTCTAGGAATTTAATTATAGCTGCAGATGTAGCTTTACGTAAGGGTTGTACCATAACAAATTTAGAAAACCAATCGGTAACCACTAAAAGATATTGATTACCTCTTTTCGATCGAGGGAGAGGTCCTAATAAGTCAAGCGATATTAATTGAAAGGGATAAGATACACGTTTAAAGTTACCCATTAAACCGGGACGAGCATCTTGTGAACTCTTATGGGAGCCACAAATTTTACAGCTTTTTATGTAGCGACAAACAGATTGCTTAAGTGTGGGCCAGTAATACAATTAAGATATTTTCGCGAGAGTTTTTGTAACACCAAGGTGTGCAGCTATGGGATCATCGTGACATAATTTGAGTACCTCACTGCGATTTGCAGTGGGCACGACAAGTTTCCATTCAGGTATATTCGATATTTTATGTGGGGACGAAGATTAAATTTATATAGTCTATTATTAGTTACACGGAAGGTAGGAAATTTGTCGGGATTATCGGAAACTTTTTTAATCATATTGAGGTACCAGGTATCCAGAATTAAATTTGGAAGGTTAAGAGAAACGACGTCACGAGATAAGGCATCAGGTACGATATTTAATTTGCCAGGCCTATGCCAAACGTCAAAAGTAAATTGAGATATATGCAAGTTCCATCTTGCCAAACGACCTGCGGGCTGTTTCAAGTTATTAAGCCAAGTGAGGGCTGCACAATCAGTGATTACGGTAAAGTGTGTACCTTCGACATATCCTCTAAATTTCTCGATGCCAAAGATAACGCCCAATAGTTCTCGTTCGGTAGCAGAGTATTTTTGTTCGGCAGAAGTTAAGGCACGGCTCGCTGTCCTGCTCCTTGTTGCACCTATCTGTAAGGGAGTAGAATTATACCAATTACCTCGGGACTGATGCACTGGCTGCAAACTCCGTCTCCTCCAGTATGGCAGAATCTAAACAAAACACTAAATTTTGCTTACCACAAACACATAGCCTAAGCTATAATCATTTAAGAGCATGAAACATCTAATAACTTCCTCAGGGGGGGGCTGACCGGTATAGCTTAACACAGTAGTGTACCATTTAATGCACTAAGTCACAACACACCAGTTCAATAAATAAAACAATTGTAAAGCAAAGTAGTTCTAATGTTTCTTTTAGGTAATATAGGTACAAAAAAAATATGTACCATAAAAAAAACATGATTCGACTTAGTTCCTTAATAAAACAATTCAAGTAACCAAACTATATACAAGGCGACTTAAACTTTCATAAGTCCAAATTTATATCAATTAATAAAACAATTCAATTAACAAAATTATTTACAAGGCGACTTAAACTTTCATAAGTCCCAACTTTTATATCAATTAATAAAGAATTAAATTACGTTAAATCTTTTACAAATAAATCAAATGCGCCGATAAGTGTTTGAGCTCATAACCTTATCAGTGTTACACTGTTTTATTAATACACCAAATGTGTACTAAGCACATTCTGCAAAGGTGCTATATTATACAAGTGAAATTAGATTGAGGTAAAGGTCAATTATAGATCAAATTTTAATGTCGAGTGACTGCGGACTTCGCAGGCATCCATTGACTTTCTAACAATTTAAAAAAATTAACTTTAAAACGTCCAGGAATGTTTTACAAATAAAATTTATAGTATTTACTCTTTGTTTAAACTAAAAGTTTTGTTCCAAACCCGATCCGATAAGAAAGATATAATTACCCAGTTACAACTTGTAGGAAAACAATGTCATCTGACTGCCAACAGCCAACAGCCAACCTAACCGACAGCTGCGTCCTTGACTCGATTTGACCCTTGCTATGAACAATGAAAGTGTAGCATCAACCCTTGCTCTCCATCTTGCACTTGTAATTTCGTCACGCGTGTTAAATTAAATTCGAATATTCATTCTTCATAATAGATTCCATTACTCAAGTCCAATTTGTTGCATCAGTCTTTAATTATATTTATTTCGATCGTACTTAACAGCTAAAATTTGTAATACCTCATTAGCCAAATTTTATTTAAAAGAAAGCTCTCTTACCACTAGCCTGCTGTAAGTTTCTTAAATAAACATTTTCAGACGAACTCGCTTCTTCGCAAGAATTATCATTATCAAAACGATTTTTCGACACATCATCTTGCTTGCGAGTTTAACTCAACAAGAACCAGAAAAACCACGATGGCCTCGAGTATGGCCGTCGGACCTCGAACCCCTACTCCGTTCTAATTTGTTCTACGCGCACTAGAAATATATACTTCCATAGATGTCTATGCTCCGTAAATAGGATTGCCTACCTATAAGGATATTAGCATGATTTTATACTGCTACACTACCCCCTCCCCACATGAGAAACTCTCACCATTAAGAAAACAAACTTTTCTGAAGAAAATCAGCCTCCTTTGAAAACATGGGGCCCCACCAGGCTAACCGGACAGCAAGGTGCAAACCCACCCCTTTAAAAAGAAGCAACTCCCCGCAGAAACGTCTCCCTTAGGTGTAGACAACTTTATTTACTAAGAATCTGGCTTTAGATCTTGCACATGCCAGATTCCAATATTCTTTCCGTTGCAATCCCGCAATCTGTAAGTGACTGTACCTGTTTGTTCAATGATTTTGCAGCGTACATATTTCGGTGCTAATTTCTGTGAAAATGCATCTGATGCTTTGGACTGAACCATATTTCTTTTCCACACATAGTCTCCCTTCTTGTACGTGACTGCTCTTCGTCGAGATCATATGTTTTTATTGCGCTGATACGCCCTGTGAGTCTTTCTTTCACTTCTTTAAATAAACTTGATAAATTATTTATATCTTGAACCAACTGTTCCTGGAATGAACATTTAGTTCTTGATCGGTAAATTCGGAGAGTCTTCCATAATACTCCCCGTTATTGGTATGGATCTCCCAAAATTTAAAAATGCTGGTGTGTGGTTAGTGACTTCACTAACTGCGTTGCGTATAGCGTGTCCTACTTTATATAAGTGTTCGTCCCATTTCTTGTGGTTGTCTGTGACATATGATCTTAAGGCTGTAACTATTACTCGGTTAGTTCTTTCCACCGGGTTCACTATGCGGGTGGTAGTTTGCGTTGTACCATATTTTTGAATTTTATATTCTTCTGTGAACTTTTTAAATTTATTACTTATGAACTGTGACCCATTATCGACGACTATAATTTGTGGCACTCCATAAATTAGAAATACTTGGTTTTCTAAGAATGTAGTTATACTGGAAGTAGTTGCTTGTTTGAGCGGTTGGACTAGTATATATTTCGTGAACCAGTCATGCACTGATAAGATGTACTGATACCCTTTGCTCGATCTTGGTAATGGTCCGATAATATCAACGGAGATCATTTGGAATGGGTATTTCACGTCCCTTTCCTTTCCCATTAATCCTGATTGAGTAAAGGTGGCAGCTTTTGCTCCTAAGCAGATTTGACACTTTCTGACATATCTACTTATATCTATCTTCATCTTAGGCCAGTAATACATTTCTGCTATTTTTGCCTGTGTTTTGTATGTACCAAGATGTGCAGAGGTTGATATATCGTGACATTGCCGTATTATGTCCTCTCGATTTGCACGTGGAAGGACTTGTTTCCATTGTATCAGGTTTGATTTTATCCTATGTTTAGCTTTTATGTACTTAAACAGCAAACCGTTTTCTACTTTCCAAGTTGGAAAGTTGTCTGGGTATCCTTCCACTTGTTGAAGCATTTTGTTGTACCATGGGTCGTTTTGGCTATTGTTCACCTGTATCATACTTATGCTTATGGGTGCTCTTGAAAGTGCGTCTGGGACGACATTATGTTTGCCCTTACGGTGTACTACTTTGTAAGTGAATTGTGATAATCTCAGGCTCCATCGTTGTAGTCTCCCAGATGGGTTTTTTAAGCCTGTCTAACCAGAGTAATGAGTAATGGTCGGTGATTACTGTGAAGGTATCTCCTTCTATGTATGGCCGGTATTTTTCCACTCCAAAAATTACTGCCAATAATTCTTTTTCGGTTGCTCCATATGCTCGTTCTTGTTTCGACAAGGACCTGCTTGCATATGCTATAACCTTCTCTTGCTCCCCTTCACCTTGCAATAAAATTGCTCCTAGTCCAACATCAGATGCGTCCGTTTGTATTATAAATTTTTGGGAAAAATCCGGACTAGTTAAAATAGGTGCACTGATTAACAACTCCTTTAAGCATTGGAAAGCACTTTCTGCCTCTTTATTCCATTTAATATTATTTTTTTTTTATTGAACGACCTTTAATGAGTTCTAGCATTGGATCAGCTAGTGTAGAAAAATTTTGGATAAACCTTCGATACCACCCCACCATTCCTAAAAATCTTTTTATTGAGCGTACCGTTGTGGGTGTTCGAAAGTTCGTTATAGCCTTCACTTTTTCCGGATCTGTACGTAATCCTTTCCTGTCGATTACATATCCTAGGTATCTTAGCGATGGTCTGCAAAATTCACATTTTTCTAAGTTTATAATCAGTCCGGCCTCCTTCATGGCCTTCTGTACTTCTTGTAGAGTTTTTATATGCTCTTCAAAAGTAGGCGATGCTATGATCACATCGTCGAGATAAACCCATACGTTATCAAAGCGTGGTCCTAATATGCTATCCATGAGTCTTTGTAAAGTTTGAGGACTGTTGCAAAGGCCAAACGGCAGTACGGTAAATTCATACAACCCTCTTCTTGGCACTGTAAACGCAGTTTTCTCACAAGACTCAGGCGTTAATCCTATCTGATAAAACGCTTTTTTTAGATCAATTGACGATAAGAATTTAGAATCCTAAACTTGTCTAAGATGTCGTTTACAAATGGTAAACCGTAGGCATCTTTTTTTGTGACAGAGTTCAGTTTCCTTCCATCAAAACACACACGCATGTCCCCATTCTTCTTTTTCACCAAAACTAAAGGCGAGTTCCATGGTGAGTTTGATGGTCTTATCACTCCTTGTTCTAACATCTTGTCGATTTCCTCGTTTAACTGCTTCAACATTGCTGGTGATATGGTGTGATATCGCTGCTTTATTGGTTGTGCATCTCCTGTATCAATGTGATGTATTGCTTTTGAGGTTCTTCCCAATCCAGGACCACTTATGGCTTTATACTGTTCTTTTATATCCTCCAGTAGTTTTACTTGTTCTGGGGTGAGATCTTCTGTTGAACATATTGCCTGTTGCGTTAACATTGAGATTTTTACGTTGTCTTCTGTTATTTGAAATGTATTATCTGCGAAGTTAGTTTTTAATTTAAAAACCCTACATACATCTGAGCCAAGTATCACACTTGCTTGTATTGCTGTCGAAACTGTAGCAATTATGTCTTGTTTCTTTTCGTTTATTTCGAGTGGTAAACGACTTGTCCTATCGCCGGTTGCTTTTTCCCATCGGCTGTTTCTAATACCGTATTAGTACTTTTTCTTATAATTTTTTAAACCTTGTTGTTCTAGAATTTGTAATCCCATATTACCTACTACTGTATGAGTTGCTCCTGTATCAAGCAGTGCTAGCAGCGGTTGATTTTTTATTCGCACATATATGAATGGTCGTGGATCTTGCTCTTTTGCATATAGCAGTGAATTAAGCTTCTTATTTTGTGGTCTCATGAAGTCCTTAACTTTCCTAAGCCATTGCTTCCACTCCATTTCGTCAGCCTTTATGCCTTCTTTTGCGTTTCGCCGTGGTGAAACTGGCAGATATTCGTTTTCTCTTCGTTGAACATTTAGGACAATTTGTGTATGTAACTTCCTTAGTTCCACATATGTAGCAAAATAGAGTCCCATCTTCCGGGCATCGGTGATACGTGTGTCCATTTTTGTTGCAGTTATAGCAAGCTAAATCTAAACTTTTTGGCTTTGGCCTAGTTTTAATGTATTTGCTGGCATTGTTGAAAGCTATTTCTCGCGTGTCTTTCTTGGTTGCTATCGTATGTAACGTTTTCATGTATGTCGCTGCTGTGTATGCTAAATCTGGTTCTAAAAGCGATGTGATTTTTGTGTCATTATGTCGAAATCTAAAATTTTGTTGTTTGGTTTCTTCTAATTGCAAACAAAGCTCAATTAATCTATCTAGTGATTCTGTATCTATCAAACTTAAATGGCTTGCATAATATGGTTGCAAATTCCTTCTGATGAAATATATTTGATCAGATGGCGAAGGTGTCTTGACTAATCTGTTAATTAAATTAACCATGGCGGCAATATAAATTATTGGCTTCTCGTCTTGACCTTGCTTTCTAGCTCGAATTTCTTCTAATAAAGCTTCATCATAATTCTTTGGTAGAAAATGCAGTTTTAATTTTCTTCTAGTTCCGCCCAAGTTTTTATGTTCACTTTCATGGCTCTGTACCACATAAGAGCTGGTCCTTCAAAGAGGTCTGCCGCTCCTCTCAGAAGTTGATTGTGAGTATAACCTCTAGCTGTACGCACTTCTTCAATTCGCTCCAAAAAAGCTTTTACTCCTATGTGTTTGGTGTCACCATTAAAAGTGATGTTCCATTTCCTTAAAGATTTGTCCACATATTGCCGAAAATTGTGTTCCTCTGCTGTAGCTGGTTGCGTATGCATTGACTGTGCATTCATAGTCTCTAAGGTGGTTATACGAACAGGATTTTCCGAATGTACTAGTCGTGCTATTGTAGCTACGGGACTTGACTGCTCACATGCTTCTAGGTTAGCCATTTGATTAATGTCCGCTTCTACTTGTATGTGAGATTCCATACGAGAGTTAACAAATGCTTCCATGTCATTTTGGAACATTGTTTCAGCATCAATGCCCTCTAACAAGTTCAAATATTCTAAACATTTACTGTTCAAAATATCCCATTGTTGTTGGTTATCTTTGGATACCTCCATATATTCCAATCTACGGCCTATATGTAGTAATTTTGCCTTTAATCTTTTATGAACCAGCTTAGTAGGTTTGTCTACAAAATCCAATACTGGTTGTCGTATTGTTGCTATAGCAGTTTCACAAAATTGAATTTGCTCACTTAAATCAAACTTCATTTCCGGGTACTTTTCTACTCTCTTTGGATCTATTTTTTCTTTTGAAACAAACGTTCGCAATATTTTTCTTTTTTCCTCAGCTTTTAATTCGTCGCTGTCTTTTCCCCTAATTGCCAATTCCCACGATAACTCGTCTGTAGACAAACAATTTATCCATGCCATTACTAACAAACAATTCTTTCAAACTGTACTTACAAATGGACGCAATTTTATGCAACAAAAAAAATTTTATTTAAAAAAACCTCCAACACTAACAATCAATTAATAACTGTTATGTCTCTGCAGGAATATTCCACGTACCAGATTGTTTATAATTAATTTACAAGACTCGCTTGTTCATATAATTATATTCGAATATTTTGAAAAAAAAATTCCAACAAAATAGGGTAGGTTGAAGATCAAGGGTTCCAGCCTTTGAAATGGTTTTGATGATCCCTACTTTTACACGAGGACAATATTCAGTTTCTATTGGTTTATGTTAGCGCTCCCAGATCTCTATTTCTAGGGATCAGAGGTTCTACCACAAAACGCCAATAGTCACCACGCCACCTACGCGACCTGTAGTTCGGAAAAAAATTTTTAATGTAATATTAATATATCACTAGCAATAGTTATTAAAACCTGTATCAAAATAATTTCTAAAATGTTTGTCTTATTTAATGAACTCGGTGTCAGTGCATAATTCTTCGTTTAGTACTTAATATTCAATTTTGAAATTTAAAATTCAACTGATCACTACTGTATTAGCATGCGTTAATGTCATTGCTATCTAAAAAATTATAAATTTTTTTTTTTAAATTTTTTAGACCAAATAAAATTACTATCAACTTCGTTGGTGTCACTTGTTAACGTTGGTTGCTATAAATATCTTTTGTTGGGCGGCTCGTGTCCCACGTAGCTCCACCCTGTTGGTTTTCTTTTTAGTTGGGCGCCACGTGTCCTGCTCCTTGTTGCACCTATCTGTAAGGGAGTAGAATTATACCAATTACCTCGGGACTGATGCACTGGCTGCAAACTCCGTCTCCTCCAGTATGGCAGAATCTAAACAAAACACTAAATTTTGCTTACCACAAACACATAGCCTAAGCTATAATCATTTAAGAGCATGAAACATCTAATAACTTCCTCAGGGTGGGCTGACCGGTATAGCTTAACACAGTAGTGTACCATTTAATGCACTAAGTCACAACACACCAGTTCAATAAATAAAACAATTGTAAAGCAAAGTAGTTCTAATGTTTCTTTTAGGTAATATAGGTACAAAAAAATATGTACCATAAAAAAAAGCATGATTCGACTTAGTTCCTTAATAAAACAATTCAAGTAACCAAACTATATACAAGGCGACTTAAACTTTCATAAGTCCAAATTTATATCAATTAATAAAACAATTCAATTAACAAAATTATTTACAAGGCGATTTAAACTTTCATAAGTCCCAACTTTTATATCAATTAATAAAGAATTAAATTACGTTAAATCTTTTACAAATAAATCAAATGCGCCGATAAGTGTTTGAGCTCATAACCTTATCAGTGTTACACTGTTTTATTAATACACCAATGTGTACTAAGCACATTCTGCAAAGGTGCTATATTATACAAGTGAAATTAGATTGAGGTAAAGGTCAATTATAGATCAAATTTTAATGTCGAGTGACTGCGGACTTCGCAGGCATCCATTGACTTTCTAACAATTTAAAAAAATTAACTTTAAAACGTCCAGGAATGTTTTACAAATAAAATTTATAGTATTTACTCTTTGTTTAAACTAAAAGTTTTGTTCCAAACCCGATCTGATAAGAAAGATATAATTACCCAGTTACAACTTGTAGGAAAACAATGTCATCTGACTGCCAACAGCCAACAGCCAACCTAACCGACAGCTGCGTCCTTGACTCGATTTGACCCTTGCTATGAACAATGAAAGTGTAGCATCAACCCTTGCTCTCCATCTTGCACTTGTAATTTCGTCACGCATGTTAAATTAAATTCGAATATTCATTCTTCATAATAGATTCCATTACTCAAGTCCAATTTGTTGCATCAGTCTTTAATTATATTTATTTCGATCGTACTTAACAGCTAAAATTTGTAATACCTCATTAGCCAAATTTTATTTAAAAGAAAGCTCTCTTACCACTAGCCTGCTGTAAGTTTCTTAAATAAACATTTTCAGACGAACTCGCTTCTTCGCAAGAATTATCATTTTCAAAACGATTTTTCGACACATCATCTTGCTTGCGAGTTTAACTCAACAAGAACCAGAAAAACCACGATGGCCTCGAGTATGGCCGTCGGACCTCGAACCCCTACTCCGTTCTAATTTGTTCTACACGCACTAGAAATATATACTTCCATAGATGTCTATGCTCCGTAAATAGGATTGCCTACCTATAAGGATATTAACATGATTTTATACTGCTACATCGCATAGGCGATTGGATGTTCTAAACCATTGCTTACCTGGAATAACATTGCACCTAACCCAGTAAGTGAGGCATCGGTTTGTATAAAAAACTTTTCATCGAAATTTGGAGAGATTAAGATAGGTGCTGAAGTGATTAATGTTTTAATTTGTTCGAAAGCCTGTTGGGATTCTAAATTCCACTCGATAGTTTGGGATTTCTTTTTATTTTTAATTAAAGCGGTAATGGGTGCGGATATAGTTGAAAGATTGGGTAGAAAAATGCGATAATAGCTAATCATTCCAATTAAGCGTTTGATTTCGGTAACAGTTTTAGATGTTTTAAATTTAGTAATAGCATCGACTTTAGCAGGATCTGCTCGTAAGCCTGTCCCATCGATAATAAAACCAAGAAATGTGAGGGACGAACGACAAAATTGAGACTTTTCCCAGTTTATCTTAAAACCTGCTGCGTTTAAACGTTCTGCAACTTCATCTAATGTGGCGATATGTTCATCGAAAGAACTTGAGATAACTAAGATATCATCTAAAAATTCAAAGGCACGTTCTTGATGTAAGATAGGACCTAACGTTTGATCCATAGTACGTTGTAAAGTTTGTGGAGCGTTACAGAGACCAAATGGCAAAAAATTATATTCGAAAAGACCTCGGCCTGGAACACAAAAAGCAGTTTTTTGACGAGAAGATAAGTCGAGAGGTATCTGATAAAAAGCTTGTCTAAGGTTGCACCCTACCCTTTTTCAGGCGTTATTAAAGGATAGGTGCACGACAGAGCATAAAAAATTATGCTCTGGCACAGCTAGCATCGACCGTCGTGGTTGCGTAGGCTGCATGAAACTTAAAATCTCGAGGGGAAGAGAATTGGTGAACTAATAACTGTAACATCAATAACTGAGAGAAAACTATAGACAAATTAATTAGCGTGTTTATTAAATTTTGTTAGATATTGAATTTTGAACAAAAATATCATAAAAGTTCTATGAAGTCATTTGAAATAGAATAAATCAGTAAAAATAATGAAACTTGTTTTATGTAACTAAAAAATGTAACTGTGCTTTTAAAAAGCGTAAATAAGTTAACGAATGAACTTGACTACCATAAGTTTCATGAAACATGTGGCTTACATATGGACAGTATGCGTCCAGTACGACTATATATAATTAGGAATTAAATGTTGCAAATAGTAGATAAATTGTCTGTAATATTAGTACGTTTTACAAATGAAAAATGAAAAGAAAATTTAATATTTGTAGAAATCAGTTCACCTTAATTTAGCGTGGATAAATTACTTTAGTTTGTCATACCTGACACGTGCATTGTAAAACATGTGTTGTTACCGTAAAATTCCTTGAACTGACCATCTGTGGAAATCCCAATTAAAGGTGTATAAACTGTAGGAGTCCCAGGTAGCATCAACGGCAAATGATGAGGTAGAATTTTGTGTGTAACTTCATAGATCCATTATTTTAAGAGAAATATTTAACCAAACTAAAATTTGTATGTTGAGGTAATGTAAATCAAAAATACAACGGCATTGTCATCTCCTTTAAAAACGACAGCAAAGCTAATTTGCATCATAGCGGAACTTAAATATAGGTATGAAGACATGAGGGTAGAGAACGACCCTGAAATATAACACGTGCATTAATTAAACACGCTATAACAAATGTAAAGGAATTTAAAATGTATCTATTTAATTCTTACCATCGGAAAAGTAATCCGGTGGGATTTGTAGTTTATTGAGGTAAGGAAAACGCTAAGCTAGACATCTGTAATAATATTTAGATGACTATTAGTTAATTATTTAATAAAGGAATACATACTTGTTTCGACCTCATGGTCAATTTTTGTCACCTTGAGTTTAAAACGACCTGTTGTCTACCAGAACCCAGACCAGAAAATGAAAACTTTTGCCAGTACGCTTTGACATGCAAACATCTGTTTTAATTATCAGAGAGGGGAATTTGAAGTTATAAGGAAAGGAAAGACCACAGAATTCTTTAGCAAAGTTAAACTATGAAAATAAATATCAAGAACACTGGATTATAGGCAACTTAACTAACAGGTATAAATATTTGAAACAAACACGGTACTTTACGAAATACTCATACCTTCCTATGTTCTGTGATTATAACTTATCTATTAGAAATAAAGTGTAAATTAGGGTTCGATGGACTTTTCTAGGTAAAATGTGAGGTTTAAAGAGAGAAATAAACTGAAGCTGGAACGTGGCATTTGCCATAGGTAAAATGACATGTTACACTGCCCCGGAACAAAAGAAAAAAAATATATGAAGATATATTTTTTTATGAAATCCAAAAGTGGATTAAAATCAAAGACTCATTAAAAGAAAATAAAAATGTAATTGGAAAGGAGAAAAAAAAATTTGAGAGAAAATGTATGTTTGAGAAAAAATGTTTGAGAGGAGAAAAAAATTACGTTTGAGAAAAAAAATTATGTTTGGGGAAAAAACTTGTGTTTGAGTGAAAAGGATTATGTTTGAGTGGTGGGATATCTAACGCGTATCACACGTCCCAAAGGGAAGTAAAATTGGTAAAGTCAAAAATCAGTGAAGTCAAAATTGGTAAGGACTAAACCACTCAACATGGGTAAAAAGGATTAGAAATAAAACAAAAAATTTGTAGGAAAAAAAACAATGGGGGGGTATAAGGAGGGCATAGCTGTTGTAAATCAGTTATGTATGTAAGTGTGGGGGGCTAGATATGATATGTCATCAAAAGAAAAAATTTACATCAAATATGTGTAATGTTACAAAAAAAAATTTGTTAAGAAAATTTATGTTTAGTAATATTTAAGTTAAGGTAGGTATATTTGGAAAATTTACTAAATTTATATTAGTGCCTGTATACGGCTTTAAATCTTTTATGTGCCAGTTATTTGTCTTTGACCCATCTGGGTTAGTAAGATTATAAATTAGGTTAGAAATTTTTTTATTAACTGTACATAAAATATATTTAGGTGCAAGTTTTGCAGTAAAGGCATCAGTGGCACTAGACAATACTTTGTTTGTCCTCCAAACTGTATCACCTACATTGAAAGTAAATGGTCTACGTCGTAAATTGTAACGACTAGACATTTTTTTATAGGCAAGATATAATCTATTTTTACATCTTTGAAGAGATTAAAAGACCTTGTCGGTCGGTAGAATATGCGATCCTATCTTCAGGAATTATATCTACGTCATCAGATGGTTTATAAGACGAATAATAAAACTTCCCTGAAATAGGTACATGTCTACCAAAATTTAAAAAATTTGGCGAAAACCCGTCACCTCATGTTTTGCTGAATTTATAGCATACTGAATTTTGCTATATTCTCATCCCACATGTTGTGTTTTTCGACATATGATCTAATCGCCGTACCTACAGTTTTATTTATTCGTTCTACATAATTACATTGTGGGGAATATACTGCAGTGTACCATATTTTTCAACATTATATTTGGCAATTAAATTTTTAAAATGTTTCCAGATAGTTGTGATCCATTATCACATATTATAAATTTAGGTACCCGTAGGTCAGAAATACTTTATTTTCGACATGTTTTTCGATATTTGTTGCGGTAGCACTACGTAAAGGAAATAATAAAGTGAATTTAGAAAACCAGTCTCCTACTACAAGTAACCACTTGTGTCCTTGTTTTGACCTAGGAAGGGGTCCTATGAGGTCTAAAGCAATTGTGTGAAACGGAAATGTAACATCTTTTCTTTACCTGCTAAACCCAATGGTTTCATATTCGATGCTTTTGTGCTCCACATATTAAACACTTTTACAATACCTCATGACATCATATTTCATTTTAGGCCAGTAGTAATTTTCTTGAAGTCTAGCTAGTGTCTTATAAAATCCAAAATGTCCAGCAGTAGGTGGATCATGACAAGTAGAAATTACTTCATTTCTTTGTTTAATAGGTACTAGGATTTTCCAATTATTTATATTCGTAGTTAACGGTAAATTTGAAGGTAGGAATTTGTATAACAAACCGTTTTCTATTTTCCATTGCGGATAGGTATCTGGAGAAATTGTAATTTTATTTTTTAATGATACATAGTAATCATCTATGTTAGCTAAATCTATTTCTA
The DNA here is from genome assembly GCA_036346225.1 of Platerodrilus igneus. Lineage (NCBI taxonomy): Eukaryota > Metazoa > Arthropoda > Insecta > Coleoptera > Lycidae > Platerodrilus > Platerodrilus igneus. Next base: position 2,898,893 of record JARFIW010000156.1, read on the forward strand.
AGGTATTTAAATTTACTGTGTTTTCTTGTGTTGATCGACTAAGGAATCAGGTATTACATGTAACTTGCCTTTACGGTGAATTAAATCGAAGGTATGTTGTCTTAAACGGGTGGCCCATCTTGCCAGTTTCCCAGAAGGATTTTGGATATTATTGAGCCATAACAGACTGTGATGATCTGTTATGACTGTGAATTTTGTTCCTTCTATCCACGGACGGAATTTTTCTATAGAAAAAATAACTGAGAGACATTCGCGTTCTGTAACGGAGTAATTGCGTTCAGAACGTGTGAGTGATCTGCTTACGTAAGAGATAATGTGATCTTCACAATTTAGATTTTGTAATAGAACTCCTCCTAAACCAGTATTTGATGCATCAGCTTCTATCGTGAATGGTTGACTGAAATCAGGTTGAGATAAGATAGGCTCAGATACTAGGATTTGTTTTATTTTTAGAAAAGCTGACTCAGCCTCGGAATTCCAAACTATTGGTAGTTTTATCTTTTTGCCTTTTAACAGATCATTAATAGGAGACATAAGGGTAGAAAATGATTTTATAAACCTTCTATACCAACTAACCATGCCAACAAAACGTTTAATTTGTGTGGTTGTTTTAGGTCTTGGATAGTTAGTCATTGCTGAAATTTTTTCTGGATCTGTTCTAATAGAATTTGAACCAACAATGTATCCTAGGAATTTTAATGTTTTTTTAAAAAATTCACATTTTTTGATTTATAGTTAAATTTGCTTCTTTTAGACGGTCACGAACTGTTTCTAATAATTTAATGTGTTCAGAAAATGTTGAAGATATGACTATAATATCGTCGAGGTAACAGAAAATATGGGGTTCCAACTCCGGTCCAAAAATAGTATCAACGAGACGTTGTTGTGTTTGAGCAGAGTTTCTTAAACCGAAGGGAACTGTAACGAACCTAAATTGGCCTCTGGAGATTACACTAAAGGCTGTTTTGTCCTTAGACTGTGTAGTTAAAGGTAGCTGCCAAAAGCTATGTCTTAAATCAAGACTAGAAATGTATGTAGCACCTCTTAGCAAATTCAAAATTCGGTCTACATTAGGCATGGGGTAGCTATCGTGGGTAGTTATTTCATTTAGAGCTCTTCCATCAAAACAAACTCTATAGTCACCAGAAGATTTTTTAACTAGTAAGATGGGAGAACACCAAGGTGAGGTACATTTTTCAATTACACCCAGCTCTAACATTTCATCTAATTTAACATTAAATACCTTGGCGTAATAATCGACCGAAAATTAACTTTTAAAATGCATCTACAGATGGTTATAAATAAAGTAAGCAAAAAGGTTGGATTTCTGAGAAGAATTAGTGCAAAGTTATCAAGTTTTGCTCGAATAACTTTATATAGAGCAATATTTTATCCACACCTAACATATTGCAGCACCATCTTATTTGTCTCAAACCAAGGTGATTTGGAAAGATTGCAAAAGATACAAAATCGTGCAATGAGATGTTTATTAAAATGTAGCAGATTTGCCAAAATCCGTAAAATGTTAGAATGCCTTAATTTTTTAAATGTTCAGGAACAAATGAAATATAATAGTATGGTTTTTATATATAAAATTATAAATGGTTTGCTGCCTTCGTACTTGGTTAGCAACTTAATTAAAGTGTCAGATATACATAACTACAGCACAAGACAAGCAGACAATTACTATATATACAAGAAGAATAAAACGATAACCACAAAAAATGTATTTCATTATGGCGTTAAGATATATAATACATTACCAAAATCAGTTACAAATCAGCCTTCTCAAAGAAAATTCAAGAGTAACTTAAAAAAATATATTTTAAGTTGTAGAAATGAAAACTAATTATATTATTAACTGTATTTTAATAATTTGCTTTATAGTGTAATATTTTGTTTTATACTTTATCAACCTATATTGAGTTATGCAATAAATCTACTTACTTACTTACTAGAATGTAATGTAAATCAAAAATACAACGGCATTGTCATCTCCTTTAAAAAACGACAGCAAAGCTAATTTAGATCATAGCGGAACTTAAATATAGGTATGAAGACATGAGGGTAGAGAACGACCCTGAAATATAACACGTGCATTAATTAAACACGCTATAACAAATGTAAAGGAATTTAAAATGTATCTATTTAATTCTTACCATCGGAAAAGTAATCCGGTGGGATTTGTAGTTTATTGAGGTAAGGAAAACGCTAAGCTAGACATCTGTAATAATATTTAGATGACTATTAGTTAATTATTTAATAAAGGAATACATACTTGTTTCGACCTCATGGTCAATTTTTGTCACCTTGAGTTTAAAACGACCTGTTGTCTACCAGAACCCAGACCAGAAAATGAAAACTTTTGCCAGTACGCTTTGACATGCAAACATCTGTTTTAATTATCAGAGAGGGGAATTTGAAGTTATAAGGAAAGGAAAGACCACAGAATTCTTTAGCAAAGTTAAACTATGAAAATAAATATCAAGAACACTGGATTATAGGCAACTTAACTAACAGGTATAAATATTTGAAACAAACACGGTACTTTACGAAATACTCATACCTTCCTATGTTCTATGATTATAACTTATCTATTAGAAATAAAGTGTAAATTAGGGTTCGATGGACTTTTCTAGGTAAAATGTGAGGTTTAAAGAGAGAAATAAACTGAAGCTGGAACGTGGCATTTGCCATAGGTAAAATGACATGTTACAAGGTCGATAGATGAGATAAATTTTGCGTTTCGAAGCCGACTTAAAATTGAGTCAGTTCTTGGTAAAGGATAAGCATCTGAGACAGTCACGGAATTCAACTTTCTGCCATCGAAACAGACACGCCATTCGTCATTCTTTTTCCGAACTAATAATACGGGAGAGGTCCACGGTGAATTTGAAGGAGAGATAACACCAGATTCTAACATTTTGTCTATTTCAGCATGTAAATGCTTTTGTAAGGCAGGTGATAAGGGATATTGACGTTGCTTAAAGGGAAGGGCATCACCTGTAGAGATAACGTGTGTCGCAGTCGTAACACAACCAAGTTCAGAGGTATTAAGTTTGCGAAATTTGTCGATTGTAGCGTTAAGAGTTACATTTTGGGAGTCAGTAAGAGAAATTTTGTTAGATATTCCTGTAGATGCACAAGAATTCGTTTTAATAGAGGTTTGCCATGAAAAATCCTGGAAATAAAGTGATAGATTAAAAAGTTTACAGAAATCAACGCCTAGTAGAAAGGGATAAGCTAATGCAGGCACAATCAAAAATAAAACATCACGTTCAAGAGATTCTACTCGAATTTTTAACTTAAGGGAACCGGTTACATGTATTTGATTATCGTCAGCTAAATTTATGGAAGTTTTCTCGGGAATAATTTGAATTTTGATATTTTGTTGAGATAATTGATGTAAACCTTCGTTATTTATAAGAGAACATGAAGAACCTGTATCCAATAAAGCAATTACATCTAAGGAACCAATTGAGATAGATAAGTGTGGACGGTTATCGAAGGGTTTTTTAACAAGTTGTGAAACGGCAGCAGTCTTTTATGGTAAAAGGAATTGACGGTTTGTAACCACTTAGACCACTCAGCTGGAGTAGTATAGCATAATTCCTCTAATAAAGGTAAGGCATTTTGTACATTAATAGTAGCGGTATTATTATTAGATAAATTTAATGACGGTACAACGTTAGAAGTAGTTTTATAATTTGAATTTATTGGCGTCTGGGTCCGTTGAATGATTGGTGTTGAGGGCGATTTTGGATCCTTGAGATATTCACACCCTGATTTGAAATATCTCGACGGGAGTTTTCCGATACGTTAGGATTACAGTTGGTGCAGTTAGATTTGTAGATATTTGTGCGACCACAACCATAACAAAAAATATTTCTAGGGTATGTGCAGACATTATAGTTATGTCCACTTCTCTTGCAGTTCCAACAGGTAAGTGAGTTATTAGTAACGGTAGAAGGAACGTTAAGGGTAGAGATAGTTTATGGGAAGCTCGAGCTTGGCAAGCTAAATCAGGTTCTAGAAGACCAGATAGTTTCTCGGGGGGTGGTCGATATTTGTTAATCCTTGACTTCACTTCCTGGAGAGAACGACATAGGTCTTTAAAGTGGGCTAACGACGAGATTTGCTGCAATGCCAAACGTTCTGAGAAGTAGGGGTTTAAATTTCTAAGTAATTGATCGATAATTTCGGGTTCTGAAGGTTTTTTGTCGAGTCTGCTATATAAAGCTTCTAGTGAGGTAATAAAAAAAACAACATTTTCGTCAGGACCTTGGGTTCGGTTACGTATTTCGTTCCAAAGGTCGTTAATATAGCCTAGTCTCGTTTTAAACACGCAACTAACTCCTCCCAGGTAGAAATTTGGTCTCGTATGTTTTTGTACCATATTAACGCTGAGTTTGCGAACAAGTCACCTGCTGAGACAAATAGGTCCTGGTTGGTACACCCGCGAGAGATTTTGAAATCATTAATACGATCAAGAAAAGATGATAAAGAGACCTGCGAATCAAACTCTTCGAAAGTGAGACCCCATTTGTATACAGGTATAGATTTTCCTAATGGTTTAGGTTGGGCAAGTGCGAGGTTTGAAAAGGGTAACGATATATCTACGTCTGCATTAGGATTAAGTCTTTCCAGAACAATCCCTTCAAGCAATAACACCTCGGACAACAAACTTTGTTTAGATTGAGTCGCTTGGGCATCGTCATATAAAGATAATAATTCGACACGCTGTTTGACGTGCGTTATTCTCGAAGCCAATCTCCCTAGCTCGATATCACTAGCACCAGGATCTGTTCTATTTATTATACCCGATATGTCATCTAAGGACAATTTAATTTCCGATACGTTAAGGGGCCAGTCGCCAACGGGTTTCTTTAAGATAGCCACGCCTTTGGTTTCCTGTGCTAAAATAGCCCTGAGCTGGGATCTCCTGTCATTTTGATTACTAGCGGCGATAATATTCCTACACTCCAGCTCGTAAATTAATTCCAGCGATTTTAAATGAGAAACGTTCATCGTGAATAGAATTTTCGAGACCCTATATATATAAAATATGCGATTTTGACACAGATCAGAAGGTTATAAAAACGTTACAGCTATTTTAAGTTAATACGATACGGTATTTAGGGGAGGAACCTTGTTAAGAACGTCACGGTAAAGAATAATATGCAAATCTTAACACGTTGATCAATCAAAACACCAAAGAAACACATTTAGAACTATATGCGAACAAGGCCAGCATTCAACAAGGGATATCTCCTCGATAAGTCACAGAAAGCCCTCCAAATTAGAAAATACACGCAGGTGATATGTTATTTAACCTATAAAAGCAACAACCCATAGTCAAACACTTCTTAAAAAGATATAGAAACCAATTTATTTCACTCAGTGTTTTCAAAAGGTATTCTAGAGGTCAAATCGTTACGTTAAACGTTTTTTTAAACATAAGGTTTCTTTAAAAGGGGAGTTTAAATATTAGTTAAACAAGTGATTGATTAAAACGCTTTAAAAGACACTAAAAACTTAGGTAAACAAGAGTTCTATATTTAGGCAAACAATTTTGTTATTAAATAGGCATTTTTTAAAATGTAACATACAAGACTGCATTTAAGTTTCAAAAAAACGGGCTTTTAAGGTTAAGAAAACAACAAAAGTTATATTTTATTAGATAATTTTGTAATAACTATATTTAAAGGTATCTAATCAAGGTAAATACTTATTTGTAATACTTACAGGAATAAAGCAAGGTTAGTATACATCCTTGTAAAAATTTGAAGTTTTATATAGACACTACACACATTTTTTCAGATAATTGACACATATTTTAGGCAACTGTAGTTATGATCTTTATTTTAAAATTTCAATAAGGTAAATAAATTAACATTTTTTTTAGATAAAAAGGTACAAATTACAATAACAAAGTGACCGTTTTCATTACAAACGCTAATCTGTCAATTGCTGAAAATTTTCTGGGGAATTTTTGCAAGGTACCAACTGAAATAAAACTTCACAGATATCTTACTGAACATAGATAATGAAATTTATGGATATTATTTAAATGAAAAAGCTTGTTTAATTATTAATTAATACATTCCATAGGCATACAGAAATCATACCACCTAAATAACACGCTGGGCAGCCAATTCTTATATTTAAAAACGGTAGTTAAAATTAAAAGTTCGATAATTACAACACCGGTAGCGTGGTGTAAGAGACACTATCACAGTTGGCAGCACCAATTCTTATACGGATTTAGGCGCGGTTCAACTACTGATGATGTCATCAATATTACGCAATGCTACGTAAATTTCCGTAATTCAAACACAAGGAATAAGGCATGCAAATTAAGTAAAGAATTACTTACATCAGATATCCTGCCTTCGCCTGAAGTTGCACTCGGGTAGGCCTCTAACCACTCCAGTCGGGGCTCCTTCCGGAGGAATTAGAGATGACACGTTGACGCTACCAAATGCGTCAGCTCCGGCTAGCTAAGGTAATCATGAGTCCTCATCCTCAGGCGTGAAGATCGGTAGTCCCAGGTGGCGGCAAATTCTTACCTATGTAGGGAATGATGGAAAAAGGTACAAGGTATGACACACAAAGGTTAAGCAAGCAAGGAAATCTACATAGAGACGATAACGATACGTCACCAAAAAGAAACGTCTACTTCACTTCACAAACAAGGCAAAAAAGCCGTTATCGCGAGAGAAGCGGAGAACTCTCCCACCCCATTGTCTAGTATTCCTCTAACCCTCTAGGGATACACTCACTGCGCAAGCTCACTACTCTGACGTACGGAAGTTCCGCCTAGTCCATTTAAAAATTCCCGCGCCTCGCGTATTTGAAAATATGGCGGGAAACTTCCGTATATCAAAAAACTTAACATAAAAACATGTTGAAGTGCAATGGCACGTAACAATCTCTTGGTGCTACTTCCAAAATGTCCGAGGCATTAGAAGTAAACTTATTCCTTTCTTTGCAGCTGTCCACGACTGTGAATATGATATTGTTGCATTAGTAGAGACGTGGCTAACTGTTGATATAATGAATTCAGAAATTTTTCCGGAGCAGTATGTTGTATATAGATCAGATCGTAACTATCATGACTCTGGTCTCACACGTGGTGGTGGATCTTTGCTTGCCATAAGGAATTGTTATTCATCACAATGTCTAGACTTAACTGTTATTAAGCGCAATTTGCCTGGTATTGATATCGTCAAATGTAAATGCAATATTAAGTTTAACTCTGTTTACATTTTTGTAATTTACATTCTACCGTCGATACCTATTCTCATGCTGGAAATGTTACTGGAATACTTAGAGAAATATGCCTTGCATGAAATTTTGATTTTGGGTGATGTTAATGTACCATTTTATAATAGTAAATGTTACAAAAATGATAAAGCACGGTTACTTCAGAATTTGGAACGATTTCTAGATGTGGTACAATACAACAGTATTGTTAATAGTAAAGGTAGATTACTAGATTTAATTTTTTCTAACATTTCTTGTGCTATTACTGAAGATCAGTCACCCTTGATTAAACCTGATATCTACCATCCACCTCTCCAGATACATCTAGCTGCTACACTATCAAGTAGTAAATTCCCCCTTGGAGATGCTATATCATATAACTTTAAGAAAGCCGATTATCTGAATTTGTATCAAGCTTTACTAATGACTAACTGGTCCTTTCTTGATAATTTTGTTAGCTCGAATGATGCCTGTAATGCATTCTATGATACATTATTGGGTCTTCTTGATAAATACGTCCCTTTATATAAATCCAATAGGCATAACTTTCCACAATGGTTCGCACCAGAAATTATTAGTCTAATTAGACAGAAAAATACTGCTTTCAGAAAGTACAAATGCTGGGGTACTGTTTATTATTCCTTTGAATTTAAGAGGTTACGTGTTTTGCCCAAAAGTCTGATCCCGAAGTCGTATAGTGATTATGTCCAACTAATGGAGCATAAACTTAGGGATGATCCTAAATCATGTTGGTTCTTTATTTGTATTAAATGTGCTAAAACCCGTATACCAGTCAAGTTATTCTATGCAGATCATTTTTATGATACCCCAGAGTCAATTGTTGAAGCTTTTAGAAGTTATTTCGCCAGTGTTTATATACCATTCATTTACATTTCCAATGCTCCACCCAAAAGTACTACATTGGCCAGGAGGCGAGTTTTTTGTTGCCCGGAAATTTAGAATTTTGCCGAACCCTTGCCGTTTCAGGCAAGGTAGGGATCTTTAACGTGCGTGACAACACTCACACACGGGACCTCCATTTAACCTCTCATCCGAACGAGGGCGTAATTTTTGTGAAAAATGCTCACCTGCCATTTTTCAAGCAGTCGGCCGTGTCGGGATTTGAACCCAGGACCTTGGGATCCGTAGTCTTACGCTTACTACATTGATCCACGGCGACGCCTAGTGTTTATATACCTCGTGTAAACCCGTATATCATAGATTATGAGGGTGTAAATGCAAGGACTGACTTAAATTTGAATTTAAAAGATATATCTGCTTCCGTGGTTGAACTCTGCATGCATAAATTAAAGAACACATTCACATCAGGAAATGATCAAATTCCTTCTTTTCTAATTAGGGATTGTGAGCTTACTCGCTATCATTAATCTTCAATTTATCACTTAAAACTTCTTCTTTTCCTGCAAAATGGAAATCTTCTTTAATTTGTTCAGTTCTGAATGAAGGTGACTCAGCGTGTATTAAAAATTACCGTTCTATATCTATTTTGTCCAACTTCTGCAAAGTTTTTGAGATGATCCTTTTCACTCATATTTTCTCAGCCGTTAAACATACCATTTCCCCATCTCAGCATGAATTATTTCTAAGAGGTCGACGACAACTAATCTGTTACATATTACCCAAGTCATCTCTGAAACTTTGGATGCTAATGGTCAGATAGATGTAATATACACTGATATATCTAAGGCCTTTGACCATATCAATCACTCTATCTTGTTATCCAAATTATATTCCGTTGGGTTCAGTTCTACCATAATAAAAATTTTTGGCTCTTATTTAGAAGAACGTATCCAGTATGTTACTTATAATGGTTTTAAATTTAAATCTTTTCTTGCAAGTTCGGGTGCTCCGCAAGGTTCCAACCTGGGACCCCTCTTATTTCTTATTTTCTTTAATGATGTGGTTGGGAATATCAGTTGTGGTAAACTACTATATGCTGATGATCTGAAACTATTTTTACAGATTCACTTGCTTGAGGATTGTCATAAATTACAAGTACAGTTGCAGCAGTTAACTGTTTGGTACAATAGTAATATGTTAAATCTTAATCCTAATAAATGCCATGTTGTTACGTACACCAGAAAATTAAAATCTACTGTTTTCACATACCGCATAGAATCACATATTCTACAGAGGAATTATAAGACTAGTGATCTTGGAGTTTTATTTGACTCGTCACTTACATTTACCCCTCATATCAACAAAACTGTTAGTGAATCTTTCAAGATATTAGGGTTTATTATAAGAAATTGCAAAGATTTTTCAAGTATTGAGGTTTTGAAAATCTTATATCTAACACTAGTCTGGTCTAAACTAGAATATTGCAGCATTATTTGGTCTCCACTTTATGAGTGCCACAAAGCACTTATTGAGTCTGTCCAAAGGAAACTTCTTAAGTTTCTTTATTGTAAAGCTGAAGGCATATATCCTGCACAAGGTTATAGTCAAGATTTGCTTTTGAATAAGTTTCAGATATCTTCCTTGGATACTCGTAGAAAAGTTATAGGACTGACTTTTCTTTATAATTTACTCCATGATAAAATTGATTCAGCTGAACTTGTCTCCTTCATCAAATACCAGAACAGTATCTAGAGATTCTCGCACGCTTTACATACTGCCAGAACAAATTTACTTTGTAAATCGCCTATTTATGCGATGTGTTCTAATTATAATAGTATTTGTCATAGATGTGATATAAATTTTAATTCATTAAGTTATATCTAAGAAGTGTTTAATTTGTTAAAGTAGGATTGCATGCGTATAATCTTTTTCTTGTATTGTTTCCTGTAATTGGGTTCTTACCTATTGGAAATGTTTAAATAAATAAATAAATAAATTAGGCAACGTTTATCATCATATGGACTTAATGCAATTTTTTCCTGAATTATTGTAAATACATCATGAGCGTAGGAACAGAACGTTTCTTTTCTTTAAAATCTTTTAAATATGAAACATAGTCTTCAAATTTTTTTTCATTTTTTACTACATTATATTTGATACCTTTGGATTTTTTTATAACACCGTGATTACGTATTTTATTTTCCTTCTCATTTGGATTGCATTCCAACTTGTAACTATACATTTTTGATTGTAACCCTGCAAAATGTGTTATTATTACACAGTTTGTTTCATCCTTCAAGAGCCTCAAAGCTTTGTTGTTAACCTGAGATATTCCATAGCGGTTATTTACATCATACCCAGAAGTGTCAAACTTTGAGAGATTTGACTTAATCAGTTCGTAATATACATCGTCACAAGTTAACTCATAAATAATCGAATCGGTATCGCTATACATGAGCTTACAATTTTCCACCTTCAGGATTGGAAGCATAAAATTGTAGTGAATATTGTACATACAAATTTTAGATATATCTAATATGGACATACCAACATATTCTTACAATTTAAAAGTTCATAATTACAATCGCGCTATCGCGGCATAAGCGACGCCACGGACAGGTGGTATCTCCAATCTTTACACCGGTTTTAGCACGCTCATCTGTCAATGACGTCACCAATATACTAATTAAATGCGCAATTTGCGGAAAAATATATATTAAATTAGCGAACAGATTAAGCAAATAAAGTACTTACATAAGAAATCCGACGTCCTGCGGGGTTGAGTTAAAGTTGGCTTCTGTTGACGTCCATCAGGGCTACTGATGGCCCCTTTTAAGGCAATTAACGGAGGGTACGCCTAGCGTCCTTCCAAATGGCTTCGACTGGATCTCAGGGCTCCATTCCGGAGTGTTTAAAGATGGTGCTCCGGCGTGGAATGCGGTTCGGCAAGCTGCAACAAATTACCTCTACCTATGTAGGGAAAGGGCAGGAACAGGTATAAGGACGACAAACAAAGATAATCAAAGGCAAGGATCTACATAAATACGAGATAAGGCACAATACGATACCTGACACCACCACACTGTTCGAAGTTTTCCGGCAAACCGCCACGTTACAGAGAGCACCGGAAAAAACCCCACTTTTTGTCCTTTCACGCGTCGGCGCGAAATTATTCGTCCAACCCACTTTTGACGTAACGGAAATACACGCCAAGTCTTTTGAATTTAAGGTGGGAAACTAACGCACATCAAAATTAAGCTAAAGAATGTTTAGTGCCAAAATGGCACGTAACAATATAATGGTTTATTAAAGATTAATTCGGTTTTGTTTAGCTCAATAGCCATTAACTCATCATCGAAAATTGTGTAACTATGAAACATGGGGCTTGCCATCCAATTTTTCGCTCCATAACGACCACCACCACCACCCCCCACCACCCCCCAACGCTTAAAAAGGTTTACAACACGATGCTTTCGAATATTTTCCATTGTTTTTCCAAATACTGCATTGTTCATTAATTTGAATAAACTTTTCTAAAACTCATTACTTGCAAGTTTCCGAAGCTCAGTATTCAAATCAATATAGGGCTTTAACCAACAACTTTGTTTAAATTTTAGAACTCGATGGATTTTTGTTAATTTAAGCCCATTTAACAACACCTTTTTTTAAGTTTGGTAAAGTCTAAACGTTTTAATGAATACTATCGTCGAAATGAAACGAAAAGTTAACAAAGTGAGGCAGCGCTTAAGATTGTACTGAAAAAGATAGTGAAAGAGAAATGGACATTTTAAGCGTGCATGTTCGAAATATATAGTCTGGAAACAAAAATAAGTTAAAGTACGCCGGTTGTTCAATAAGTCCTTAGAAAATCCAAGAGATGGCGCTCGTAGTACCGAAAATACATTTTTCAAAGTAAGCAGCACTCCTAACTAGTTGGCTGTTACAGTTTCAGCCGTATCCATCACATAATTTCATTTTTGTTGTTGATTGAAGTAAAAACTTTCATTTAATTACTACAATGGATAAAAGTGAGTTTCGAACAGTGATTAAACACTTGCATTTAAAAGGGTTAACAGAGAAAGAAAACAATACTGAGTTGAATGAAGTTCGCGGCACATCTGCTCGTGTGTTTGCAACTGTTTACAATTGGGTGAATGAGTTTAAACGTGGTTGTACATCCACAAACGATGAACATCGTTCCGGATGCCCTGTGGAAGTGTCTACCCTCGAAATGATTGACAAAATCCACGATATGATTTTAAATGATCGATGAATAAAAGTGCGCGAAATGGTTATGGCCACAGGAATATCGCTAGGCACAGTCGCTTCAATTTTGCACAAAAAATTGGCTGCGAAAAAAATCTCGGTAAGATGGGTGCCGCGTTTGCTCACAGTGGAGAATAAACGCAATCGTGTGGTTGATTCTGAGGCTGTTTTGGCGCTTTTTCGTCGCAATCATGAGGATTTTCTGCATCGATATATAACTGCCGATGAAACGAATACATCAATACACTTCAGACAAAAGAACACTCAACTAGGAGGTCATCCCAAACAAATGCATATTTTGAGGAGTTTCCGAAATTCTATTTTTTTAGACAGCTTAAAAAATTTGGAAAAACGCTTAGAAAAATGTATAGAACTGAAGAGATTATGTTGAAAAATACAAAAATCTACCCAAAAAAATGTTTTTTCTATTTTTTTCTAAGGACTTATTGAACGACCCCGTATCTAAAGCACAAAGACTGAATAAAGTGGAATACTGCGAAAACAGTAAAAAATTCTTATTTATGATGTCAACATCAAGTAAAGTTAAAAAAAGGTTGGATCATAGACTCAGAGGGCAACTAGTCACATTGCTTATGATGAAAGTTAGTTTATTTCTCTGGAACATAAGAAACGTGAACTCCTTCATGTGGCAAACAGAGCAAGTGTAAAGGTGTGTGTCATAGGTACGTGTAAAATGAAGTTTATGAATGCCGAGGGTAAAGGAGATCTACTTTCAGTAAAGAAATTTTTAGAAAAAGGAAACACCGTTAATTTCTCAAAAGGTGTCTGTGAGATTTTATACAACATAAAGTAATTGCAGCAGCAGATGGAGAATTGAATTTATTTTGGTTGCACCAGCAGAATTCAAAGAAAATTTATTCAGTAAGTGAAAAGGAAATCAAATACATTCACTACTGGCATTGTATTTTTGGTCATCGAAATTCCGAAGCGATCAAATTGATGTTTGCAAATAACATGGTAGACGGATTGGATGTTGAAAGATGTAGTTTTAAGGAATCTTGTAAAGTATGTCCACAAGGAAAAATTACGCAGGTCATTTGCTAGACATTTGTCACGTCAATCAAATGCAGTGTTGCATTTAATACATACTGATGTTTGCAGACCAATGCAAACAGTGTCTTTAGGTGGCAAGCATTATGTACATACTTTTATTGAGGATTTTTCACGATATACAGTCATCTGCTTGCTTGCACAAAAGTCGGATGCTTATGTGATTTCTAAATTTATGATATTTATAGAACTATTTATGGCAATAGCTTATTAAACACTATTATACTGAAATCAAAATTACACAGGGTGCTTCAATAGTAAGTTGCCCGTTTTGAATTACTTTCTCCCTTTCTCATATGACTTTTTATTTCCCATTATGCCCAAATATTACAGAAGCTAATATTTAAAAATATTGCACCTTCTTTTAAATATGTTATAAATAAAATCCAGTCTGAAAAAGTTAATATTTATTTACTTATTTTCTAATATTTGAAATGTAAAAAAATTAGAACTCTACCAAAAACATTGATATCTTAATATTGTTAATAAACGTAATGAAACAAAAAATAGCTGAGCTTATTAAGCTATGTCCCAATTTTCTCAATTTCATCAGAATCTTCTGCATTGAGGTATTTAATTTTTCTATTAAAATGTTTTTCAATGGTTTGACAAAGTTCCATGGATTGACGTGAATCAATTAAATTAACGGCAATACCCGGTTTACCAAACCTTCCAGTTCTGCCAATTCTATGAAGGTAGGTCTCACAGTCTGCTTTACCATTCATGTCCATTGGTAAATCATAATTGACCACTATTGTAACTTGCTCCACATCAATTCCTGTATATAGCACATAAACAGGATAGCACTAATAAATATACATACCTCTTGATAAAACATTGGTTGTAATTAAAACCTTTTCTTGTCCACTTCGAAATCGATCTAGTACACTAATTCGTTGTTCAACTGTTAAATCACCTGTTAAAATTGCCACTGCATGACCATCTTGGGACATTTTTTCTGCTAGCCAAGTTGCCTCTTTTCGAGTCTAAAAAAACTACAATAAGAAAACTAATACTGAAAAATTAATGTTTAATTTTTATGAAACTGTCTGCTACAAGTCAGGAAATTATTGTGAAATAAAAATCTTACTATAGACATGCTTTATCTAAAAGACTCGAGATTTTTCATAATTTTAGAACTTCAACTGATCGTGTTTAAAGAATTTTTCAAGAAATGAACTGGACTAAAACTAGAAACGTAACAAAAATAATAAAACTGTGAACGTCTTCATCTATGTATTTCTATTTCGGTAAATGCTATATACACGTACATTGAAACTGCACAATAGTTTCCAAATAATTATACATACACAAAAAGAATTAACTACATCTAATCGCTGACTCCCATGCTTATGGATCGTACTGTAATACACGTAGGTTTTGACAGATAATGTCGCGAGATCATTCCAGTTGCAATATTTGCAAACTTTTGAATTATATAATGCATTTGCGTGACTTTAGATAAAAACCAGATAGGAAAGAAAAAATTAATTTTAAATGGGCAGAATAAATACGGATGTACCCTGAATATTATGCATAGTTAAATGTAACTCAGATTCATAACTTATTTCAAAACCGCAAAAAAGAAAATGTTTCAATGTTATGCAGTACGAATTCGAACACAAATATACAAGTATGGGTAATTACCATAGTTAGTTTGGGTAAACAAACCAATTGCAACAGTATATTTTTAAAATGTAATCATGTTACTTTATGAAAGCTTTTAAATAATTAATGACTATATAACAGTGGGATTGTCAACATTCATGTTTCATACAATAATTATCCCATAGATAAGAAAGCATTTCACACTTTCGGTAGAATAGAGAAAAATTAAAGTTACAGGGAAACAAGTGTAATGGCTACATAGTAACCCCAAATAAAAGTAATATTAATACAATGTAATTTAATCACCTGTATACAGACGATAACCTAGTGAAATTGACAGATATGCTACAACGATCTAGTCAGACAATAACAAAATACAATGTTACAATGTACCACTTACAGACTGCTGAATACATAAGATAATAATCACCTACCAAACCATATAGAACCGTACACTTTTCACATGATCTAATACGAAAACATTATATTTTATTTTTCCAATGCACCCAAAGGTACTAAATTGGCCAGGAAGCAAGTTTTTTGAATTTTGCCGAACCCTTGCTGTTCCAAGCAAGAGGGATCTTTTACGTGCATAACAACACTTGCACACGGACCTCCATTTTACCTCTCATCCAAAAGGCGTATTTTTGCAAAAAATGCTCGCATAACATTTTTCAAGCAAACTGTGTCGAGATTCGAATGCGGGACCTTGGGCATAATAGTCAATGCATACCAACTGCGTCACGGAGCCACCCTCTAATATGAATACAATGATATACCCCTCAAAGGCATAAAGGTGGAAACAGGATAACAGGAGTTAGACAGTGGAGGGAAACATTTAACTAATTAATTACTCATAAACATATGTGAAGAGTAAGCGTTCATAAGGTACTCAATGGAATCCCTTGCGCTATGAGATTAACTGACGGGAGTTAAACATGGTGATATCCGCAGATTATTCAAAAATGACCCGACAACAGATAAAAATTTGGGCAGATCAGTTTCATAGGGGGAAATAAATTACTGTTGGAAAGTGAACTCAACCCTGACTCCATGGAAATCTTATTCACACAAAAATCAGCTGTAAGTTTTATTAGTTAGTTATATACTTTTTTGTATGGTTCGTGACATTTATACATAAAAATTGTTAGGCATTGATAAAGCTATAAAAAGTCCATCATTATTGTAGTATGTAGCATTTAGTTTATTAGATATACAAAACCTGACTGAAATTTAATTTGAAAAGGTTGAGGTAGTTAATGTTATGACAAATCGAAAGTGAATTGATTTATGTAATTTTAAAAATTTGTGTGTGTATCTATTTACAGAAACAATGTTATACTTGTACCAAATAGATTTAGATGATGCAGTTTTTCTTTGTTAAAAATATAGATAGATTGTAAAAAAACTTCATTCCACCAGGTCAACCTAATTAAAATCCCCCATCTTCTAGATAAGACGAGTTGGCACTCATAAATTAAGACAGTATCAAATAACCTTTTAAGGTGAGTGTTTATGGTAACGTAGATTGCTAATTTTAACTTCCCCATTACTTTTTGCACTCTAGTAATTTGTTTACATAAGGACCCACTCCCGCACAGCTGTAGTTAGCCAGTGCTTTGAACAATTCAAAATTTAACAGTCTAACGAATTCTTGTACCTGCAACAACTGAATACTGAATCAGTGCAGCTTTGACTGTTGGAGTGGATGGTGCAGTCGAACAATAAAGTTCATGAGACTCTCATTCTAAGCTGCAATAACAGTTACAGAAAGATTAATGTTAGGTGATTTTCTTTGTATACATAGATCACACGAGGTTTATTACAATTATAAATTTACTGTTTAGTGCATTATTTATAAAGGAGTAAAAAATTAATACTTGTGAAAATTGTAGTTCTCAGTTTACATAAAAAATTTCATTATTATGAATGTCTAAAATCAATTTCTTCAAGCAGCAAATTTTTGTGTGATACCTGTGGTGAATGCTCTACCAGTAAGCCAACTTTAAATCATCAATGCAAAAATGCTCTACCAGTAAGCCAACTTTAAATCATCATTGCAAAAATGTCCATAAAAGTATTCTCATAATTTTCAACTCGTTAAAAATGTGCTGCTATAAGATTGTACAACACATTTAGAGGATTACAAAACACTTCAACGATATTTGGTCAAATATAGAATTGAAACAAAACTTGATGAACTACATTTTGATTCACAATTAGATTTCAACATTATTAAGCAACTGTTGATTATTATAGTGCTCGCAATTTTTAAATAGACCTGGTCATCCGAGATGTCAGACATGAACTAATTATTTATTCAGACGTTTGCTAATATAATACGATACAATATCCAATTGCCAACAATTTTATAGCGGAATATTAAATGTTGACATTATAATTTCTTGTTTGCTTAGGCATCAGAGTTAAGCTACTTGTTGTTAGTTTCATAGTATTTTTTGAACAAGAAAGGATTAATGGTAGATTGTTTGTCTATTCCTTTATAGAGAATCGTGAGGTAATTAAAAGCAATTTATAATGCATATTTTTAGAAAGTGTCGTCTGCCTTGGGTCCAAGTATCGGCTGAGTATACTTTTATTTCCTAAATAATTGCCCGAAATAAACCTTTTACACCGAAAAAACGAGTTCATACAAAGCGTACCATTGATGAAAATACATTTACGACATACCACATGTGGAAGTCGAAATATATGTATAGGTTGTATGAAAAACATAAGTACTTATTTTCAAGTTAAATTCATACTACAAATATGTAACTATTTTAGATTATGATGTTTCTGTTCATACTTTATGGCAGAATCTAAAGCATGATGCACTTTTTAATGGTAATGAATAATCCATGAACAGTCCCGCACAATATTGGATGTAAATGACAAAAAGATAACCCAAGAAGAGGTCTAACGAGTAACACTTTTTTTGACTTTGCAAGGCTTATTTCGATAATTAATCATAGGGGATTTCCAACTGGAAATTGGAAGTATTTTCCCCATCATAATTATGTAGTATGGGTAGGTTACCACGCATTAAAAATGGCTTACGAGCTTCCGGCCCTGTCAGGGATTAGAATAGATTAAGAATAGTTTATTATATATTTCTTGTGAAGGGAATATTAAACATGTTCTAATGTTTCGAGGCATGTGCATCATTGCTTCAACCAATGAGAACATGCGATATAGGGAAGGAGTTTTACAAGTTGGTGTGAACAAGCGTCATGATTTAGGATATTACTTGAAGCTACCTTATCGAATAGACAAAGTGCTGTCAAGTCAGTGTATTTAATGCAGTGAGGTGCCTATGAAATTTCTTATCTCTAAATATTTTATGTGTTCCTTGTTTTAAATACTATAGCTTGGCAACAAACTTCACTGCTATCTGCTGAATAAAGGCCAGTGTATCCATATGACCGAAGATACATGTCAGAGAACAAAGACACAGCTCGCACGGCAATTGCCATAATTGGATCTACTATATAATTGAATATAGGCAAGCAAGTTCATAGTGCTAATTATTATCTTTTTGTATTAAAAATCTGTGGGTATTACTACGTCTGCTGTACAACCACGCTACAAATTATTGTACCTATTACCTGTCAAATTGAAGAGTGATAAATGGAATTGCCAAATATTGTGGATAAAAGGATATGATTCTTGAAGTTGTATATGAGAATAAAAGAAGAGAATTTGTACCACTTTGTATTTTTAGACAACATACGGCTTTTTCAGAATGGTGCCATAAGTTGTTTCTAGCAAAGCAGTGGTTTAGGAACAGTTAAGAGTACACGAATTGATGGAAAAGGTATGTGTCACACAAACTTAACCTTAATACAGTAAAATGTAATTTAGTCTTTCAGGTATATAGTATTGCATGTCGAAAATGTAAATCGAATTTTAAATGGAGCTGAATTGATTTTCTCTTATTGCACTAAAACCAAAATTACCATGGAGAAATGAATGGGCAAAATTTCTTATATTGGTTTGAAAATCAATTATTAAAGAATTTTGAAGCATCATTTGCAATAGTTTTAGACAATGCTGCTGTTTTCTGGTACTTTGTTATATAAAATATCTGACAGTTTCTGGGAAAAAAAGTTACGTTGCAGAACGGCTTACTATACAAGCAATTTCTATTGAAACTAAAGGGTGTAAAGTAGGGCTTCTTCAACTTGTTACAATGTAAATCAAAATAATGTGCTTTGTAACATATCAGCAATTTTTTTAAATTGTAGGCACAAACCACCAAAGGTTTTTAAAGTGGAATTGTTGGCCGAACAAATGACCTAAAGTATTGAAATTGCCTCCAAATCACTGCACATTCGATGCAATTGAGAATGTATGGGGTGTAAGTAAGACCTACTACAATCAACAAAGAATGGATGGGAAGTCATTGAAAATTGTTTGCAGATGTGAAAGGAAGCATTGGAAACAATCACCAGGAGATTTGAGCACATTCAATAGAACATGCTGAAAATCAAAGATTGGTGGGAACGTGAGATTGAATTCGATCAAGGGGACAATGCACCTCTAATTATTCAAATTGGTGTCGATGATGACAGTGATACTAATTTTCAATCCAATTAAAGAAACTTTTTACACGATTGATATCTTTAATTTTATGTACCATAAACTGCTGTTTCATGTTATTTATTTATTTAACCTCATGGTTTTAAAACGTAATTTGTTCGTTGAAGTTTCTATACTTTTATTTGATGAAATTTGCTAGTTGTTTGTTTTTTTTATAAGTGTAGTGATGTCTTGGCTTATCCGTTATTTATTAGACGAACCCCCTGATAGTCTCATCCCGCTGAAGTACGGTTCAGAGTTAGTCCGGAAGTCTCCCAAAAGTCAGTTACCATCTACGGATACAAATTTCATCTTATGTTTGATTTTTGTGAGAAGTTGGCATAGCGCTAGGTATCTCTTTTACACTACCAGCCAACACATCAACAATAAATGCTATAATGTCTGTAGTTTAACATATTTTTCAATTTTGATATTGCCTTTTATGTTTAATTCTGCTTTAATGAAGGAATATTGAGTCCATAAGCTAAAACTTTTCACAGTTTTTGTTGTAAAATACATTAACATAACGTTTTCAATTACTTTTGTGGCATTATGTTCATGGGACCATTTTAAAAATAGTTGGTTCGCAAACTCGTCTAGTTTCTTTGAATCAATGTCTCTCCCATGTCGTGGGCAATCTCTGCTAATTCTGGAGGAGTACATTGTAATTGTTCTTACAGCTGCAGCATTTTGTGATCAACACTTTAAATGTTTGACATAAACAAGATAACTTGTAATATGAATCATTGACAGTGATTAGTAATTTACAGTCAACTACACTGGTTTAGAGTTAAATTCAATAGCTGGGCATGCCCCTTCCTATACAATTTCAATGCACTTTATTATTTAATGGCTGAGTATAAAATTCCAAAATTTTAAGTGTGGTAATGCTGAAATCTTTCTATAGTATTGTATGGATATTATTATACACTTGAAAAATAATTTTTCAAGTATTTATCGTATCAAAACCCTAGCTGCTAAATGTAATTTTGTACAGCTGATAGCATTGATCAAAAGGTTTAACATGTATACATTACAAAAAAGGGCACAAGGCTAAATAAAATAGAAATGAATTAGCTAGTCCCCAACAATAATTAAATAAATTTCTATTTAACCTGTTTCCGATTTTTAAAACAATTTCATATGTATTTCAAACCAACTTGTACTCTACACATTTGGAAACCAATCCCTGTATTCAAATATTTGAGATGCAGATGGAGGAAAATAGTATATTATACAACGACGCTATAATGAAGGCTATTATTCCGAGGATGAAAGTTGCTACACGAGCGAGCAAGTGTAGTAATCATCCGAGGGAATAATAGCCATTATAGCGAGTTGTATACTATACTTTATCTACAATGAAGTATCAATATAAGGGAGCATAATTTATATAACTTGACTTTCCAAATTATCGAAATTCTACAATAAATTAGCGAAAATCAAAACGGCTAGTTGTTTGTGTTATTGTATTGAGACATAGTATTTGATATTTGGCATTTGAAGTTTGTTTTAAATTTCAAAGGTATTGGGATTTAATAATATTATTTTCCAATTGGTTTGTAAGAGGGAATAAAGAGCCATTATTCCCTGTGATCTTCATTATTCCCTAGCGTGATTAATATATAGCATTATACTGGAAAAACCACAGGTGTAATATGTATATTATATATTAGTTGTAGATAAATCTCTATATTCAACTTTTAAAAGAAAAAATCACTTACATGACAAAAAATTATTGCTTGTCCAACGCCGAAAGTTCCATAAATATTTGTGACTGCAGAATACTTTTCCTCTTTATTTGAACATCTGACATAATACTGTTGAATGTTGTCTAGACTTTCTTCTTCGCGTTTCAATCGTATTATAAGAGGATTCGGAACAATAACTTCTGCAAATTCCATTACTTCATGACTGTATGTTGCAGAGAAAAACATCATTTGGCATTTCCTGCTGAGGCACCTGAAAAGATATTTGAAATCAGTGGAGGTTGTCAGGAGACGGAGGTGAAGCATTGTTTCACCTTGATTTGAAAACTTAAAATTAAAGATAAACAATTATAATTATTATGACTATCACTGCAATTTTTCACGAGTCCTAATATTCAAAGCTATACGTTTGTTAAAAGAAGTTTTTAGGCTACTATCCTGCAAACGTACACTTTTTCTAATAGCATTTAAAATATTTCTAACAACTTTAATGAAATTGTAAATACTAAAAAGTCGTTTTAAAATTTAGATTTAATTATTAAATTAATTCAGTTTCTTTAGCGCTTAAATATGCCACGATTAAAACTTGAACTTATATAAGCACAAAGGTTGTTTTGAGTAGTGATGCAGTGTATCTATTTATTGGCTGCTGCCCCAGGTAGTATGGTTACCATGACAACCATACGAATGACGTAATTTCAACTAAAAGGTCAACCACCATATCGCCAATGTAAATAAATACAATTCGATTCTAACTCAAAAAATGATAGGTTGGTAAACTGAAATTTTTGTTGTCTTATAACGCGTTGCGTTACCCTAACAATAAATTAGATGTGGAAAACAGAAAATTTACTTTGAAGGGTGAAAATATATGGATACATTTTGTATAAAAATTTTTGTAAATAATTCCGATAATAAAGTTCAATATTATTTTTTTAAATACATTGTATAGTAAAAATGAAGGGCTATGGAATTAAAAACCACAAAGCAGATATCGAAATGCGATAAACACATGCATACACAGTTTTCATAGATAAATACATTGTAATAGACTGTAGTGTGATGAGAACTTGCGTAGTAAGCATAACTGAAATTTGATATATTGTATTAACCAAACATTGACTGTAATCATTATGATTTACAATAGGAGTAAATTAGATATTCTAACACGTTTCTGATATTTAAGAAGGTAATGTAAGGTAGTATTTTTGCATTTATGCTCAGTTCTCTCATATTTTCTTTGTGCTTCGTTCACCATAACAGAAGATGTCACAAAATGTCATTACGAATTTCATCTAAAAAAGTATTTGAATATTTGAATATATAAGTTTCTTTGCATTTCGGTTACAGTTTTTCTCTCTAACTCCTTTTTTATTTTTTGATATGTATGATTGAACAGCTGTTCATTGTTGCTTTTTTATGTTACACTTCCATTTAATTTCATTTCCTTTACATTTGTGACCTTTGATCACTTCTCCAATTCTTCTGCCTTTTCTATTTCACTATCCGTTGTTTCATCAGAAAAATCAGGCTGCATATAGTTAGCATCTGCATCGGAATCGTGAATGATACTATCAGAGTATTTTTGTAAAACTGAAATTAATATTCGGCTGCCGACTATTCCGGGGGCTCCATGGCATACTTGGTATTGCGTGCAACTACTATGACCAAGATCTCGGGTAGGAATCGCGACACGTTCTGCTTGAAAAATGTTAGGAGAGCATTTTTCAAAAAAATGTCCTTGTTCAGATGAGAGGTAAAATGTAGGTCCCATGTGAAAGTGTGTTGTCACACATGTTAGATTCCCATCTTGCTTGGAACAACCAGGGTTCGACAAAATTCAAAATTTCCAAGAAAAAAATCTCGTTTTCTGGCCAATGTAGTATCTTCAGGTAGAGCATAGGAAAATCAAATATAGAGCCTACTATTTCTCTTATTCTTTGGTCTTGCATGAAAAGCGGTTCTGTAAATAGTGAAACTTCTAAAAAATATAAATTGGAACATAATTTAAACTGTAATTGCCTAAATTATTTTCAACATTCTAGCTAAAAGAATACATATATTCTGCTTTTCAATCCCAGTGTTAGAAGAAACACTACTTAAATCTAAAATTATTTTAATTATATGTTATGTGGACAAAATGTTGACAGTGTACCACGGTAAAGTGTGTTAAGTCACAAAATCACAAATAATTTTTTTTCGAAAATTATGTATTGAAATATAATCAGAGAGATAATTTCAGAACTAAAATTACTAAACTTAAAACTGTTTACTCATAAAATATTAATATAAACGTTAAAAACTTACTTTCCAGTGCGTTTAGAATTGAGGTTATGCCACTAGATTCATCATTTTCTGTTTGAAAAAACATTTTTTTGAAATTTGTGATTTGAATATTAACACTTCATTCTATATGTATATTTATTTATGTTAACATCATCACAATTATGCGTACTTATAATTACGTTAAAATTAAAGAAAATATTATTCGTTTTAAAACACATAAGCCGTTATTCGTTTTTCCGCCATGCTTCATTACACACCCCCCACCTAGCAGTGACGTCACAATAAAATTAAATTATAGAAAGATAAAAATGAGAAGGGAATAATTTATTTCAATCACAAAATTCCATTATTTCGGAACACACGCTCACACATAAGTTTGTCCGGATTTATAATTATTAAAATTATTCAAAAACCATTGTAACTCAACTGCTGCATTACTCATGGCTATGTACTCAGCCTCCATGGATGATTTGCTGGCACATTTTTGAACTGAACACCGCCAATCGATTGGAACATAGTCTACAAATAATAAATACCCACTAATAAATTTCCTATCATTTAATGAAGTTCCAAACGATTCTCAGTAAACATTTTGATATTGCCACCAGTTACGTTAGACAAATCAGTTACCAAATTTCTGGTTGAGTAAAGGTATTGTAAAACCTTTAATAATAATTGCCAAACACAATAATTGGGTTTGAACGCAAATTGAGCTAGTTGAATCACCGCATAAGAAACAATCAAATCACAATTATGCGTACTTATAATTACGTAAAAATTTTAAAAAATATTGTTCGTTTTATTATGCTTCATTACACACCCCCCACCTAGCAATGACGTCACAATAAACTTAAATTATAGAAAGATAAAAATGAGAAGGGAATAATTTATTCAATCACAAAATTCCATTATTTCGGAATACACGCTCACACATAAGTTTGTCCGGATTTATAATTATTAAAACTATTCAAAAACCGTTTTTTGTTATGTGAATAATTGAAATTACACATAAAACTCTTTAACCACCAACTACACTTTGGGGTAAAGAACGTTAAGTGCATGTATAGTAGTATTATTATCTCATGGCGGGTGACCTTGAAAAAACCTGCACGAGGAGGAGCTATATTAATAATCAAAATAAAAAAGTGAGACTAGAAAACATCGACTGCTTGCATGTCCAGTGTTGCCTGAGCAAAAAATGTCGAGCAACCAAGGAATGTGTTTTTAGTTTTATGTTGATTTTTGCTCTTCAATAAAAATGATCTGAGCTTATTGTTAAATGTGATACCCCAGATTATTGATTGATTGGATCAGTGTACACAAGATATTTTATCACTTATAGTCACTAGTAGAACAAAAACAATTTGGTAGTACTACATATTCGTTTTTTTCAAATCAATAGACGTTTTTGTTTTAAACACAAACTATAAAAATGTCAAATGCCCCACCTCGAAAATATTACTAAGATTTATTACATAAACGTTTTAAGAATATGTTTACACATTGACACTCATGGTGTTGTAACTAACAAAAACAAAACAAAAACGATTTTTAATTAATACCAAAAGGTTTTTATATCATTTGTTATATGCTTTATTTTAATGGATCATAGAATCAACAATTCAGTGCTGTAGAATGGAAGGAAGAGGAACAGTTATAGTATGAAAAGAAAGGTAATTAAGGTTTGCATCTTGTCAGGTTATATATTTTTTACATAACCTCATTTATAGTTTAGAAATATTTGCTAAATTAATATATTTTTTATGCACTTCATCGATAACCTAGCTATAAAATAATTCCTGGAATAATTAATAATCTTAACCTTTCTGACTAAACAAAAGCAATATTGCTTATACGACTGAAGTTAGATATACTACACCGGCCTGATCAGGTGCTGTTGATATTATAATCATAGATTATTTAAATCGTCAAGCCTGCATAATGTCGTCAAATGAGGAATTCAGATCCGATCGAGTAGTACAACCCACTTGTTTTAATGGATTGACTGGAGATGCTGCATCGGATCGAAAACTGGTTTATGTTGCCAAACTGAAGCGGATTAACACGATCGGATAGAAGCGCCGAGATAAATACAGTCAATAAGAATCCCTTTTGGAGACAAAGAATGGACATGCTTAACAGAATTGATTATGATTGGATTAAAATGTAAAATGATTCAATCACTTTGAAAGCCAATCATTGATTGTTTCAGCTTTAAAAGTGATCGATTGTCACAGCACTACTGAACATAATTTGATATAAAGACTGCTTCCCTCTTTAAGCAAGTTTTATTTCAACACCTCAGTAATAAACAATAATGTACAAACAAATGTATTTATGACACATTTTCTACAACGCTAAATAAAGACCATCATTAAACTATTTTACATAAATTATATTTTAAATGGGTTCACATCCTAAACTTTCATCCCCATCATCAGACTCATCGCCTGAGGATAAGTATCCATCTGAATTATCGCTATTATCATCAACCTGTATAATTAGGTCTTGAACCTCGTCTATTAAAGTTTCTCGTTCCATATAATCCTTTTCAATTTTCTCTACGTACAGACATACTTTAGTGCACTCGTTGATTCCTATATTTTTTATATGTTCTTCTGCCAACTTCCATACATAATCTATTTTGAAGGTTACATTACATGCAGCGACACGGTTTTTAAGTAACGCCCAAATCATCTCGATAGGATTTAGTTCTGGGTGATATGGAGGTACATGCAATACTACATGACCATGTTCTGCCAGTAGCTGGTCAATTACAAACAGCTGATGAACAGGTTTATGTGCCTTAATTTTGGAATATAATTCAGGCTTGGTTTCCTTACATTCAGAGAGGATATTTCGTTCCTGCAACCATTTCTGCATATCTGTTTTCTTCCAACTTGAAGTAGGATTAGGATGCACAAGAACATTATGATATGACGCATTGTCTATCACAAACACTGAATTTGGTTCCAAATTTGGTATTAACTTTTCTTGCAGCCACTTTTTATAATTGCGATGATTCATGTCATCGTGATAATCCCCAGTTTTCAAACCAGACTTAAATATCAATTCTGCATTTGGAACAAACCCATTTTTTCCACCTGCATGAACAATTATCAAATGCTTCCCTTTCGAAACTGATGATTTCAAACCCTTGGTGGTGCCGTCATCCCAACACTTTGATACACTGTGAGAACTGTGCAGATATGTTTCATCGTTATACACAATGCTTCTGCCCTCTTCTTTATACTTACTAAGATTTTTCAAAAATATGGTGCGCTTTGTCCTTATATTGCTTTGTTCAACAAGAATTTTCCTGTTATCTACAGTTCTCTTCCAACGAAACCCTGCTCTTACAACAATTTTTCTGAAAGAACCTAATTTTCCCGTGTAATGAAGGCAATCATTTTTAAATTCGTCAAACACTAACTTCAAAGTCGGTCTACGTTTATGAATTGCTGCAAACCGATACATAACGGTTCTTAGAATCTCTTCGTCAAATCCATTCACTGTTGACTTAGGGCTTGGTTTATTTATGGTTTTCCTTGGTGAACTGAACTTGCTGCGGGGTGGTTTGTTTGTGCCTTCCTTTACAATTCTTTGCACCGTCCGCAATGACATGCCTGTTGCTTCAGTCACGCACTCTTGCAAATTGTTCAGGTTGGAGGCGCCCGAATCTTTTATGCGTTTCAAATATTGAAACACATTAAAAACAATCTGTCGTCCTTGACTATGAATCACCTCCTTCTTATTCATAATATTACTCTAAAAAATAACATAATTAATCATTGAACGAACATTCTTTTTAAATACTTACATTGCTGAAGAAATTAACTATCAGTTAGTTTTGAAAAAAACTTTTTTGATGACTATTACTTGATACAAATATTAAAACGGAAAACTGGAAACAATAAGACCTTGATAAGAGCGAGAATGACAATGACAGTTACAGTTCACATTCGGTATATACAGTATTGGTATCCGCTGAGTATGTACACTGTTGCCACAGCAAATATTTACCGATAAAGAAACTACGAACCTAGAATTGTTTATAAGTAAAAACAAGTAAAAGCTCGGATATTATATGGAGGTCTGAATTTATTTCATATATTTATGAATTTCTAGATACTGCCAGCATGAACGGGGCCCTTACAAACAATATTTTACTTAACGTAGTAAATGGGATATTCGTGACGACGTATTAAAGCCACATTGCTAGCAAGATGTTTGTGGGTTGTACTGTAGCGTTGTGAATCTTGAGGTTTAAGTTTAAATTGAACCTATTGCGCATGTGATGTCACCCGCCATGAGATAATAATACTACTCTAACATGGTACCTCGATTCGCCTTCTAGACTTAATGCTGTACACCACCATCTAGTGGTGAAATAAAACAACTTAGACTTTAACTTGTTTTCCGCAGAATGGAATTTCTTAAGCTACAACACATAGTGGACAACTCATTTTTGACAAAAATATGACAACACAGTTTACCTCTGTCATGCTGATTTGTATATGTAAATTTGTACATTAAAGCAAGAAAAACGATACAAACATTATTATTTCTACAGGTATTCATGAACTACAGAGAGTACAGCAAGTAAAATATAAAAACCGTCTTCAAACTAGCTACCATAATCTCGGATTTTACCACTTCCTAACGAATCGACTGATATATCAAAAGCGCCGAGTAACTACAACATCTCGGTTAGCTGAGGATGTGTCTATGTAAACAAAGTACACTTGTTCAAGGTAGATCATAAGTTATAAGGTACCAACACAAAATCTATACATACCCCTCACTTTTAAAGACACCCAGCGTTATCCTTTACAGTATGAAAACCATGGAAATTTCTGAAATTTACAACATTTCAATTGTATATGGAAAATGCCCATAAGACCACACTTCATATAACTGCTAAAGTATATACAGAGAAAAAATTCAAGTAGAAACGTGTTAGAAATTAAAAGGGGCCATTTATATAAAAAATTTGCTCAAGCCAACCCCTTATAAAACATCACCTCCAAAACGGAGTGATTAAAATTGAGTTCTAAATTTCTTCTTCAAATTCGAGTTAATGTAGAAGTATAAAATATTTTTAAACATATACGTTCAAAGGACTGATAGTAAATATAATTACAGGTGACAAATACACATAATGATGTTTTAAATAAAAATGTATAGTGATAACAATTAAAAACAAATATATACTTACTTATGTATACGGATACATTGATCTTGATGTCCTTGTTGCGATATCATAACATCCGCTTCATCAAGTACAAATACATTAATTTTACTAAGGTCAAATGATCGATATTTAATACCCCAGTCAAGTACTTTACCAGGTGTACCAATTACGATGTGTTCTGTAATCTTAGATCCTCGAGGAACTAAAAATAATTATAATTGTCATTTTACAGCAAAATGTTTTCATCTCTTTCTCGCACTGGTTGTAACTAGCAGTCAAATTTGCTTAAAGTAATAATTTTATTTTGTGATATTCCTGGTAAAATTTAGGTATGCGAAAACTAACTGGGATACTGCTCAAGACAAAAACAATATTTTTAAAGTGCAAATGTAAGTATTTTGTACAACACACAGACATACACTTTGAACATAAAAAAATTTTCGACCAAACCATAGATATATAAAGGTATTTCACATTTAAAGCTAGTAAACTTTTACAACCACTTTATAAAAATAGTTGTTAACACTTTCAAGACCGCTAACTTAAATTTACATTTTCAATTCAATGGCATATAGGAGCCGTTCATGTAATTTTACGTTTTTGCGTCAATCAAAGCCAGGAACTCTTTACATATTTTTGTTATTAGTTGTATGTGACAATAACTACTGATGTAGTTTTTCTTCAAATCCTATTTAATATCAAGTAAATTTACTAGTATTAAGAAACAAACAAATGTTCGAATAAATAATTTGTTTATTTATTTATTTCATACCAGCACCAACAGTCAGTTACAGGTAGAAATATTCAATAAAACACATTTATCCTACAAGTCAAACAACTAAAAACAGTTTAGTTCATTTCTTCTACTCACACCAATCAATTGCTTTTAAGTGTTCCTCGACTGATTTCAAGTCCGTGGAGTATATGTAGGTCTGTCTATGTCAATTTCGTTTCTGTTTACTGTATCACAGGTGCTTAATAATGAACTATTGTGATGTTTTCGTTTTTGGAACATTTACTGCATAAAACATAGATAAGCATCCTGTGTTTTTGTTGGATAATATAACGATAACTTTTTATTGTCTAGTATGCCTAATATAAGTTTAATAATGTAGATAGCATCCAAGTGTTTCCTTCTACTTCTTAAGCTTTTAAATTCAAATATAGTTTCTAATAGTTGCTGATCAAATCCTCTTGATCCGTGCTTTTTATAGTGCAAATACTTCAAAAATGTTCTTTGTATTTTTTCAATAGCAGTAATGCTTACTCCATATTGTGAGTTGGAAATTACTGATGCATATTCAAGTTTAGGAATAAGTGAATTATATTATGATATTATTGCTGACGAGTCTTTGAAGTATTTTGTATTTTTCACTCGTAGCATAAATATGTTGATTAAATAGTAATTTACTGTCATATATAGTACCAAGATCTTTATGACTAGCCTTTCATCCAATACTGCATCTTCTATTTTATAGTCATGTTATAATATCTCTTCCTGTTATAAATGTCATCACCACGTACTTGTTTATAATAAATGTAAAGTGGTGTTGGTCACACCAGCGTACAATATTATTTAAGTCATTTTGCAATGACTCACAATCCTGTATCCTGTGCATGGCTTCAAAAATTTTGAAATCATTAGCGTACATCGATCCTTCAGAACTTATTAGGTTAATTATTATGGGATTTACTACAATTAGAAACTGCAATCAGCCCAGATTGAACCCTTACATGAATCCAGATATTGCAATGTATGCATCTGATTTGCATCCCCTAATTTCAACATATAACTTTCTTTCCTTTAGAAATGATATCAATAATATTAATAACTAATCCACATCTGATTTATGTAAGGATTGGATTATTTCATTGTGATAAACTGTGTCAAAAGCTTTTTCCAGGTCTGTATAAATAACATCAACCTGTTTTCCTTTTTGAAAAGAATCATGCACAAATTGGGTAAAGCTAATGAGATTAGATGTAGTTGACCTTTGTGGATAAAAACCCTCTTGTTAATCACTAATAAAAGTTTTTAGTTGACACAAAAGTCTTGCTTAAATAATTATTTCAAAAGCTTTTGAAAAAGTGGAACTAATACAAATGGTTCTGTAATTTTTTACATCTGTTCTGTTTCCTGCTTTATATATAGGGGTAACTTTACCTCCATATTGAGGGAAATATACTGTTTTTAAGCAATAATTCAATATATACTTCAGCGGTAAAAGAAAGGTCTATACACATCCCTTTACAACATATGTCGGAATCTTATCTGGTACTACTACCTTTATATCACTTAGATTTTTAACAGCTTCATTAATTTCATATGTAGTAATTTGTTTAAAGCAGAAATTACTATTTATCATCAATATTCACGTAAGGCCTTAAAATAATCTGAAAAAGCAATCCACATTTTGTAATCTTTCCATTAACATTCAGTACTACCGCAGATGTTCCAGGGATTCGTTTTAGACCTTTAATGAAATCCCAAAAAAACAGATAGATTAGATTTTACTTCTTTTTGTATGTTTTCCATGTAAGTAGTATAAGATTTTTTTGTTTTTTATTTATAAAGAACATCGTAAAGAATCCCATTTTAATCTCCAAGCTTCATCATTTGATCTTTTGTGACACTTTCGGTATCTACTTTTTCTAATATCCTTTATGATATCATTATTGTACCATACTGGGTACTTTTCTTAAGAGTGTCTTACTATGGGGACACATTTTCGAAAAATGCCATATACTTTAATGTAAAAATTGTTTAGTGCATCCTCTATAGAAAGATCTTGCTCCAGTACTATGTAAATCTCGTGTCAATTTCTTTTCATCATGTTTAAGTATAAACTTTCGCAGTTCGCCTTCTTAAAATTAAAATTTTCATGTGCTGAACTTATTTCCTTTATCATTTCATAATATGTAAAACTGATTCTTAGGGATGGATGATACTTATCTTTAGTGACAAGACTGCTATCTTCACGTTCCACAGAAACTAAAATGACATTCTAACCACTATGTCCTAGGACACTGTGATAATTTACTTATACACGAAATACTACTTTCAAACACTTCATCATTATCATTAGGTCTTCGGTCCTGAAGCTGTTTAGATGCGTACCCTCGTTTCCTATTCCGAACTAACCTACATCTTTCCCTAAAATTTGCACAGTCTGCATCTATCACTATCTGTGTGCAAAAGTCTGATCTCGGTCTACCTCTACTTCTGTTTTCCTATCTCTGCTTGTAATATATCCCATACTTTCCGCAAAAATGCGTTAGAACGTATCCTGCCCTTCTATTTCTCCAATCTTTTTTTGTTTTCCACAGATTTCTTCTTTCTCTACTATTTCTATAACCTATTTGTTATTAACCTTGTCTGTCCATTCTATCATCCTTATACATCTGAAGCACAACATTCCAGAAGGCTTCTATCTCCTTCTGTCTGCTTTTCCTACTGCCCCTATTTCATAGACGTACTGTGCTGTGCTCCATACATATGCTTTGAACAATTTTCCTCTTGTCTCTATGTTTGTTGTATTTGAACATATCCGCTGTTCTTTCTTGTTAGATGCAGTTCAGTCACCTTCTATTGTTTTACAGTTATACACCCTATTTCCGCGATATTCAGTGGTATGTGAAGGGCGATAGGCGGCCCGTGGCAAAGTTGATATGTGTGTGAGTACTACATCCAAGGTCCCGGGTTCGAATCTCAACATGGTCCGCTTGAAAAATGTAACACTCCTACTAATGTTTTAAACTCCACTCATTTCATAGACCTAATTGCAAATACTGAGCTAGGCCCTAATAATATACTAGTCAGTTCTGACATATCGTCCCTATTCACAAACGTACCTATGTAAGTAGTAGTATGTAGAATTATTGCATAACTCAATATAGATTATTAAAGTATAAAACAAAAAAACCTACCTATCATAGATACTGTCTCCATTATTAAACAACTCCTAGTTCAAGAAAACGAATTTGAGTACCTGGTCATGCTCATTGAAAAATGCTTAACTTCTATCTATTTTGTCTTCAATGGACGGACAAAGTTAAGAACGAAGAGGTACTAAAAATGGTAGGGGAAGAACGAAATATGTGGAGAACGGTAAAAAATAGGAAAGATAGGATGATAGGCCACATACTACGGCATGAGGGAATAGTGCGGAATATATTAGAAGCAGAGATAGGAAAAAGAGAAGAAGGGGCAGACCTAGATTAGACTACTGCACACAGATAGTAAAAGATGTAGGCTGTAGAGGTTTCAGGGAGATGCGTAGGCTAGCCCAGAATAGAAATCAATGGAGGTACGCATCCAACCAATCCCAAGATGGATAAACTAATGATGAAAAGATAACTGTGCTTAAACATGATGATTATTATAAGTAACTACAAGAATTGGTTGGGCAATATTCTCGAATAATGTTAAGTGTGCGAAAGGACTTACTGGAAAATCATTATTTCGGCAAATGTTTAAGTGTTGGGGATCTTGGTAGCCACAGGTTGCTTAACCTCCTTCACTGAATCTCGGTAAAATAGGGTATAAAATTAGAAAACAATAGAAAGGGAACGAGCTGAATACACATGCTGTGTGAGAATTTCAGGGAACTATGTAGGCTAGCTCAGAATATAAATAAGTGCAGGTACGTGTCCAACCAGTTTTGAGACGGAAAACCTAATGACGAAAAAATAAGCGCAGATAAATCTGATGATTAGTATAAACAACTAGTGGTTGGTTGCAAAATACCTGCAACTAATGTTGACTGTGCGAAAAGATAAATTGGAAAATATATTAAATCGCCAAATGGTTAAGTGTTGGGGTAACTTGGCAGCCACAGGCTGCGTACCTCCCTTCACAACCATTGAAGGTCGGAGAAATAGGGCATATAACGGTAAAACAATAGAAAGTGATCGAACTGCATCTAACAAGAAAGAACAGCGCCTATGAGGAAAGACAACAAACATAGAATAAGAAGAAAATTGTGGAAAGCATATGTGTGGAGCACAGCACAGTATGCCTATGAAATACGGGCAGTCTGAAACGCAGACAGAAAAACGCTAGCAGCCTTTTGAAATGCTGTGCTTCAGATGTATGATGACGATAGCATGGACAGACAAAGATAATAACAAATAAGTTACAGAAATAGTAGGGGAACAAGGATATCTGGGGAAAAAGAGAAATAGTAGGGCGGAATACGTTCTAAGGCATTTTTGGGGAATAGTATGTGATATATTACAAGCAGAGATAGGAAAAAAGAGGTAGATGTAGACCTAGATCAGACAGTTATAGATGCAAACTGTGTATATTTCAGGGAAATCTGTAGGTTAGTTCAGAATAGGGAACAATGATGGTACGCGTCTAACCAGTTCTAGGACTGAAGACCTAATGATGATGGACGATTTTACAACCAACTTCTGACACACTAATGGGCTCACCTCTATCCCCTATTGTGGCCAATATATTCATGTAGTCTTTGGAATCTATGGCTCTTGAATCCAGAAACCTTAAACCAAAAACTTGGCTTCGATATGTAGATGACACTTTTGTAATCTGGCCCCATGGACACCAAACTCTCAATAATTTTCTAGATCACATAAACAATCAACATAAAGATATAAAGTTCACTATAGAAATTGAAAAGAACGGAACTATGCCATTCCTCGACGTTCTGGTGAAGCACAACCCAACGGACGACTAGGTCATTCCGTATATTGAAAACTCACACACACAGACATACCTACATGCATCATCACATCATCATCCATCTCAAAAATCATCGGTAGTCAACTCTCTAGTCCACCGTGCAATTAAGATTTCACAACCAGAACATTTATCTAATGAGCTGACCCATCTAAAAACTAGTCTTATAAAAAACAACTATTGCAACTCAGATATCGGCAGAGTAATAAACCGACATCTGCAACCAACACGAACCCCCAAACCACGCTGTAATTCCAACACACGATCTTTAACAATCCTTCCATATATACACCGAGTAACAGACCGAATTGGCAAAATTCTATCTAAACACAACATCAAAACAATCTATAAGCCCACTAATAAAATTTCACAAATATTACCAACCCCAAAAGATTCCGAAAACAGTCTTAAAACCCCAGGTGTAAATAGTATACCTTGCAGCTGCGGTTTTAGTATACATGGGAGAAACAGTAGGGAACTTACGTAAACAACATATTTATAAATCACCATTACTTTAATATAACTGGTTTGTTTTGAGGTATTTATACTTGTCAATATTTTTCTCAGAATAAAAAAATTAAAAACAGTGCATTTAAATAGGTTTATTGAATAAATTATGTTCATGTAAGATATTTAATTAGCAATCCTGGTCAGTATATTTTTTGATTATGGCATTGTTATTGACTGAAACACTGCTAGCCATACTTTGAGCTCAAGGTCTTGGTAAGTGATTCTTAACTTTTGGTTGTCAAGTTATTTTTTAAGATTTTAGTTATAGAGAAGTGCCTTATTAGGCACTAACTAAATACTTGTTATTCTATACTTGATGTGAAACCTTTAAACTGTAATTATTGATTTCATGTTTTTATTTAGCATAAATGAACCTAGTGGTGACCACTCAGCTGTATTATTTAACAATCTTCATTTAGAGAAATACTGTATTCATTTTATGGTATTATTAAGGTACTTACCTTTTGATAGCTCCTGCAGTGGCAAACAAAGAACCTACTAAATGATCCAAAGATAAGGTCTCATTGCAGTGTCCTTGTTTAATCATGTCAAATAGTTGTTCTTGCATTTAAAAAAGAACAAGTTGAAAATGCAAGGCATTGTCGCAACGAACTTCCAAATGTAGACTTACTTTAAAACAATTTAAAGAAATTAAAATTATTATGTTGTAATAATTATAAGTATTTAGATAAAAAAAAATTAATTCCCCGGGGGGGTCGGGTATCCGTGGTCAGATTTTGTGGGGGGTACCATATTTCGACTCAGCTATGTTAGGGGAGTCCAAATATGTATCGCACATTAATTTTGGACCTATTTGAAATTTTAATTTTCCCGACGGAATATCGCGGGGGCACGGCGTCCCCGTGGCCCGATTTCAACTGACATCAAAACTTAAGCTCAGGACACCGAGCTGAATCGATTGATGTATCACACATTGATATCCGACCATTAGAAAGGCCTCGGACGGACAGACAGACGGACGACAAATCGATTTCATAAACGAACGAAGTTCGTTGAAAAATACTATTTAGTGTTCCGAGCAAGTATTAAACAGGTTGCGACAGCTACTATTATTTATTTTCTTTGTCAAATGTTGTATTTTAATATTGACTCTACATTAAAAACTAATTCCCAGCCTTCTATGATAACATACTTCAATTTTTTTTTTGTATATATAACTCAATCACCATGTCTTATAACTATAGCACACTTTACCGTTGTTGAACAATGAAATAAACAAACATTTTTTCGAAATAATTTCTTTAAATAAGCAAGTAAATTAATTGCACATCATCTTTCCAAAGGAAAGCGAAAATGTAATATTCATAATATTTTCTCATATACGCACAAAGTATGAATGTCAGCAAGAGCACACATATCTAATAACCAAAACGATAAAATATGCATATTTACTAAAAACAGTACACAACATTTCTGATCAATTAAAACTGTTACAAGAATTTGATAGCCACCAATTTCCAAATGTAGTTATGAGCAGCTACACGAGAGAGGGTCGGGTGAAGTATTACAGACGTCATATTAAAAAAAAAAATAATCAGAAATGGTCTAAAAACGTATATAAACTTACATACAATTTTTCTTTGGTGTACGTCCAAATCCAGAGTTTTGTTAATAACAAAGAAACGCGAATTGGCAATCTCAAGCAATTATTGCAACGTCAAAGGTTATATAGCATATGAATACCATACCAAATGCATGTATTAGATGAAGTCGCCACCTAGCCCGGACATTGCTTTATCTATTGTTTTTGTTTTTCTATTGTCATTTAGCTGTCAAAAGTGTTGCTCTTTAAGCTAGCATCTTATAAATTTTCTATTCATGCATTGAAAATGAAAATTGGAAATATTGCTGGTGTTGTCCTCTATTATGATAGGGATAGTGCTCAAGTAATTGCAGACTTGTATACTTTTCATTTGATCAAAAGCAACTTGCATTGCAGTAATGCAAGATGCCCCATGCTATTGATGAAGGAACCTAACTGTCCACCTGGACACTTTTACCGGTGCCTAAAATGTCATACAACAATAAGCTTGTACTAAAAGACAATTTTTGAAAATGCCCACCTTCCTCCATGTACACTCAAGTAATGGTGTATTAAATCACTTGACTACTACGCCCAAGGTCCCGGGTTCGAATCCCGACACGGTCCGCTTGAAAAATGTTAGGCGAGCATTTTTCACAAAAATACACCCTCGTTCGGATGAGAGGTAAAATGGAGGTCCCGTGTGTGAGTGTTGTCACGCACGTTAAAGATCCCTACCTTGCTTGGAACAGCAAGGGTTCGGCAAAATTCAAAATTTTCCAGGTAAAAAAAAAACTCGCTTCCTGGCCAATGTAGTACCTTCGGGTGGAGCATTGGAAAATCAAATGTAATGTATTAAATCACTGATAAAAGTTACAGCTAACCTAGTATCAGTGGATAAGAAAAGTATCAAATCATTTCTTCCGGAAGATATGTAGTTGTAAGTTGCTGGAGAGGTCAGATTTGTTTCGATTTAAAAGTTCAGGCCACATGGTCCAAATTGATAAGAGTTTGATTATAAGATTAAAATACCACAGAGGTCATTTGGTAGATCAATGATAGGTTTTGGATATACATGCTACCAGAACAAAGTCAGAATATGTTGCTTATGTAACAGACACTTCTGTCACAGCTCAATTTGCCCATCATCCACGATCATGCACTGCAAGTTTCTACAACATGAACGGACAAGAGGCGTGCAAACAGAATCTGGGCTCCAGTGGTTACACTTATCAAAACGGTGAAGCATCAAATGTATTTTGTGGATCCACTAACTGGAGTTTATACAAACCAAATTGAATGTTACTGGAGTTTTTGCAGAAGGTTGTCAGTGTCAAGTTCTCCTATGGTATTCCAGTACATTAACAAATACATATGGAGGCAGTACTTTAGTAATGGCACCTGTTTGGTCTCTTTGTCGCATGTTCGCATGATTAATTTTAAGTTATTTTAAATTTGTAGTTGTAAATCAAATAGTAAAACTGTCATCCCTTGTCCTGTTACATCCTGTCGTAAAACCTCCTTTGTGCATGTGTAAATAAGTTGAAAAAGGGGTAGTGACAGATGTTCGGTCTCTTTGTCTGCACCTTGTCCGTGTTTAATTTTAAGTCGTAAATTTGTAGTTATAAATCTAATAGTAAAACTGTCATCCCTTGTTCCCTTATATCCTGCCGTAAAAATTCCTTGTGCATGTGTAAATTAGTTGGACTAAGAGTAGTGAACAAACACTCTCTTATGGATATCGAAGCAGGACAGTCGTCGGTTTTTCGTTCGGTAACGTGAGTTAGTCATAATGCCGCGGAATGTGAATTTATTTGTTAAACCCCTAAAAAACACAGTGCAAGTGCCAAGTAACACGTACTAAATCTCGCATACAGTCCACTTAGTTGAAGGAATATGAACTGCAGCTTAGAACAACAAAAAACCGCGGAGGTAAGTCGATGTACAAAGTTATAAGACCCCCCGCGCTGAACAACAGAAACACTCTCTCATCGATATTAGAGCGAAAAGATTGTTCGTTCGGTGAGTTAGTCAATAGTGCTGCCGAATTTATCGATAAACCCCTAAAAAACACAGTGAAAGTACAAAGTAACACTTACTTTAATTTTCATACAGTCCACTTAGTTGAAGAATAGGAACTACATCTTAGAACAATAAAACAACACGGAGGTAAGTCGATATGCAAATTTATAAGACCCCCCCGTGCATTAAACAGCACCGCAAATAAAACATTTAATAATTTAATTACTCATATTCAGGAACGCTACCTTGTGAAAATATGTAACACACTTAATAGTAAAACATTTCAGTTACTAACGTAAGATGAAACCTAAACACTATTTTCGCCTCAACACTTTCCGCCACAACACTATTTTCGCTTAAACACTACTTTCATACATGTACCTGTTCGACTACTAACCTAAATTGAAACCTCAACACTATTTTCGCTTTAACACTATTTTTGCTATAACATTCTTCATCACAATACTACTTACGCACATGTACCCCTTCAATGATTTTGCATTGGTAGTAAGATAAAATCATTGAACTCATGTGCAAAAGTAGTGTTGTGGCAAAAAATAACGTTATGGCAAAAATAGTGTCAAAGCGAAAATAGTGATGAAGTTTCACCTTAGGTTAGTGGTCGAAATGTTTAACTACTAAGGCAAAATCATCGAACAGATACATGTGTGAAAGTAATGTTGTGACGAAGATAGTGTTACGGAAAAAATAGTGTTGAGGTTTCACCTTAGGTTAGTAGTCGAGATGTTTTACTACTAAGGCAAAATCATCAAACGGGTACATGCACGACAGTAATGTTATGACGCAAATAGTGTAATTGCATAGTGTTCATGCAAAAATAGTGTTGAGGTCTCAGCTTAGATTAATAGTCGAAATGATTTTAGTGATAAAACATATATACTACTAACCTAAGTTGAAACCTTAACACTATTTTTGCCTCAATACTTTCCACCATAACACTATTTTTGTATCAACCGTATTTTCATCTAAACACTACTTTTGCACATGTACCTGTTTGATGATTTTGTGGTAGTGATAAAACATTTCGACTACTAACCTAAGTTGCAACCTTAATGCTATTTTCACACATGCACAGATTGTAAAGTTCAATTTGATGTCGCAATAAATGCTTGAGGATAGGTCCTTGGATGGTCGGTTGCTAACTATTCCATGTTGTCAACAGTGAAAAATAGAATGAAGTATTGCGCTCCATCTAAACAAAATTTTGCCAACCATGTTTTGATTCTAAAACTATATTGATACTTAGGTATAAATAAAATTGGACTTTTATATAAAAACACAATAAACCAAAGACAATTTATGTTACAGAAGAGCTTTTATGATATTGCCCTTCATTTACAGCAAGGTAGAAGTTTCTAAATGTGCTCTGTAACACTCCACTGGAATTGGAAGAGAAATTTATTCATTTGCTCTATTACCATCTTGTGACCAAAACAGGAGATTGTATGGAAGTATACTAACATCGTGTGTACCTCCATATGCCAGTTAGAATCGTAGTTGTTCCCCTATTGTTTCTCCAGGTATCACGCTTTGGAGTGATACAGAACTACAATGTGGTTTCACTTACGGAAAGCCATATCTCTCCAGTAGGTGACTATAACTGGACGCTTCAGGCAAACACCAGCAACCCACCTAGCAACAATAGCATTGACATCTCATATTAACAACCTCAGGCAGCTTCAAATTTCCAAGAGGTTATGCACCTACATTACAGAACACCGACTTCCATACTCAAGAGCACTTAACGTTACCATCTGCATAACCAATATTGTTCTGAATAGTTTTCATTGTTAGCTCTTGCATGCCGAAAGAAAGTTTGCATGTTGTTGTACAATTCTATATGACAACTAATCATCAAGTATATTGCATTAAACTTAATTTTAATTAGTGCAAGTACTATCATAACACACAAATTTCAATTAAAATACATTCCAGCTCTGTAAAAGCATTATAAACTTTTGCTTTTCATTAACTCGTTACTAGTTATTTTAATGCTAACTCTCAATAATAATTGCAAATAAACTTGTAGTAAGTGCAATTAGTGGTCTCTATTCTTTGGCACCACCACATAACAAGTTGAAGTTTTAATTAGTATAAAGAAATAATTAATATGATATGTCAAAGTAAGAACCACTGCAAATAAGAGATAATTCGGTAATTTAAATTAAATAAAGTAGAAATCTTACGGTCTTCTCCTCGAACTGCAAATCTTAATTCAATTTCTGAACAAAATTTTGCCATATGTGCAGCAACTTCACCGGTCTGTATAGCAAGCTCATAAGTTGGCGATAAACACAATACCTGAGGATAATGTAGATCAGCATTGACTCTACTTAACATTGCTAACACAAATGCTGCAGTTTTTCCAGTTCCTGACTGGGACTGTGCAATTAGATTCTGTGGTGGATCAGCTAATAACGTAGGCAAAGCAGATTCTTGGATCTTTGAAGGTGCATTAAAGCCCATTTCATATACACCTTTTAATAAATTAGGTTTCCTACACGTATTAAATACATTAGTAAAATTAGATTCCAAAGCAATAAAACAACTCACAAATGTAAGGCATCAAAAGTTTTAACAGAGTACAAAGGTGAATTAGGATCTCTTCTTTGTATTTCAATATCTGATTTGCTCTCAACTAATCCCCTATGTATTAGTTTCTGTAAAATGCTAACCTCTGCTGGACTAAAATTTTCAGGATCTTCCTCACCTCTGTTTTCAACTGATTTCTTATCAACTACTTCTTCCTTTTCCCCATTTGTAACTTCTATATCTGAAAGCTACATACAAGTTAATATGCAGGGTCAAAAAGAATTAGATTAAGCAACCTTTTGAGTAACTGATTTTTCTTGATCTTCAAAAAATTTACTCCAATCAACCTTTGCGGCCATGTTTTCCTATTTACAATTTATTAACTATTTTGAATTACGTTATAAAAGTTTTTCACTGGTATGAAATAACTGCTATTGCCATAGGTTAGAACGGGAGAATTTCGCGGAATGTCAACCCCCCTCCCCCCCAATAATAAGCACGTGACCAATTGTAACTGTTTGGTTGTGACTCAATACTTGACAAAGTGCGTTGAAACTGAGACAACAGAACTCCAGTGATTTAAACAAAAAAAAAATTTTATGAATACATCTTTGCAATAATTTTTCACTTTCTTAGATAATCGTTACGTGAGTATTCGAAACGCTATCCATCGTCAAAAATATTGCAATTTTATGTAACCATACCCTCAGTTTTTCACATTCACAATTTTTAAACACAGCGCATTAGAATCACATTCGTTTAGGAACTTTATAGTATTAAAACCTTCCCTGAATTTTAATGAAATCGAATGCTTCCAACTTTGTTGAGAAATGGTATATGGATTAAGGCTGCTTTTACTGAAATTTTAAAAAAACTAAAATTACAAATATAATGTTTTAAAGATTTGTTTGAGGAAAGCAGGAAATGAAGAATGCAAATAAACATTTTATTTTAAATTATTAACGACAATGAAAAAAAGGTTGTTTTTTTAATTCCTGTTTTATTTCCTAAATTTGAATCCGCTATTGTCAAATTAGTAGACAAGCTTAAGATAAGGTAATCGCTAGTAATTTTTTAACGTTCGGCAGTGTTGCTAATGTGAATGCACCTGAATATGAAGAGAGGACACGACAAAAAATGCAAGATAACCCCCAAGACCTCTATTAAAATATGCTCTAAGCAATATAACTTTAAAAAACTGCATTCGAGAGCTATAAAATAAAGTTGATTTAGAAACTCATGCCGAATATATACGCACTCAAAAAGAATTTCGTAGTGCTGTACTAAAATTATACAAACAACTCAATAACTTCTCAGAAACATTCATCGTGGTTATGAAAACCGCTCTTTGATCTCCATGGTGATGTTAATAGGCAAAATTATAGAATTTGGTCTGATGAAAATCTACAAGTCAGCCAAAAAAGATATAAGTACCTTTTCATTCAAGCAAATAACGATTTAGTGCCACAGTTAGGCAAAAGATAATAACAAACCTTATCTTTCTGACAGCTGTTTCATACACATTTATTGATTTATTTCTGGACCTTGTTAGCTTTGAGCAGTAAGTCAACTTAAAAGTTTCTATTATACATACAACAATTCTTAGATCAATTTCAAGAAATTGGTTCTCATAAATTTAAGCCGACTTAAAACAAGTTTTCATCAATTTTCTGGCTTTTTCTAGTAACTTTAATATTTGAGCTATATTAGCAACCTATAGAGTGTTCACTAACTTGTTTATTTCTATAATAATTAAGAAGTTAAGTATTTATTGTTTGATGTTTTTGTGAATTATTTAAAGTAGTGTATTTATTACTAACTTGAATTTATATAAATTACTGCAACAACATGTAGAAGGTATGTAAATAAAAAGCAAACATTGAAAAACGGTAGTTGCTTCTGAAATTACCAGAAACAAAGTTGATAAATTGGTATGTGTAAATTCATTCATGGTCATCAACTCGTTAAAAAAAGTGTGATTCCTGCAAGATGAGACTACCTCTCAGAAAACCTGAAACTTATGCTGAAGGACATATCTGCAGGGCTATTGATATTCAGGTTCGGCGACATTTCTAGGTTCTAAGACTTGACTGATTCGGATCTTTTTTCATGAAGTTAATTAGATAAAAGTCATCGCTGAAACCCAATACTTTGGAATAGTTTTACTAGAATATATTGGACACTGTTGTAAAAACTCCACTAAAGAATTTTTAAAAGTGATTAAACCTATCGCCAAAAGAGCAAAAGTCTGTAGGACCTTTAGACGTAAACATTATAATCCATAAGTAATTCATAAACTGGTAGTTTTGGATTAGGAATTTAAGTAATATATTAGCAGTAATTATAAATTAAATCACATTTTGGAGATCTCATAGCATGAGTTAAAGTATTTTAGTAATTGGAAATAAAGTGTAGGTATAGAGTTACAACTTCCCACCCTTAGATTTGATTTTCCAATGCTCAACCCAAAGGCATTGAACTTCCCACCCATCGTCTTTCTAGAGCTACTGTGATGTACCACTTGTAGAAATAATTTAAGTATAATTTTATAGATACCAATGTCTTTTTATTTATGAGGAACCAGTATTTACTCCATAGCCAAGTAGCTTGTTACTCTTAACCCCGCATTTAGAGTAAAATATAAGTGTAAATATCATACATAAATAACCTCAAATTTACCAGGGGTATTCCCCGAGGCGACAAATGCGTA
Organism: Platerodrilus igneus; assembly: GCA_036346225.1. Classification (NCBI taxonomy): domain Eukaryota; kingdom Metazoa; phylum Arthropoda; class Insecta; order Coleoptera; family Lycidae; genus Platerodrilus; species Platerodrilus igneus. The sequence goes on from JARFIW010000156.1 coordinate 2,942,774, forward strand.
GCGAATATATTACTGATGGCACTTCCCACGGCATTCTACTGCTGGTGCGATGATCTAGGTCTTCAAGGTGGTTTTCTAATGGCTTCCTGTTGCTGCTCGTGTTTGCTGTAAGCCCTCGTGGACTGCTTGTCAATACCATAAGGGTTGGAGGAACTGGAGATCGGAACCACTTGAACGATATTATCGAAGCACTCTAGCACGTTGGCAATTAACGGCAGTCGGTGCGCAAGTCTTGAGTTACGATACTTTTTCTACCACGTAAATGACTATCCCCTCCATAAAAGGTTAAAGTACACCTAAATGTTAAAATTAATTTTTTACACGATCAGATGCCAACCTATATTCGTCTGGACATTTTTATATCAACTTAAGTTCCTATCTTCTTTTAACCTGCAGCTAAAGTAGAGATAAATTAGAGATCGTTGCTCGACTTAAGAGCACAGAGACCGATGTGTGTCTGGGAAATTTATAGACTGACAATTGATATGCAACAGGAATATATGTAGATACTTGTTTCTACCAAGTTTATAGTATTTGAAAAAGACTTACCCAAAATATTCCTTTAATTCTTTGTTATCTCACTAAGCTATTCCGTCTGACTGAAAATAAAAAGGCACATTTTCGATAACGATTGGCTCAAAATATATGCCTTACTCTTAGATGCAGTTCCAATGAAACTCCAATGAAATAGAAAATTTCATTTCTAATATTTTCGTAACCGATTCGATACGATAACATAGTTCATACTACACTTTTGAATTTGACGAAGAAGTAGAAGTCAAACAAATCTATTGCATACGTTAAAAGGAATAATTTCAAACTTATGCGTCGCATTTTGGAAGTTGCGGCAAGTGAAATTTAAGGGTTTTAAAATCCGAAAGTGACAGTACTTGAAAAAGAGATTATTCATAAACCACTAAAACTATTTCAAACCACGGTTGGGGAAAGATATAACCGAGAAGAAAATAAAACTGCTTGCATATACATGGGTAATTGTCACAATAGTTTTTGATTGATTCGAGTAGGATACCAGCAATGTCGTAAGTGTAGCAAGTAAACTTCTTTGAATATTTTTTACATTAATTTTAATTAGATGCAAATTTTATTACAATAGATAACTTGAATACGTTGAAATGTATCCAACAGTTGTTGTTGACCCCGAACTAGAGTATATGATTGCATGGAATTTTAAAATTACAAATTGCTGTTAAAAGAATAGCAGAACACACAAATCTATACAACATGTTTTTGTTTCCCTTATTTGATACTACATTCGTTTACTTAGGAGCAGTAAAAGTACAAGGCTTTAAATAATTGTAAGTTAAATTGGTGTATTTTTTTGGCACGCAAGTCTTATTAATATAAAAATTACAGTCGATCACGCAGTTCGCAAAAAATAGGTTTACGGATTAAAAAAAGGAATAAATATTTAACACAAGCTACATTTGTAGTTGTTTATTACTGTTAATAACTAGAAATAACTCTACTGTGCATTGTTATATCATAATTTAGTATAAACGTTTTCTTCATATAAATTTTTTCAAAAGTAACTCTTTAATGGCGTATACGAAGCTTTTCTAAAGTCCTTTTGACTTTTAGTAAAACTGAATAAAATTCCTAAATTGCAGCGATATAATAGTATGAGTATACTTTGTAGCATGTGTTTGAAATATTATTACTCAATATTTTCCTTTTCCCCTATCTTCGCGCAAGTATTTGCATGATGGCGATGATAACTGTTCGCCCAGATTTGATTACTCATTTAGATCCTTCTAATATAAAATTTTATGAACACGTTTGACGGCCCGCTTTGCACTTTAACCTCTAAATATTTTAAGGTTAGAATCGTAGATTAGTGTATGTTATCTATTGTTAGGATTGAACTTCTAGATTTTGGAATTTAAGAAATTTGAGCTTTTTTAAATACATAATGCCTACGATAGGAGTTAAGCGCGATCTACTATTTAAGTCGTTAGGAAGAACTTACAGTATGACAATTAATTGATTATAACAGAATTAATCTCTTTTATATTGCAGCTGATGACGAATTTCAAAAATTATGCTTTGAATATGGCTTAGAATTGGATGAAGTAGTAAGTAATTTGATTTTCGTACTTGTTATAACCGCTTACATTGTATACGAACTTTTTGAGAAAATTTTTTTTAACCAAATAGTGAGCGAGGAGGGAGATTTCGGTCATTTTTTTTATGAATCTAATTAATGAATTTTGTATATTTAGATGCTCCAGACCTCTAACTCGAATTCTGAACCAATGATGTTTTATTTAAAATACTGCGTTTTATGCTATTTATTTAATACAACGAAATCTCTCTATAGCGGACACGTATGGGACAAAAGAATTTTGTCCGCTATTGAGGTGTCTGCTTTATGGAAAATGTTTTTAACTCGACCAAATATTTTTATTTAAAGTATATACATATGTACTTATTACATTACGAATGTATAAATCTGTTAAGTACAATTTATTTGAAAAAATCAGTAATTGTAGTTTGACTAGTTTCTGATTTTAAACTTTGTTCTTCTGATAAGATTTTAAGCGAAGTCGTTTCCGGTTTTAAAAAAAAAAAGATTTTAATTGTTCTGTTTGTGCACGAGCATCACTATTGTTTTTAATTTTACACACAACCTCCATGCACTCATCATCATCTTCGTTCTCACTAACAACATATTCATCTTTTTCGTTTACCGATTGAATATCCCTTACTATGGGCATTGATATCTGTGCAGTCATCACAGCTTTGTCATTGCAGGCGAATGCAGACACATCTGCTTCTGTAAAACCACCATTGTCCAACAGTTCCCTCAAGTATGTAAGAGGTTGTTCATTTAGTGACTTCTTTATGATAGAAAGTGGAAGATCGTCCTCAGAGTCAAATGAAACGTTACACATGCCTGCAATGTTTTTTCTTTTAAATCAGGCTTTTGAAAAACAGCTTTTTATCATAGAAGAACTAATCCTCTGCTAAGCAATATCAATTCATGCAATGGCATCTAAAATGGTAATATTCTTCTCTAAATCTTTATTTGATATCGCTGAGCTGATTGATGAAAGTAAATTTGTCATTTACACCTATCTGTAGAACACTTTAAAATTTTGAATAACACGTTGGTCCGAAGGTTGACAAACGGAAGTGGCATTTGGCGGAAAGAAGGTTAATTTAGTATTGTCTAACTTTGCCTGTGTGACAAATTGCATTGTCTAAAATAAGAATTTTACGCTTTTGCATGCCTAATGTTCTATCAAACTTGGAAATCAATTCCATAAAAATTTCACTGTTCATCCATGCTTTTTTATTAGCATGCCAATACACAGAAAGATTTTCTACATTAATGTTTTTAAAACTTCCAGGTTTTGTTCCCTTTTCAATAACCAAAGATTTTTCTTTACCACCAGCCATGTTAACACAGTGCAAAACAGTTAATCTTTCTTTAGAAATTTTACCGCCGCAACATTTTTTGCCCGTCAACCTGAGTTTTTTTTTGGTAACCCTCTGAAAAATAGAACGGTTTCGACTAAATTAAAAATATCACTGTCTTCGTATTTGCTGATTAATGACAATAACGTCATTCCACGATTTTACATCATTATCCATGTTATCAGATTCCCCCAATACATACTTGTACGAAATCTGACGAATTCGAAATTTTTCAAGCCATCCTCTTAACGCTTTAAAATTGTTGTATCCCAACTCATTTGCAGCTTCTTTAGCTTTCTCTTGTAAAATTGGGCCAGAAATGGGTAGGTTTCGACAGCGAGCTTTTGGGAATCAGTTAAAACAACTGCATCCACTTCAATACCCTTATTTTTTTGGAAAGTCATGTTTTCTATTTTCGTTTCAGTGTTCGCGAAGTAAAGCAAGCAGTTTATTTTTATTTTTTACTGCATTACTAATTTGTGTTTTTCATGCATCAAATTGTTTTGATAAAACACGCACACTTTGGCCGCAACTGTAGCATTCGATAATATTAATTTTTTCTTTTAATGTAAGCGCCTTCCTTTTAATTTTTGTAGCCATAACTGTCAATAAGTTATAGGACCAACATTAACTGAAGCTGATAAACGACAGACCCTTATTTAGTTCAATGACGTTGCCAAGAACGTGCTTTAGCACAATACTGTATTAAAAGTGTTTGAAGACGAAGGGGTGAGGTTAGTGTCACTTTGTATATACATATATATATATATATATATATATATATATATATATATATATTGCTGTGAAACCACCAAAATCCGGGAACTACGCTTTTCGAATCGAGCCCCACAGATTGGGCGTCAAGAATGCTGTGAAACCTTGTATTCTGAATCGAGCCTCCTAACTTGGGCGTCAAGAATGCTGTGAAACCTACAAAAAGCTATTAATTTAACTGGTCCGTTGACTTTCTTCTGTTACTCGCCTCTTTACTCTTTTCCGCCTCGGCTGCTCACCTAGTTAAACCTTCATCCTCATTCATAAAAAAAACAAACACATTCCTACCACAAACATCAACGTTAACTCTATTTACATCAATATTCACAATACATTAAAATTTCAAAATTAAAATTCAGCATAAATTTCAGTATCAGAAAATTTCAAGATTAAATCTGTTATCATTTTAATGTGCATCCAGAATTAAAGTCCTTGTAGGATGCCTACTAATTACTATAACAATATATGCACACCTGAGTCTGAGTACAAAGGGAGCATCTCCCACCCCTTTACGTTAATTAACCAGGTTCGTCTAATTGAGCTCAAAGACATACCCAAATTTTCATCATAATCAAGAACATAAATACTAAATACCCCTTTCTACTTAAACAAGAAAATTTCACCTTAAAATTAAAAATTTGTTGTTAGTACAATTTCACTACTGTCCATTTTAAGTAAATAAATTATAAAGTTATTCAACACACATCAAAAATCGAACAACAAAGCATAAGTTACCTGAAGGTTAATGCACTCGGGCTCCAATGTACATCGTCCTCTGTTAATCACACCAATCCAACTGGGTTATGTTTAGGTCCTCGTATTGCTGGTCGCCTTTAAAATTATTTACACCACCATTCATCTAAAGTTGTTTCAGTGCTTTTCCGGAACTCATTTGTGTATATCTGAAGCTTGTTTTGTGGATCCAGACACGTTTACGAATCATTTAATTATTAACACCCCGAAAAATAACAAAGAAATTCATACTTCTTTCACCAATATACGCCAAAACTGCCTACTTTTGTGTATTCATTTGTCGTTGCAAATTTGACTAATTGGTACAGTGATACTAGACTTTATTACCTTGTATCTTCTTTTCTAAGTGCACTAAATTACATTCATTGTAGCACGTAAAGAACAAACTGTTTTAAATCACCAAAATATACGAGCAAACTGTTTAAATTATTCAATCAAAATCGGAAACTAAAAAGCACTGTTTAACGCATTGAATCAATTCGAAAATCTAAGAGAGCCCCACTCCTATCAACACGGGTTTAAATAGTGGTTAGCCTGTCTGTCGGTCTTGTCCCCAAAACGGCCAGTTTCTAGAATTTCGTATACTATGTTCCCATCTCGACCGCCTGTGCGTCGGTTCTTATTAAATTTGCACACGCGCCAGTTGAAAATCTCAGAAATTCTCACACGGCACGCAACGTCTGGGAATAACTAATTAATTTTTATACAGAAATGTTATTTTTACCTCTCAAGTTTGCCTCTTATTTTCAACCAATCGCAACCCAGTGACGTTGCTCAACTCACGTCTTTTACTATATGTGTCTCTGTCTTGCACATATTATCTGTCTCTATCTACCCTGTTCCGAGTGGTACAAATCGATATTCTGTAGTATCGGTTATTTTCAATCCATGTGGACTGTGAAATAACCCACCTTATTAGCATTTCCCGTAACTATTATGCGACGGTTTCTCCAACATTCTCGGTAACCATTTGTTATCTGCAAATTTTACTCAGAACGATACTTTTAAAAATACGCAGGTGTTCAAACATAATACTTCTACGATCTGAATATTATTGGTTTTTTACTAGCTTTTATACATATTATATGTTACTAATGGTTCCATTAACTCCAATTAAAAATAATACCCTTTAATTTTTAGTGACTCCTAATCAAATATTAATTATTATCTGTACATTTTGTTTAATACCGGTTACTTAAAATTGAGTTAATTAATATAAATTTTGCACGTAATTTCCATTTGTTTCTTTACTCGGAATAATTAAATTATATGTTGAGCAGCATTTTAATAACGCGTACCTTTTCCCAAAGCTTCTACACGGTGATTAAAATTATTTGATGTGATCATTTAATTTTCTACCCTGGTCTAAATATGAGTAATATATATATATATATATATATATATATATATATATATATATAGAATGCTGTGAATCCTCCAAAATCCGGGAACTACGCTTTATAAATCGAGCCCCACAGATTGTGCGTCAAGAATGCTGTGAATTCTACAAAAAGCTATTCATTAACTCAACTGTTCCGTTGACTTTCTTCTGTTCATCGCCTCGGCTGCTCCTCTAGTTAAACCTTCATCCTCATTCAAAAAAAAAACAAACACATTCCTACCACAAACATCAACGTCAACTCTATTTACATCAATATTCACAATACATTAAAATTTCAAAATTAATATTCAGCATAAATTTTAATATCAGAAAATTTCAAAATTAAATTTATTATCATTTTAATGTGCATCCAGAACTAAAGTCCTTGTAGGATGCCTACTAATTACTATAACAATATATGCAGACCGGAGTCTGAGTACAAAGGGAGCATCTACCACCCCTTTACGTTAATTAACCAGGTTCGTCTAATTGAGCTCAAAGACATACCCATATTTTCATCATAATCCAGAACATCAATACTAAATACCCCTTTCTACTTAAACAAGCAAATTTCACCTTAAAATTAGTACAATTTCACTACTGTCCATTTTAAATAAACAAATTATAAAGTTATTCAACACACACCAAAATATCAAAGTTTGAACAAAATAGTATAATTTACCTGAAGGTTACTGCACTCGTAGCTTCAATGTACATCGTCCCTTTGTTAATTACACCATTCCAACTGGGTTATATTTACGGCTTCTGATTCTCAACGCTTTTAAAATTTTCTCCATCACCATTTATTTAAAGTTGTTTCAGGGCTTTTCCGAACTCATCTGTGTATATCTGAACCTTGTTTTGTGGATCCAGACACGTTTATGCACCATTTAATTATTAATACCCCGAAAAATAGCAAAGAAATTCATACTTCTTTCACCAATATCGCCAAAACTGCCTACTTTTGTGTATTCATTTGTCGTTGTAAATTTTACTAATTGGTAAAGTGATACTAACTTTATTACCTTGTATCTTCTTTTCTAAGTGCACTAAAGTACATTTATTGTAGCACGTAAAGAACAAGCTGTTTTACATCACAAAAATATTCGAGCAAACTGTTTAAAATTATTTAATCAAAACCGGAAAACTAAAAGCACTGTTTAACGTGTTGAATCAAGTCGAAGATCTAAGAGAGCTTGTTCATATTCCCTGGGTATATATAGAGGTTAGCCTGTCTGTCGGTCGAGTCTCCAAAACGGACAATTCTAAAGAATTTCGCCTGCTATGTTCCCATTCCGCAGCCCGGCATGCGATTTTTACGAATTTTGCACTCGCCCCAGTTAAATCTCAGAAATTTCAACACGCACGCAACGCCTGGAAATAACTAATTGAATTTTATACAGAAATGTTATTTTTACCTCTCAAATTTTGCCTTTACTTTCAACCAATCGCAACCCTATGACGTTGCTCTACTCACGCCTTTTACTATATGTGCCTCGGTCTTGCGCATATTATCTGTCTCTATCTACCCTGTTCTTATTAGTGCAAATTGATATTCCTTATTATCGATTATTTCAGTCCATGTGGACTATCTGGGTTAAATAACCCCGTATCACGCCTTCCCGTGAATATTTAGCCACGGTTTCTCCAAGATTCTTTGTAACCATTAATTATCTGCAAAATTTACGCAGAATGAGCTTTTTAAAAATACGCAGGTGTTTAAACATCCTACTTCTAACTAACCCTCTACGATTTGCATTTTATTGGGTTTTACAAGTTTTTATAGATATTATATGTTACTAACGATTCAATTAACTTCAATTAAAATTAATACCCTTTAAATTTTAGTGAATCCTAACTAAATATTAATTATTATCTGTAGCGTTTTGTTTAATACGGTTACTTAAAATAGAGTTAATTAATATAAATTTTGCACGTAATTTCTCTTTGTTTCTTTATGTAGAGCTTTTAATACTGCTTCTTTTGATATAAAGCGTCTTGTACATGATTTAAATCTCTTATTTTAATGAAACGAATGAATTTTTATTCTCCACGGTTTTTAATAAAGCGTATTATCTAATAAAATTCCTTATACACGGTGATTAAAATTATTTGATGTGATTATTTAATTTTCTACCCTGGTCTAAATATGAGTAATATATATATATATATATATATATATATATATATATATATATATTATGAGAAACAAAAATGTCCGTTATAGAGAATTAAATTTGTCGTTGTAGGTGTTTGCATCCGTTATGAAGATTGTGCGTTGTATAGAAGTATAGGAAATGATGAATGTGTATAATGTTAATCGGGCCTATGTAATAATGTCCTCTTAAGAGAAGCGTCCGCTTTGTAGAGGTGTCCGTTAAGAGAGGTTTCACTGTATTTTTGAATTTAATAATTAAAATATTTGTTGATTTAGTAAATGCCGTTCTTGATTGTTTACTATGATTAATTAGAATTTTGAACAAACCTGGATAAACATTAAATTTCTCTCTAAATTTCATATATAATTTATATAAAACAAAAGACATTTGGTTCTTGTTGAATGCTTTATTAAAATCTCACACTATTAATTAGTAAAGACATACTATGGGTACACTAATAGCAAGGAGTTTTACAACTCAGATGTGTAAGCTTCTGGTGCTCACTGTCAAAGGTGTGCGTGGCGATGACTGTAAGAGGCTAATCATTTTAAATAACAAAGAAATATGGTAGTTAAAATGGAATCTACATAAATTACAGGAGTAATATCAGTGTAAAATTATTTAAATTAAACCTAAAAGTTACTCGTATTACATATTATTATATAAGTACCTAACTTGCATTTAGGCTGAAATTTAATTTAAAAACTGCACTTCAAAAAGGCCTCAAGCAACGACTAGTTGAGACGAGTTTTAGTATATCGCAATGAACTAAACATGCTTGAAGAGAATTAGACAAAGATTGACTTTATCTTTATAAGTGCCGTAACTAACATTTGTACCCTTCATTTCTGTCCTGATGTGGTAGATATATTGTTGTGACATAGGTGCATTTTTATTAAAATTTGTGAGTGATAAATGAGTTTAAAGAATATGGTATTTAGGTAAGTAACTACTTTACTATTATTTTCAATGCACAGTCACGTGTGTACATTTGTAGTTACGTTAATGTTAATTAAATTGTGGCATGTCATAATCTCTTCCCTTATAAAGGCGTTTAAAAGGTTTGTGTGATAAAAATAGATAATAGTAAAAATATGCTAGGAGAAACATTAAAAATTTTTTGTTTGATTCTTATTTTAAATGTACAACACGTCACATTTCAACTTAAATTATTCAATAATTATCTAATCTTTTTACCATTGTTGTAGGTGTCTGACAGTTGTGAATGACTATCTGGCATACAATACAAGAGTAGACATTTGGAGAAGCAAAAACAAAATAGAAAAGCATCCGGTTTGCCTGGATCATTTCTAACATTTGTAACCACAACTTCAAAGTCTGGAAGTTCTAAGAACTATTTCCATGGAGCCCAGTTGTAATGAAACAATTTCTGAATAATACACGGATCCCCTAAGAGACAGTGGTTGGCTGTGCCAAAATTTATGGACTAAATATTTTCCAATACCAACAACTGACAGTTCAAATACAGATCCAGAGAATGTTAGTATTATAAAAAGTAGGTTTTTTTATGTAAGCAATTAATAAATTTCAATAAAAATGGGTGGAATGTTTTAAAAATAATTATTTGCAATGGTATTTTAGCTGAGAAGAACTAGCTGTATAAATAAAACGAACAAAGTTTTTGTTGAAAACGACGTAAATTTAGTAAAACTGAACAAAGTAAATTACGTGCTTAAATGATATTATATCTTGGTACATTAGTTATAAATTAAAAATAACAGGACACATATGTCAACTTATTGTTTTATTGGGACAAAAATAAGAAACAAAATAATTTATTAAAAATATGCAATTAAATTATTTTAGGAAATATGCCCCCTGGCCATGGGCACATTTTAAGTAACATGAAGTCAGGATTGTGGTGTGCGTAATCGTGCACGATTATGCACACCACAATCCCAACGTCATAAATTATTTTAGATTGAACTCCTAATGTGTGTCACCAATGTTAACTTACAAGGATAGTAGGATTTGTTTTATTATATCATAAAATAAAAGTGCGGAAGCACTGGGTTTTATTATAACATGTTTCAAGTTATCAATAACTAGTAAATGTTTAATTTTTTAAAGTCATGTTATGGGTAAAAATGTAGTTATATTATGAATTTAGAATTGCTCAGAAGACGCGGGCACCCCGTAACAATTTTAAAGATGCATTGGCTACCTTTCAGTGGTGCGAGAGTGGAAAAATGATAAAAAATATAAAATCAGCTAAAATACAGAACTACTTTAAAGTACCCACTTACATTAAAAGGTTTATTCGTTGTTCAGAATTAAATAGTGCCAAATCGTTTTGACCCAACAATTTCGTCGATATATTTGCTACATGGAAGATGGTTATTCCAGATAGACTTCTACTGTTGCCATTCAGAGGTCCATTAAAAACATGAAATTTACACAAAGAAATATACTCGGAATATATCTTACAATTAAAGCTTGCACTTAATACGCACGTTTTTTTAGCATTTTAGAAGTAATAAATTTCCTTTTTAATAATTTTATACTCAAGTGTAAACAACTAATTCTATCGTCCCACAAACCATTATAATTATATTTACAAGTTCGCATGAACATATTTATCAAGAATCAACTAAACTATAAGGAAAGCTCAGAACACTACTCACAATTTAGTAATTTAAGCTTTTCCAGATTACTTTACCAATTGACTGATTATTTCTTTGGCACATTGTGTTCCCCAATCCAGTGATTTAATATCCAACATATAGTTGCTGCGTGAAAACTCATTTATCACCCTTTTAATACACTATTGACCCTATTTAAATCCATACAATACATGCATGTTTAAACTTCTTGACCAATTCCTTCTGTGAAGCTCAAAACAATTTGTCATTGGTCATCTGTCCGAGGGGCTTAACCTTCACCTCCATTGTCACTGACACATAATTTAGAGTTCTCCCTGGTCGCCTCTGTGTATTAATTTTGTTCGAACTTAGTCCTGTTAATCTCACAGTCTTTAAAAGTTTCGAATTTCGTTCTCACACATTATAAATATCTAAAACTTTCTTATGGTCAAGTTCAATGTCTTCAGTTTGTGTGAACGATTATTACTGGTATGACATATGATTTTATGATTGTTGTGGTTTCTTGAACCCCATGTGAATTGATACAAATATTATTGTGGATGATAAAAGTGCCTGATTTTTAATGGCGATTTTTCTAATTGAATACAATTAGTGTAAAATCCCTATTGTCTTTGCTGTTTATATAAACTACACTTAATTTTAGTATAGGTGCATGCATCACTGTTATGTCGAATGAGCTATCAGACCACGAATTTGTGCACTGTAAAAGGATATTTAATAGCAATAATAAGGACACTTTTACTATAGTCCATTCCAGTTAAGAATAATGCGATGAAAGGTATAGGAAAAGTTTAGCCTTCGATTTGATTGGTTAAAACATAATACTGATTTACACAGCTTAATTTTAAAAATTTGTATTTAAAATATATGTAATGCGCCATTGTCAAATTTGCAATAAAAACGGGTTATGGAAATTAATTTAGGCTAGTCACGATTTATAATGACTCAAATATGGAATTAATAATTATTCTGTATGTATTGTAGTGTCAGGTGGGAGCTACAAGGTTTATAAGGGTAGTTTTGTGTTAAAGGGGGTGTATGCCAAGTAAAATGATCCATATATCAGATCCCGTAATTCAAAAATTATGTTTTGCCGTACTTTACATATGCTAAAGTATTTACAATGTTAATTTGAAATGTATGTGCCAAAAGGTAAATTATAATGACTTAATGACGTTGATAAAATACACAGTGCTCAAGGTTTTATACTGAGTTACCATTTTATAGGCCATTGAATGTACATTTGCCATCCGAAAACCGGATGCGTCTACGGATATCTACTATCAACCACACATCCAGGTTCATGTGTAATTTATTTTGGCTTTTGTTTAATTAGAATCAACTTTTGGACAAATTTGTAATTTCAAAATTATAAGTAATAGCAGTGTCAAATGTGATTGGAGAATTGTGAACTATTTAGGACCAATGATAGAATTATGTACAAACTAGGAAAGTGTAAAAGGACAACAGTGAAGGTATTTGTGACACAAAATAAGGGATAAAATGTTATTGGATATTTTTATTTATGTAATATGTGATTAAGTAGGCATGATATTGTTGTAATAATCGCCTTGGAAAGTAAACAACGGAGATCTTTTTCGATTTAATTTTGTGTAAAGACGTATTTTTGTAAACCTGCGCTAAAATTGTTTAAATATTGGAAAGTAAATAAATGTGTTTGGAGTTTAAGAGTTTGATTTAATAAAGTGGAGTAACGAGAAGCATCAGTGGTTAGTAAATGAATAGCGACGACGAATTAAAGCGAAGATTGGTGTTAGTGAAATAGCGAAGCGGCGAAAAGTAAGATTGTTTAGGAACGGATTTGATAAAGGCAGAAGGCATCGGTGAAGAATTGTAAGCGTGAATAAGATTTGGATTGATTTGGTTACGGATTTATGGTTAATGGGGCATTGATTGGATTGATTTGGATAGAGATTTATGTATAGCGGGTCCTTGAGTGGTTTTTAAGACAAGGAACGAGAATAGATTTGGATTGAGCTGAAAGGAGAATAGGTTTGGATTGAGCGGAACGAGAATAGATTTGGATTGAGCAATTTGAGAGCAGCAATTGGAAGAGTTAAAGGCTACGAAGAAAGTAATACGGAAGAATTAGCACAGGGGAAGTAAACAAACCGGTTATTCTAAATTCTAAAATTCGGGTTATTTATTTCAGATTTGGGGAAACAAAATTATACAAAGGTACCTGGAGGCGATACGAAAATTTCAATACGATAGTGAATCCATGTAAAGACGCATACGGCGACAAAGATCTTGAGCCAGCAGTAAAAAAGGCCAGCAACGAAGTATAATCCAGGTGAGTGCTGTGAAATATCTTATAACGTCAAAGTCAGAAATTGTGTTATTAATTAATTTGGCACAAGGCTACGTTGATCATTAAATTTTGGCATATACAGTGGTAAATTTATATAAAAGTAGTAAAACAAAAGATAGTGCAGTTTGGTTGGGCATTGCACATCTACTTACCACCGAACCCACGGTAAGTAGGTGGACACCCTGAGAAAAGAGTTCATATAGTCGAGGCATAGTAATAAACATTTTGATTAGATAACCAACCAAACGTTGCTAAAGCACAGTATATAAAAGTCATTCATTTAATAAAAACAGGGGCGACGGAAAAGAGTATATTAAATAATAAATAAATATAAATAAAAAGGGGGCGGTGGCCAGAAAAGTATATATAGAAATTATAATTAACTTGCTGTGTAAATCCACCTTGCGTACAAGGTCATCTACTTTATTCTTATTTGGAATGGACTATACCTCATGTACAGAATTTGCTATTTCCGAAAAAATATGAATTTAGATAACAAATTTAAATCTCTTGTTGATAATCATGTATCTGTCTTCGATAAATCTTTTCCAGCATCTAAATTCAAACTTAATCACTGCCGAAAGTCTTGGTTGACTGAAGGAATAAAAACTTCTGCTAAAACTAAGAAATTTCTCCTTCTTATGTAAACATTTTCATGACTGTATTTTAAAAAAATTATTACATTGAATATAAAAAAATCTTCAAGGTATTTTTCCATTATGTCTTAAACATGCAATTGTTATTCCAATCCATAAGGGTGCCTCTTTCACTGAAAATAACTATCGTCCTATTTCACTATTATCCACTCTAAAGTGATTGAAGTCCTTATTCAAAATTGTATAATTGGTTACACAATTGAAGTATAATATATTCGTTCTGGCTCAACATGGCTCTTCACCTAATAAATGCACCACTGATGCAGTACACAATTTCCTCTCCACATTGTATGAAACATTAAATACGAAATATAAATCTTCCATTGCCATTTTCTTTGAGTAAGGCTTTTGAATGCGTCAGTTAAACAATACTATTGCAGAAGTTAAAGTTTTATGAATTCCGTGGTATTGTCAATACTTGGTTTAAATCTTACCTTAAAGATTGGTCACAATCTGATAGAATACTATCCCTTGTTTGTCAAAAAGAGTTTTGTTAAAAATGGGAGTTCCACAAGGATCCGTTCTTGGTTCTGTATTATTTTTATTGTATATAAATGACTTTGTTACTTGTATCCAAAGTTCTATATGTACCTTTTATGCTGATGATATTAGCCTGCAGTGGGAGGTTTCCTCTGTCAGTTCACTCTCAGAGAAAATACATGTTGATATTACAGCTTCACACCATTGGTTCTAAATTAACAAACCCTCTATTAATAAATGCAAAACCCACTGTATAGTATTTAGACCTACACTTAGATTATACAATTGCCTCTAGTGCTTCTCTTAAATTAGTTGCTGCAACAATGTTTTAGGCATAACAATTGACCAAGGCCTAAATTGGTCGGAACATATTACTTCTTTAACTAACAAACTGGCATCTGCTTGTTTTGTGATCAGAACTGTGGCAATCAAACTACTTTTTACTTGTGTTTGCAAAGTCTATCATGCATTATTAGAATCTAAGATGAGATATGGCATAGCATTCTAGGGAAACGCAACCTCAATACACAAAACTACTATATTTAAAATCCAAAAAAGGACTGTGCAAATTATCTGTCGTGCAGACAGAGATGCACATTGTAAACCTATTTTTAAAAAAACTTGCTATACTCACGTTTACTGGACTGTATAATTTATGAGATATTAATTTTGTTCTAAAAATTAGGAACTGCTTTACGATGGCTAATTCCATCCATCTGTGTAACACTAGAAGGCGGCTCCGTGGCGTAGTGGTATGTGTGTGACTACTACGCCCTAGGTCCCGGGTTCAAATCCCGACACGGTCCGCTTGAAAAATGTTAGGCGAGCATTTTTCGCAAAAATACACCCTCGTTCGGATGAGAGGTAAAATGGAGGTCCCGTGTGTGAGTGTTGTCACGCACGTTAAAGATCCCTACCTTGCTTGGAACAGCAAGGATTCGGCAAAATTCAAAATTTTCCAGGTAAAAAAAAACTCGCTTCCTGGCCAATGTAGTACCTTCGGGTGGAGCATTGGAAAATCACATGTAATGTGTAACACTAGATATGCCAACAATATCTACAAAGAACTACCAATCTATAATAGATTCAAAAAGTCATTCACTTACATAGTCCCAACATTATTTAACAAACTTGATAATAAAATGAGGTCATTACCTAGGTTAAAAAAATTTAAATCTGCCTTGCATGCACTCCTTATTGATTGAGCTTACTATTCTCAAGTAGTTTTTTTTATTGAAAAATGTCGTTATAATAAACAAAAAAAAAAGTTAAGCCCCAACTTGTTAGGGATCTTTTCAGTCTTTTCTAAAATGCTTTGATACCAACACCTACATATCCCTTAGTATTTTAAACTAATAACATTATGCTTAAATTTGATCATCACTCGTACTGTTGGTAAATCACTAATCAATCAATAAATTAGTCACTGTTATGTCAATTGATGGCCTACGTCAGAAAATATTAACCATATTTACGTCCGCACTCACATAAATTATACCGAAACATAAACAAGCAGATAATATTACTTACAGTCTGATTTACCTAATCTAAGATTCAGAATGTCCAGATCACACCAGCTTTCCATTTTGTTAATAATGTAATTCTTGTTTCTTTTTCCTCTTTGAAATGACAGCTTCAACGCAACCCAAATTTTCAACTTAATGTCGGGATGAACAATTCCAGTTCCAATGCTTTTAAATGGTCACAACGACACTTATTCCACTCACAGGCGCATTGAAAATATCTCGCATGAGAAGTAAGTTCACAGATTTTATAGTATGCCACATTTCTATCCCATGAAGCTGCATTTCATTCAACTTTCTACAATTCAGTCACCTCACTACATTTTTACATTTTAAATTAACTTCACTTAATTTTTACTTTCTGGACTTTTACTTTGTCCTGCGACCTTCCCCTCTGCCAGCTAACCCATGTTCTCGTATACCTACATATTCGATGTTTTCAGGTTACCAATTCCTATATCACTGACTTTATTTCTTTTTCGTCATGTCCAACAAATCTAATACTGTAAATCATACTAATTATGGTCAGTGTCTGATTAAAATACAATGTGTCGAGTTTATTTTACCAATTATCACTCTTACAGTTTATAACATTTTGTTGATCTGTGGAAAATGTATACGTAACTGTTTTTTTTCATGTCATCGCCTTCATTCTTACCATACGATGTATTTAAAAAGGTAATGTTGAACTTCATTATCAGAATTATTTTTATAGCAACAAAATTTGAAATACTTTTATACAAAAGCTCGTTCGTATATTTTGTCTTTTCAAAACCAAAGAGTCTTTCTTTCACATCTAATTTATTGTTAGCATAACGCAATGTGTTACAAAATGCTGTTGATCTTACAATATTTTGATCTAATAAGCTCTAAGACGCACGAGATTACAAAGAGATGTTATACGTTAAAAAAAGTCTTTGGTTGAAGATCAAGGGATGATATTTAAAAATAATCAGTTTGTAATTCGGCGTTCCTTTAGGAAGGAAGTGTTAAAGCATTTGCATTGTCATTTAGGGATAGAAAAGAAGAAAGAGAGCCAGAAGTTGTATATTTTGGCGGTGTTTAAATAATGAAATGCAGCAAATGGTTGAACAGTGTTACACATGTCTAAAATTTACAAGAAAGAATTAAAGGATCATTTATTGAAATGGGATCTCCCATCGAGACTGTGAAAAATAATTTTGACTAATATATTTGAACATGACAGGCAGGATTATTTATTGATTGTGGACTATTGTTCGAAATATCCGGAAGTTGCATTATTAGAGAGAATTACTGTTGAGTGTATAATAATACACATGAAATCTGTGTTTGCTAGACATGGTATTACAGCTTTAGATTATTTGGATAACGGAACTCTATTCAATAATTTAGTAAATACAAATTTCGAATGATTGGGATTTTAATATAAAGATGCCCAGTCTTAATTATGCACAATCTAATGGTTTTGTTGAACGTTATGTTAAAACAGTCAAAGTATTACTTAAAAAGAAGCTAGAAGTGACCTATATTTGGCTTTACTAGAGTTTCGTAATACTCCTGTGGGTTACGGTAAACCTCGGCTGACCAACTACTGTTTTCAAGGCAGTTAAAAATTAGATTGCCAACTACAAAGCCTATGCTTAAACCAAAGGTAGTTATGAATTTTAACAGTAACATGTACCTTTAAGAAACGGTGATTTTGTTATAGTGTTTAATAAAGGTCACGTCAATTTTCGCAGAGATATAGATTATGCAAATAGACGCAGATCTTCTAGAATAGAGTTAGGAACCGGTAACATTGTTGAGCAAAATATGAGCACGTAGTTAAGGACTGTTCTGTGCAAGGATATTTTGAAAACAATTATGAATCTTCTACAGCGAATGATACGCATCAACGTTGCAATTCAGCTTATGACACCAATGTAGTTGGCTTCATAATTGGGTAATAATGAATGTATTAGTAATATGGTAGAACCTGCAACGTGCAAGTACCTCAGAAGGTGTGCAGAAGAACAGGTCGTGCAGTGAAGCTACCAAAAGTGTTTGATAACTATCATTGTGTAGTCTTTTATCAAAACATGTATATTAGTGATTGTCTTGAATGTAACCATGTTTTAAAGGCGGATGTTATGAGGTTCATGTATACGACTTAAATATAATTAGATCATAGCTACTCTCTGTAGGTGTATGTAGATATGGTTAAGATTTGTGGATAAAAAAGTCACTAATTTCAAGTTACGTGTTTTTTTTTAATTTAATAACCGTCTTCTGCATATATTAATCCTAACATTCTATTCTGTAATACTTTTAAAAATATTTAATTAAGCTAAATAGTAATAAAGCACGAAAAATGTTATATGAGCCACTTTATAGTTAATTTTGATTGCAGACAACAGAAAAGCAAATGATAACAAAGGAACAAGGAGAAGGTGCAGAACCTGGTGATGCATCTGAAGATATTATTTATAGAATTGACATTCCTGCCAATCGGTATGATTTACTTTGTTTAGAAGGTTTAGCTCGAGGTCTACTTGTTTTCCAACAAAAGTGAGTATGTAGTAAATCTAAATGAATTAATATCTAAAATGTATTTTTAGGATTGCTTTACCGCATTACAGAGGTATTCGACCAACAGAAAATACAAAAACTAAACTAATTATCAAATCTAATACTTCTAAAATTAGACCTTATGCTGTTGCTGCAGTTTTGCGTAACTTATGTTTTACGAAAGATTCTTATAATAGTTTGATAGATCTACAGGATAAATTACATCAAAATATTTGTCGTAAAAGAAGTTTAGTTGCTATTGGTACACATGATTTAGATACTATTGAAGGACCCTTTATATATGATGCAAGGCCACCGGAAACTATCAAATTTATTCCACTTAATCAGGAAAAAGAATTCAGTGCTGTTGAGTTGATGGATTTGTACTCTGTAAGTTTTTAGTTAGTCAAGCTTATTATATTACAGTGAAACCTCTCTTAATGGACATTTCTACAAAGTGGACATTTCTCTTAAAAGGACATTATTATATTGTTCACAATTACGTTATACACTCTTCATAACATATGTTGCTGCTTTAACTTGTAGACAGTTATGGCTACAAAAAGTAAAAGGAAGGTGCTTACATTAAAAGAAAAAACAAATTTTTTTGAATGCTATAGTTGAGTCAAAGTATGTGTGTTCTATCAAAGCAGTTTGGTATAGGAAAAACACAAATTTTTAATGCTGTAAAAATTAAAATAAACTTTGGTTTATTTCACAAATACGGAAATGATATTGAGTTTGGTTGCGTGTCGACTTCTTCAATACTTTTTTTATGCAATTTTCCAAAAAGTAAAAATATTGCAAGAGTTGCTGTTGTTTCTAACTGGTTTCCAAAAGCTTGCAGTAAAAACCTACGTATTTCTTGCCCAACTTTACAAGAGAAAGCTACAAAAAGCTGTCGATGAGTTGGGGTACAACGATTTTAAAGCGTCAAGAGGATGGCTTGATAAATTGCAGATTCGTCATAAGATTTCATATGACTTGTGTTAGGAGAATATGGTAGTGTTGATATAATGTTATAACATTGTGGCATGACATGTTATCATCTTTAATAAGCAAATGTGAAGACTACAATATTTTCAATTTATAAGAAACCGATCTGTTTTTCAGAACGTTACCTAATAAAACTCTTAGTTTGCTGGGTGAAAAATGTACTGGAAGTAACATTTCTAAAGAAAGATTAACTGTTTGCACTGTGTTAGTATGTCCGGCGCTAAAGAAAAACATTTGGTTATCGAAAAATCAGCAAAACCTCGAAGTTTTAAAAACATTAATGTTAAAAATGTTTCTGATTATTGGCGTGCTAATAAAAAAGCACGGATGACCAGTGAAATTTTTATTAAAATTGGTAACGAAGTTTGACAGAAAATTAGGCAGGGCAAGAGCACAAAATTCTTATTTTTCCTTAACAACATAACTGTCGCACAGGCTTAAAGTTGGACAATATTGAATTAACCTTCTTTCTATCAAAGGTCACTTTGATTTGTCAGCCTTTGGACCAGGATATTGTTCAAAATTTTAGTGTTCTACAGATAGCTGTCAATGACAAATTTACTTTCATCAGTTAGCTCTGCAACATCAAATAAAGACTTGGAGAAGAATATTACCGCTTTAGATGCCATCAGATGGATTGCTATTGCATGGCAGAGTTAGCTCTTCTACAATAAAAAATTGTTTTTCAAAGGCCGGGTTTAAAAGAAAAGAAAAAGAACGCATGTGTAATGTTTCTTTTGACTTGGAGGATGATCTTCCACTTTCTGTCATAAAGAAGTTACTTCACGAACAACCCCTACATACTTAAAGGCTCTGTTAGATAACGGTGATTTTTCTTAAGTAGATGTAGTTTGTTTCTGCCCATGTTGATGAAACTATGTATGTAGAAGATGATTTTATAGATATCAATGCTATAGTACCTAAGCATATTTATGTGCTTGTACATATTTAAATATGTATCAATTTAATTTGAATTGCTTTGCGTTTGTAGTGTAATACACATATACTTTAAATAAAAATATTTTGTTGAGTGAAACACATTTTCTATAAAATCAGACACTTTTCTATAGCGGACAAAATTAGTGGTCCCATATGTGCCCATTATAGAGAGATTCCACTATATTATTATGTTATGGACAAACTGCATAACTGATAATGTCTGAATTTTTCATAGGCAGACATATCCATATACAATCACAATGATAAATTTTTAATAATAATATTATTGATCGTTGTAGTTTGAATTGTAAAATTTTAAATTTCTTGAGCCTTTTTTAAAAAGTTTTTAAACTTATTTTATTGTATTATTTAGGTTCAGGGATTTTTAAACCCCGCATGGGGTATTCTCTAGTATTATTATGTTGAATATAAACGTTGTGTGAAAACCACACATATGTTGCTTTCTATTTACACCTTAGCTAAGAATGTCTTAAAATTAGGTTAGTTGAAAATCTAACTTTTCCTAACTTCATTTGCATTTGATTATTAGAAGGTACAACTTAGCATTTTAGCTAACTAATCTATAAAGGGTTTGAAAATAATATTAAAATCAACTGATTCTTGTTAAGAATCAACTTGGTATTAACTGTTATGTTATAGTTGCTTTTATAAATGTAGGTAGATCTATAGGCACCTTATCTGGGGTAATGCAAAAAATCTAACGTGTCCTCAACTAAGATTATTTTAACTTAGGTTAGATCATCTTAGTTTTTGGACAAATAGAAAGCAACAATAGTTTTGGTTCTCACATAAGTCCAGACATTAATCTATGATTTGTAGTTTGGGAAACTGTGGGGATTGCATTTCTTATACTTAACAGGGCAACTGTGCCCATTAATATACGTCACATAAGAGTGGTGTTCCCCCACTCTGGACTACTGACTATCACTATTGCTCAATGCAAGTCTTTCCACTTCTCGCTTCTACCTGGGTTACTATATAGCTCCAAACCTTCCACCTCCTTTTATTTTTCTACTTTTTTATTGACTTTCTAAGTTGCAGTATAGTTGGAGAGTTGTTACTTCATGACCTTGGGTCACGGGCATGGGGAACTTCCGTCTAGCGGAGCATCACCACTGTCTTCTGCTGATGTACATTATAGTTGTCGACAGTGAACTTGTTGTTTAATTGGGCCTGTTTGCTGATCCTCTCATAATCGACGCCGCGATGGAAGGATTGTATTCCCCTTTCTATCTAGTCTTTCATGCCGTTCATATGAACGAGTGCTGCTTCACGGAACTTCTCCTTTTGGAGGGCATGAATAAAAACCCCATTTTAAGTTCGTATGGTATCACTCTACTCCCTTGGGAGTCCCCTTTTTTGTTATTACATTTAAAGGAGGGACAGTGTGCCTTGCTAGGTATATGAGGCTTCTGAACCAAAATTAGGTTTCACATTCTTTTTTTAAAAAATTTTTTACGAGGTACAATATCTTATCTTAATTATTAAGTTAAACTATAAATGTTTAGTGTTTATATTTTTCTTCAAAATTATCTGAGGGATTTTATTTTATCTAATTAATATATGACTATAACTGGTTAATTATCTTTTTCTGAAAATATCTTATGGATCTTATCGTACCTTAATATTCTAAGCCATGGATGGTTCCATATTTATCATCCTCTTTGCAAATATCTCTCAGATGTTATCCTTATCTTAGCTTTACCTTAAAGTAAACAAATTATCTATATCTTTTCACATTGTGAAATGTCTTTAAGAAACTATTTTATCTATTTGTTGTTCCAAACTTTTGGTATTTGTGACCAAAGGTAGGATTTATTTAGTGTAAAATAATGTGATGCATATTAAATCTAATCCACAATAAAATAAATCGTGGTAGATTTTTATATTACCTATCGAGAATTCTTATGTAACTGTAACAAGCCCAGGGTAAGGTTAGGATGGAAATTGGCTTTTAGTAAAAGAAAACTCTTAAGACTTTTAGCTAACTGAGTTTTTGACCCACGGTCGCATGAGATTGGGTCAGTGGATTTATTAAAGTTGGAAAAAACAAGATAATGGACACCACTTAAATTTTTTCTAAAGCAACTGACTAAATCAATTTGCTTAAAGGGAAAATTTGAAAACCTAGATTATCACAAACCACTTTAAATACAAAGTTTGATTGTCACAAATATGTTACTTACATCTGGTCGTCTTCTTCACTGAACTAAAGATGACTAGGGTGGCTCTGAAACATAAATACTACCAACATAGATATCCTATATATCTTACGAACCAGTATAAGCATGAAATCTTTGATTTAGTTTCAATTAGTTTCCACTATATCGTGGTACACATTCGGGTAGTTTAACCTTTTAAATACCTAACAAACTTTGGAGAAATTTAATGATTATTGAGTAATGAACTGAAGTCAAAAATAACTATATTCTCTTTTAAGACAAGTAATAAACATTTTAAATTATAAGTGTATTTAATAAAAAAATTAAATTCTTAAGAATGTAGTTTCTTGAATTACATATTTAATTTTTGGACATTATTTTTCATAATAAATAGTCTGGGGTAGCGCTACTAAGACTTTACAGTACTTTAAAAAAATTTACTTAACTTTTGGCAAATATTATCAATTAATTAATTAATCTAAGTTCAAACTCCAATATACAGGAGTTAGACCTTATTAAGTCAGCATGTTGGTATTTCAAATTATGGTAAACAAGATAACTATTATGATTGTTTGTCTGCATATGTTACTAAGGTCTATATACAACCAGTGAGGTACAATTTTCAAGGTTGAACACACCATTAATTACAAAAAATTGTTGTACTCATTATACTTTACATTTTAACAGAATAAGCTTTTAGCAAATTAATTAACAAAATTATTTGTACGAGCCATAATGAATTGTATACACAACCTGAGGTAGTTACAAGCTTCAAATAAGAATTCATTACATGCATAGATTACATAATGAACTTTGCTACGGCAATCTTATCTTAGAAACTAAAACATTCTTACCCATAGCGACAATGACCTATAACCCTCAAATGACATGTCGTTCATCAACTAAACGTGTCAGGTGCAGCTGCATAGCGAAATCCACCATTTGTCCAACAAAATTGCTTATGCATTTATATTTTAAACGAGTTCCATAAAATTTGCTTGAACCAAACCAAATAGAATATGTTCCAGATAACCTAAGCTTACATCGAAATTACATGGAATTACATCAAAGTGATAATGGAGTTATCGGAGTTGCACTGTAATAAATTGCATAA
This sequence comes from Platerodrilus igneus, assembly GCA_036346225.1. NCBI lineage: Eukaryota > Metazoa > Arthropoda > Insecta > Coleoptera > Lycidae > Platerodrilus > Platerodrilus igneus. The sequence goes on from JARFIW010000156.1 coordinate 2,966,655, forward strand.
TTAATTTTAATATGATTACACATTCAAACAAACCGTCACCAAGAAAAGCTGTCACTACACTTATACATAAGTTCTCACAGACAACTTTTAAAATACTGTGCCTTTATTACGGCGTCTCTGCCAGGAAAACTTAATTTCCCTCACCATCTTGAGTGTTTTTTAAACACACCAAGCGACTTTTCAGTTCAACGAGGAAACGAAAAGTGACTAGCTGTCACGAGTCGTCGGAACAACTTGAAAATCTTAGATATTATAAAGAAGTAGGAGCACGCGGCTAGGTTTGTATAGATGTTATCAGTAATGACGGCGTGATACGTAATAGATTTAATTGTAATTGAAATTGTAGTGTGTCTTAAGGTTGGTTGGTTATTAAATATGCAATATCGAATGAATCAATAATATAAACGTTGTTGAATAAAGACTAAAATAATAGATTCACAGCGGTAAAATCAACGAATAAATTTGCAGGAAAATTTATATGTTACAATGAAAAAGCAGACTTTTGGTAGCATTGTATTTGATAGAGTAGGATTTAAAAAATTATGTATCTTAAACGCAGTAGCACTGGCTAATTTGTTAACTTAACGTTTTTCGCTGCTGCATCATGTTTTGTCTTACTTTGTTAAATGCCAGCAAACATTTGTTTAGCTTAAGAGAATATCTTCAAAGATATAAATGTAAATTTGTATGCGAATGTTTATATAACCTTTCTGTGTAGATTTATAATGAAGTTAAATGTTAACTATAAGTATGTGAGTCTCATGCTCTCGACTAAATTTGTGAGATCGATGCGGCGGCAAACAAGACCTGTGCGCACTTAGTTGGGTAAACCTTAAAATCTGGTTAGCTGCTCATTTCGGTTTCGGGTATCACAAATATTGCTACGGTTAAAAAACCAAATGACTCCTATTGACAAATTTAATTTAAGTTTTCCGTGAATGTGAGCTCTTATACAAAGAGACTTTCTTTTTTATTTATTTTTCTTTTTGAAACTTTAAGGCGATTGTTGCGCCTTTTTTAAAAAGGCTTTTAACCTTTTATTGTATTATTTAGGTTCAGGGGATTTTTAAACCCCGCACGGGAATTCACCAGTATTATTATGTTTAATATAAGCATTGCGTGAGAGCCACACAAAGTTTTGGTTCTCACATAGGTCCGGACATTGATCTATGATTTGATTCTCATTAAAGGATTTAAATTGTTCTCATTCTGATTACTATGCCTTGGATGAGTCTCGCATTGTTATTTTTTCTTCATTTCATGTCAGGAGTTGGTGATTTGCGTACCTTTTGTCTTTCTTGGATATGATAGCCATTTCTCAGACTCACTTTCTGGAATCAAACCCTGATTACATCTTACCCATCACAACCATGGTAGACACAGAATCTTCCAGCAGCAGTTGATAAGCAGACATTTGAAAGATGTGTCACCAATGTTAGACTGTGCGTTCATCAGAAAGTTATTTAGATTCATCAATTTGTTCGACAACGTGTACGTAAGTGAAGGGACAGTGTCGATTGATTTGGTACTAACAAAAGTACTCCTTCCATTTCCGGTTGGAGCTCTGTGTACACGTATTAGCTGTAGAATTATGTTATCCAAGTAATTATTTAAGTACTAGAAGAACATATAGAGGAATAGTATTCATGTTTAAGCTGACTAATAATGTTATATGTATTCCAACCTTATTACCCTTTATTAATTATAAAGTACCTTGGATTAAACTGAGGTCTGACTTTTTAATCTCTAGTAATATGCCTTCTGTGTCTCCAATGAACAATCGAATGAATTATGGTAATGATTTAATTTTAAGGAATCCCAAATTCGATATTTTTGCGACCCATGTTAACGAAATTGCTAAACTTTTTCTAACAGTTAATTAACTGCTAATATAGTTTAATATAATATTAAATGTGTACACATTAGCCATGATTTTATTGTATCTTATTCAGTTTAATGTTAAACTTACTGTTTGTAATTGTTATTAAGGTATGATACTATGTGATAAGCTTGATAATGTACTATTCGAGTTTAGATTTATTAGTCAGCACAATATATATATATATATATATATATATATATATATATTAATTAAATTTATTGGAACTTGGTCATTTTCAACTATCTTAGTTATATGGTGTTTGTTATGATGAAATGAAACTGCTCAATCAATAATTTTAATTCAATACAAATGACGCGTTTCGGCTTTCCATTTTCAAATATGTTTCTAAAAATATTATTACACAAATTACTATTAATAAAAATCTAGATTTATATATACCTTAAGTTAACAATATAAAAATATTATTAAAACTATATTATTTTACATCTTCACTAATCCTAACCTTAACTTATTTGACTACATCTGTCATTCAACTTAACCTTTAAATATCCTAATTACCACTGAGTAGAAACTAAACTAGATACTATAAATTATACTATGTAGCAGATGGTACATGAGAATATTTCTACTAGTTTTTTTTTTTATTTATTTATTTATTTATTTTTGGTGAATTAAGTTGTGAAACAATACAAATCCAAAAAAACCGAAATGCCGTAAATTCATAAAATGACCAAGATGATTTTTGCAATATATACCACAACTTAATTCACCAAAAATAAATTTTTCTTATCATTAAGAAACCTTTTAGAAACAATACAAATCCAAAAAAACCGAAATGCCGTAAATTCAAAAAATGACCAAGATGATTTTTGCAATATATACCACAACTTAATTCACCAAAAATAAATAAATAAATAAATAAAAAAAAAAAAACTAGTAGAAATATTCTCATGTACCATCTGCTACATAGTATAATTTATAGTATCTAGTTTAGTTTCTACTCAGTGGTAATTAGGATATTTAAAGGTTAAGTTGAATGACAGATGTAGTCAGATAAGTTAAGTAGGATTAGTGAAGATGTAAAATAATATAGTTTTAATAACATTTTTATATTGTTAACTTAAGGTATATATAAATCTAGATTTTTATTAATAGTAATTTGTGTAATAATATTTTTAGAAACATATTTGAAAATGGAAAGCAAACGCTCATTTGTATTGAATTAAAATGATTGATTGAGCAGTTTCATTTCATCATAACAAACACCATATAACTAAGATAGTTGAAAATGACCAAGTTCCAATAAATTTAATTAAAATATAAAGAGATGGTCAAGAAAGGACGAATATTATATATATATATATATATATATATATATATATATATATATATATATATATATATATGTACCTGTATATGGATGTAGTTCTGTTGGATAGTAAAGCTATAATAATAATAATAATAATGTTTTTCCTTTTTAGACGCATGCACAGTTAAAGCAGTATTTGCCAATTATTAAAGACAGTCCAGTGTTTCCAATTATTGAAGATAGCAAAGGACGAGTACTTTCTATGCCTCCAATAATAAATGGACACCATAGTCGTATTACGCTAGATACCAAAAACATCTTTATAGAATGTACTGCTACTGATTTAACAAAGGTGTGTCAACGATTCTATGCTAAAAGTAATCTAAGGTGTTATTTTAGGCAAAAATAGTTCTTGATACCTTGGTTTGTATGTTTAGCGAGTATTGCAAGGATAAGTATTCTGTTGAGTACTGTGATGTAGTTAATCCAGATGGTGTAGTTAATCAATATCCAGAATTAAAATACCGTGATGAAGTAGTAGGTATTGGTAAAGTTAATACTGCGATTGGAATTAGTGAACCAGGCAAAAATATAGCAAATTTGTTATCTAAAATGTGTTTAAAATCGAAAATTTCATCATCTGGTAAGGGTATTAGAGCAACAGTTCCTCCAACAAGGCATGATATTTTACATGCATGTGATATTTATGAAGATGTAGCTATAGCTTATGGATATAATAAAATTGTCAGAACTCTACCCAAAACAAATACGATCGGACAACAATTTCCATTAAACAAATTATCAGATTTACTTCGAGAGCCAATAGCTGAAGCTGGTTTTACTGAAGCATTAACATTTTCACTGGTAATGTATTTGAATATTGTATAAGTGTAATATTTAGTGAGACAGAACTAAATTTATTATTATGAAAGGAATTAGATTTAATATTTTTAAATGTTATAATTATTACTCAGTAATAATTTTAGAAGTTTAGTTTGATTTACCCCTAACCAAGCCATGCTAAACTTACAATATTTGGTCACTATTATATAACACAGTTTGTTACATACAGTTTTTGGCCCTCAGAATATCTAGCAAGTAATTCACAGAAAATTCCGAGACGTACTCTGCTAAAAAACTCGTTTTGGTAAAATATTGAAAACCTCGGCTGTACTAACTAAAGTTGGTCGACGACTAACTTGGCGTGATGAGTGGTGTAAATGATTGACAAGGGTTTCAGAAGGCTATCGGGTATGAAATATGATCTTGATCGGGAAATACGTTAGACACCACTTAATCTTGCAGGGTTGCTAGGAAAGAGCCCTAGAGTAAATAACAAGGGGTGCCAAAATTGGACATAAGGAGAGGGATTCTAGCTTATAAATATACCCAAAAATTCATTAAAACCAAAATTATTTTAAATCTAAAACAAACCTAAAAACACATAGGCCTATTTCAGACTAATAACTGCAAAGATTCCTAAAAGCAAGTGTTAAACCTGAAATACTTAATCACTCATTGTTAGAAATAAAACTGATTGCGTATCTAGCAGCAGTTCAATGCAGGATAATAATAATAATACGTTTCTGGTAATGTGTGTTGTGCTGTCACCTTTGACTTTACTTCTGTGTAAATCTCATTTTCTAATAATGAATACAGTCTTCACACAAATTTTATGTGACATTTCTAAATCGATAGCACATACATATTCATTACGAATACACAGTATAATCTTAAACAAGTATTAAAAAGCAATCATCGTAAATCTACAAACTAAAAACTTAATCTAAACACAGACGTATTTGTAAGTACGTTTCTCAGTTCAAGCAATAAATTATGAATTTGTATGCACAAACCTTCACTCCGGTATAGCTAAAGAAGGGTTTTGTATAAGTTGTTTTTGAAGAGATGATTAATTATTGTGCCTTTAAAGGTTGCCTTCTACTTCAAATTGACTTCATCCACTTCATCATGGGTACTTCCAACTTGAGAATTGACTATCTATGGACTCAGTGTGCTCCTAAAATGAAATTGACCCACTTGGCAGAGAATTATTCAAAGATACTTAGGCTACTTTGCCTTGTTCGCTAACCTCTAGTCAAGGTAATTGACCTATCAAAGTGACATGTTGAGGGTTTAAATGGTATAAATGAAGTGTCCTATGAAAATTGAATCTCCCCTATCTAAATCATTTAAGACATCTTCGGCAAACTTCGGACAGATGAATCAAATGGACATGCTTTGTGTCGTCTTTTCCTACATAACTTATATATATATATATATATATATATATATATATATATATATATATGTATATATATATATACAGGGTGTCCCAAATTGAGTAGGATAGCATGGGTATCTTTGTTATTATTAATGATAGAGATCTGCTTAAATGGGCAAAGTTGTGTCATTTGGATAGCTTATTTAAATTACGCATTGATACATTCGAAATTCCAAACGGTTTAGAAATTATTTAAAAAAAACTGAAAACTGCCAATTTCTTCGAAGTCGAATATTTTCGTTATAATAAAAGATACGAAAAAATGTTTCTTATAAAAGTTACTTAGTGCAATTGTGTGCACTTAAAAGTGATATTAAAATTAAATTCAAGATGGCGGTTATCGAGATAATAGCATCAACTTTCATATTTTAAATGGACGCCATATTGGATTTTTAGATGGTTAGATAGCATATTTTTTTCTCTTTTCATCGATGTATCACAACATATGTTTAAATGAAAAAATTTACTGAAAATAATAATTTTAATTTTTTATCAAGTTGGCATCAACACAAATCAGTTTTAAAACAAATTAAACAAAAAAAACATTAGAATAACATTAAACACCAACTAATAAATCATAGCAATTGTTCAAAATGTTGACCGTTATTATTTAAACACAATCGGCAACGTTTTAGAACATTTTTTGTTACGCGTCGTAATGTATTCTCATTAAGACCGTTTATTGCCTGCATAACCGCTTCCCGTAGTTCATCTACATTATTGTACTGAAAATTACTTCCATATACAATATCTTTTAAAGTGCCCCATAAATAAATATCCAGGGGTGTTAAGTCTGCTGATCTAGGCGGTCATTTTACAGGTGTGTGGGTCGTGATTACGCTGCCATCAAAAGTGTTATTCAAGTAGGAGATAACATCTCTAGCGTTGTGTGGAGGTGCGCCATCTTGTTGATACCAAATTTGATTATTTTGTGCCAAAGGTAGGTCGTCTAATAAATCTTCTAAAGATGTTTGAAGCATTTCCAAATAACGTTGAGAGGTTAAGGTTCCATCGAATATTATAGGACCAAGTAAACGGTTTCCCAATATACCACAAAAAACATTACATCCAAATCGAATTTGATTGCGGCGTGGAACTGTTATGCGTGGGTTTTCCTGTGCCCAAAAGTGTTCATTATGACGATTAAATATTCCATAGTTAGAAAAATAAGACTCATCGGTCCACAAAACACGATTGATAAAATCATCATTCTCCCTAACTTGATTGATAAACCATCTGCAAAATGTTGATCTGCAGAGATAGTCGTTTGGTTGTAAGTTTTGAGCAATGTGAAATCTGTATGGGTGATATTTATTCTTAATCTTCTTTGGGAATGAAACCACTCATAGTTTTTAAAATCTATTTTATTTACGTTTCGATCCATGACCTAGGATCGTTGTCAAAATAATAAAAACTTCAAGTTTGACATTTATGACATAAATTGAAGGTGACTTTGATTTCTTGATGCTTGAGACTTGGATACGTTTACTTGGGTTTCTATTTCCGTGTTGAAATGTTTGGATTAGCTTCCACACAGGCCAATGTCAACACCTCATCTGCAATGTCTCCATTTATGTTTCGAGTAGGTTTTTAAACATCCATACTGCTGCATATTTGTGTCCAATCTTTGAAAGATTTTAATGTTTGGCTGTCTTTTATCGGGAAAGTTTGTTAAGTGTGTTTCGCAGCAAGGCGACTGTTCTTATTACATTTTATGTAGGTACAAAACATATGATATTGTTCGCTTGTTGAAAAATTTGCCATTTGAATATTTTATAGAATAAGTATATCACAACTTATAACTGGGAAAGAGAATACACAAATGCCAATTATTAGTACAACAGATACACTAATTCAACATGACAGTTTGTTATAATTTCATTTGTTTAGAGAAATCTGATGATGCCTACTTGATAAAAAACCAAAATTATCATTTTCAGTAAATTTTTTCATTTAAACATATGTTGTGTTACATCGTTGAAAAGAGAAAAAAATATGCTATCTAACCATCTAAAAATCCAATATGGCGTCCATTTAAAATATGAAAGTTGATGCTATTATCTCGATAACCGCCATCTTGAATTTAATTTTAATATCACTTTTAAGTGCACACAATTGAACCAAGTAACTTTTATAAGAAACATTTTTTCGTATCTTTTATTATAACAAAAATATTCGACTTTGAAGAAATTGGCAGTTTTCAGTTTTTTTTAAATAATTTCTAAACCGTTTGGAATTTAGAATGTATCTATGCGGAATTTAAATAAGCTATCCAAATGACACAACTTTGCCCATTTAAGCAGATCTCTATCATTAATAATAACAAAGATACCCATGCTATCCTACTCAATTTGGGACACCCTGTATATATATATATATATGTATGTATATATATATATATATATATATATATATATATATATATATATATATATAGGGTCTCATAAAATGCTGTGTTATCCCCTTTATATTAATCAAGCACCTATGATGTGTAATGTTAAGTTATGGATTTTCTTTGCCTCGACTAGCTGATTCAATTAAATAAAGCAATTCTACAATACACAATATAATGATTAAATATTTACAACCGTTTTAAAATCTTCCCCCTTTTCAGAATATTTACATATACCAGATTTAAGAAATTGAAGCCAGCAAAACAAGCCTTTTGTTTATATTTATAGACCTTTTGAAACGTTTCAAGATGCCTATTACCTTTCATAAATTGATCAATGAAACAAATGTTTTGTTGACTCTTACATGTACCAAAAATATTGAATTAAAACAGTTTTCAGTAATAAATTATATCAATATGGCTAACCTGGAATGGTCCCATAGTTTCTCTGCATTCCCCAAGAGTTTTTGTGCCCAGTCTGAATATTTACAGTCGAATTTGGAAGTCGACATCAAACCAATATACTATCCAAATCGTTATTCAAAATCCCATAAGTTAATCCAATTTAAGATTCAATTTGTATATCTCCAAAGTAATTTAACAGGAGGTGATTAACCAGAGTATTCTCCAGAGTGATCTCCAGAGTTGTCTCCTGAGTCGTCCCCAGAGTCGTCTCCTGAGTCGTCCCCAGAGCCCTGTTTTATTTATGTTAGAAATTGTATATTTTTACTAAATTGTTGTTCACTTACGTCTATAATAGATCGGCTCACTTGCACAATTTTTACACTTTTATAAAATGATTTTCATTTACTTTCGTATGACTGGTTACGTGAATAATTTAGCACTTCTGAGTATTGTCTTAGTCCAGTTTAAAATGTATACTAAACCCGCCGCTCAATTGTTATTGTATTTATAAGCCGTCCCTCTTGTTTTCTATTAGTTTATTCACGTGTTGGGGCGATACCTTTTGCGTTTATCTATTGTGTACTCCGGGAAATTTTACCAATTGCATAGTTCAAATACTTGTATGAATGCTTAAATTGTCATGTATTCATTTACATACCATGCTGTTTAATTGAGAAATCCCATGAATTTTTGTTTATTTAGTCACGTATTCATTGGATTTTTGAACAAATGTGATACTTTATGTCATGTACGATTTATTCAATTAATGCATAATTTTAGCCTGTGTATATGATATATTTATTGCACTTGTTAAATATTTATCTAGCCAATTCATGTAGGTTTTCCGTTGATTTAATTTTGATGCATTTCGTTACGTTTTTAAATCTTATCTTTGCTCGTAACTATTCTTGGATATTTCTATTTCTTATGTGTTAATCTCTTGTACTATTATATACAGTGTGCTCTCACTTACAATATGTATAGTGACTTATTTACTCTTATAATATCTGTAATTATGTGCTTTTGTTAACTGGAGGTTTCTTTTATTTATTCTACGACCCCTGTGACTTAACCTACCCCTAAATTAACCTATAATTATAGCAATATATATATATATATATATATATATATATTTAATTTTACGTATTGTCGACCTAAAATTAGAAATTGGGACTTTACAGCACAAAACTATATATGACCTATCATGTTCTCAGAAGTTGCAATCGGCGCCAATATTTCTTTGTGAACAAAACAAAATCAGGACTTTACTAATTACGATGAAGGCATCATTTCTAACCTCTAAAAACTGAATATGAATTTGACAATCTTGACTATGAATTGAATATGATGCAAAAATAATTTTCTCCTAGATTAAAATTTATAGAAACCTAAAACTTATATTTCTTAATGGGAATAACTCAATGCTATTGGTGGAATTCATTAATACAGAAACCGTTAAGATGAAATGTGTTTATAATTATTTCTAAGGGAACGTCGCAAGTTGTTTTTAAGGCATTTATTTATTTATATAAAAACCACATCCAACAGCCAAACCACGTGCAGCATGAATACCGTAATAAATAAACAAAACAAAATTCATAGATCATACATTATAATTACTTAAAAACAAGATTTAAATGGTCGAGTGAATCGTTAAATTATTAAATTTGGAATTGGCTAAAAGACATGGGAGTCCCGTAACGCAATAAGGCTGCAATAACTAAGTACAGTGGTGCAAGAGTGGTTCCTTATAGAAATAAAAGAAAGAAAATTGAACAATAAAAAAATTTACTGCAAATCTCTCAGGATGACGAGCGTGGGGGGGGGGAATTACTGTACTCTCTTGGTAAAATGAATTTCCTTTCAGATCATCTACAAATCATCATACATGGATCCTTGACTAGAATAATAATTTACAATATGCCTCTACTTTACCATCAACTTGCAGTGTCCAAATTGTATACCTTTAATAGTGTAACACTACACATTTAGCAAATCTTTATACAACAAAAATCATATATATGCCATCAAAAACAACATCTAATTTTACTAAAAGTTTACTTACAGTTTCACTTTCAAGTGATCACAAAGTCCATCAGAGCCAAAAGTATTTATCTAATCTTTCGAGTCTTTAATTTCAAACTGACTTTGTTGGGAACCAAACCGTCCCAATATATTTTAGAGTTTTATGTTATGTCGAAATTGTAAATGTAAACTCGAATTTATTATTCCATAATCAAAAGGGCACTTGACGTGAAACTTTCCACTGTATACTTTTACATGTGTTTCGACCTATGGCTTAGTAATTAATTAATTTTTGTTACCCTTACATGTGTTTCGATATATGACTTGTAAGTAATTAATTAATTTGTGGTTTTCCGGCACTGTCTAACTTTTGTCCGTGCTACTCTTCAAATGTTTGGTGGTGGTTGTCGTACCATATTCTTATACTACATGACTCAGGCGTAACCTCAAATGATCCCACCATGTTAGAACTGTGTTCATGAGTTGCATATTTTTGAATCAGTCTGAATAAATACATTATAACCCTTGGTACACTGTAGGGGAAATATAATTCTCTGTAATTTAATACTTGTGAATCTTACTAACACAGCGGCTATAATTTTTTATTATATTGTAGTAACGTTCAAGTTTGTCTGCAGTTTCTTTGTACCGCAACTATTTAACGCTGAATGTAATTTATGCAACTGAATTTGTAAAGCTCTTTTATATTTGGGATGTATATTAATAAATTTACTGTTATTTCCTAATTTTAAGCTACCTAAAAAAGACATGATTCCACCATAAAAGTTTACTGTTATAAATATTTTATTTACTCTTTTTGTGGTTTAAAATAATTTATGAAAGCTAGGTTAATAAAGTAAACGAAATGTTCAATAATGAAATTTTTAGACAAGTTTATTTGAATAAAAAATTTTAGTTTTTAACGTTAAAGGAACAATTTTCAAGCATCGAAATATTAAATGAATAGGAAAATTCACCCTATAAGGTAAACATTTTGTAGATTTGTTAAAAATTACTATGTATGCTGTGGAAATTTACACGAATGACGGATATATCTTAATAAACAAATTTTCTTTATTCAGCAAACTGCAATTTAGAGTTAATCAATGTGAAGCAAGCGTTGACACAAAAGATAAAGTTACATGCAATCGGTAAAATTGTTTTTTTTTTAAATTAATACAGAGAAATAAAGAAACCAAACTTTAAATTTTTTCTAATTAATAAACGATATTACATCATAGAAAACCTGCCCATAAGTTAAGGCACCAATTATTACATTCTGGGCTAGAGCTACAGGTTAAACACCCCCTTAACCTTTATATATTAAATTTTGTGATTTAGGCATACAAATTTGTATGCCAAGGTTATAACAGATTTTTACTTATGTTTTTGCTCTTCAGTGACGAAGTCGAGTTTTTCCGTGGTCTCATTAGATTTTCATCACATTAATCTTTCCATTCTGGTAGTGCCCTAAAAGAATAAGATAAAGGGAGGTGGGAATGATAATTAGGTCATTGCATCAACACACTCACAATAACGGCAACCCGAAGCACAACCATCTTGGTTGATCCTCTGTAGATAAGAGGTCTGTGATTCCAAGCAGAAGTAGTTTGAGCTACAATAAAGTTCCACATTATTTTTCCAAGCACGATAAAACATCCCTGAGATGAGCTTAGCATATTCTAAACCTACAATGTAATTAATAATTTATAAACAGGGCCGTATTCAGGAAACAAATTGAATTCCTTGAACTTTTAGGCAAAACACAGTAAATTTAATGAATACGTCCGAAAATTCATTAATGTCTCATACCTGAATGCCCTTTAAACACTTTAACTAGTACAAAATTTTTCTTTGAAAGTAACAATTATCTATTTGCAGTAAAGAGATTCATTGCAAACCTGTTTACTTAAAAGTGAATCCCTTACTATAAAGTTCGGTAGTGAAAGGATTACACCAAAAATTAGGATGTAAATATATCCTCGGAGCCCGTCGAATCGTGGTGAATTACATCTATATCAACAACAAATAGATAATAATGTGTATTGCAGCAGAAATGAATAAGCAATACGAGTTATGTTTTTGAAGTTTTTGTGTAATTTTTGTTATCATTTTTTCACCGTCTTTTTCAAACCTATTATACTAAATATATCGCATTAACATATAAATATAACGGCACTTGCAGCTTATATTTGTAACACTCCCACTTAAGCTGCACCAAATCCAAAATATTCCATTTTTTGAAAAGACGACAAAATATTTGAGGACCTAAAGGTTTACTCCCTCTATGTTTTTTGTGGTCTGTTTTGCATTTTTCTTAATCTTTCTTGGGTATTAAACCACTCAGAGTTTTTAAAATTGTCTTTATTTACATTTCGATCCATGACCTAGGATCGCTGTCAAAATAATTTTCCCCTAATGTATTCAAATCAAAGATTAATAAATCAGTCACCTTCAATTTGTGTCATAAATGTCAAATTTAAAAATGTTTATTATTTTGTCAACGATCTTAGGTCATGTATAGAAATGTAAATAAAGACAATTTTAAAAACTGAGTGGTTTAATACCTAAGAAAAATTAAGAAAAAAGACCTAAAGGTTTGGTAAGTATATCAGCCAACTGTTCTTTAGATTTCACAAAAATGTCTATATAACCCCAAGTATATAGTTCTCTAATAAAATTATAACGCACACTAATGTGCTTACTCCGATTGTGAAATTCTAGATTCTTTGAGAACTTTATAGCCGATTAGTTATTAACCATTTCTGTAACACGATCTTGTTGGATTTATAAATCCTGAAAAAACGTTACAACCAAATAGAATCCTTTGTACCATCACTTCGAGCTGTATATTCTGCATCTGTTGTCGATAGAGCAAGACCCGTTGTTTTCTACTCGACCATAACACTGGACCACCATTTAGTACAAGTATACAACCACTTGTGGATTTTCTGGAGTTTATATCAGTGGCATAATCTGCAGCAGTATAACCAGTTAATGCATTATTACCACTCTTACTACCTATAATTTTGGGCAGCCTGAAGATACCGGAAAATCTTCTTTACGGCTGTCCAATGTTGAGTACCAAAGAGTGTAGAAAATTGACTAACCTGATTTACAGCATACTCAATGTCTGGTCGGCTGACCCTGGCCAAAAATAAGTGCACACCGATTGCCTCCATGTATGGTATTTTGTTAGTATTATCTACTTTGGTACTTCCAATGAACTCAAATGCAGACCAGGTTCCGCTAGAACCTTTGATGGTTTACATGTATCCATACCAAATTTTGTAAGCATCTTTTTAATATAATTTTCTTAACAAACACCTAGACATAGTTCGTTTCGATTGCGACTTATTTCTATGCCAATGTAATTTAACAAATTGGAACTGTGATTTGAAATCTTTGTTTCATTTGCGTCAATATAGCAGAAATTGTTTCGGAACAATCGGAAATTAGCAATCCATCATCAACATACAAGGCAAGAAAAACTGTGTTTTCTTCGTCTTCTTTAACAAAAATGCAACTGTTGGCATTTGTTGCTTTAAAGTGGAATTCTTTCAAAAAATGTAACAAATTTTGAATTCCAACACCGAGGTGCCTGTTTAAGTCTGTATAGAGATTTTTGTAGCAGACATACAGAATCCAAATCCTTTGCAAAAGCAGGAGGTTGATGCATGTAAATAACCTCCTTTAATTCGCCATATAAAAATGCAGTTTTTATTTCGAGCTGTTTGATGTGATAGTCTTTTTCAGCAGCGATTACCAATAGAACTCTCACAAACTCATAATGCACAACGGTGGAAAGTGTCTGTAATGTCTATACCTTTGCATTGAACATAACCTTCAGCCACTAAACGTGCCTTATACCGAATACTACTGGTAGGTTTGTGCTTCTTTTTAAAGTCCCATTTTTACCCTAGAATTTTTTTCTTTATTACCAAGTTTACCTAATGTCCAAGTCGAATTTTTATGAAGCGAAACGATCTCTTCTTGCATAACCCGTGACCGTGACTAGGCATCTTTGCCAGATTATTGCTTCTTGGTACGTTAATGGTACACGGTCCACAGTACAAACATCACTATGCACCATTTCGCCAAATTTAAAATTTTTTAATCAAGTACTAAGTATGTGGTTTACTACTTTGTTTGCCAAATTGACAAGCTTCACAGAAAAATTCATTTGGTATAGTAGCAATAAATTGTTTTAAAGTATCTTTGACATACTTTGTTCCAACCTTTCATGTCACAGTTGTAAGGATTCGTTTTATTGAACTGTGTATGCCAACTGTTCGTGTTTGCAAAATAAATTACCATATTTCACACATACGGCAGATAAGACCCCATCTGACTGCTGTATTTCACATTGATGTTGATAACTGTGAAGTGAAAACCCTTTGTTATTCCAGCAATGGTAGAAAATAAATTTCTTCTTAGATCGGGAACATATAGGACTTTTGTCAGTTGGGAATTGTGCCATTTATCATTGACTTTCGCTTGAATATCAATTGTGCCCTGACCTGCAACAAACAATATTTTATCACTTGTGACTTTAACCTCTTTTACGCTTTCTAAAGGCATAATTTCACGAAATAGTTCCTTTTGAAATGTCACATGCATACACGCCCCCGAGTCCGGAATCCAGATGACCTTGCTTCATTTCGAGTTTTCGAATAAAACACATATCCACTATATATGCCGAGCCTTTGTCTTCATCGGAAAATCCACCTTTTTTGATTTTTGGCACGTCCTTTTTGATGTCACCGAGCCGTTTCTTGCATTCTTTAGACGTGCCCTTTAGCACTACAGTAATTGCAGTTTGTAGTTTTTTTACGTTCATCCAAACTCTTTTTAGATTAGTTCTTTTTATAGATTTATTTTTCGAAAACACTCCTTGCTTGGCGTTATTTAATTCTAATTTCAAAGATTCCACTTGAAGTGCCAAATACGAGTCGTTCTAACTCGTTGTTTGCGACAGCATTTGCCCTCTCTGATTAACCCAGATACTAGATTTTCCACTTGTGGTGTACATTCCCAAGTCATTCGGAAATTAGACAATTTTTGTGGCAAGATATTTAATATTTTATTTATGATCATAGTGTCCGACACTATTTCCTTTAAAGATTTAAAGTATTTATGATAAACTCCAGCTGCACCACCTGATGTCAATGTAGTACCTTTGGGTGGAAGCATTGGGGACGTGGCCGCAAGTATAGCGGCCCTTATTTAAATCATAATGCACCACCTGATGCGCAAACTGTATTATCAGTAAATTTAAACTTGTAAAACTGTTGCCAAATTTCTTGTTTTTGATCTTCCACAGTGGAACCATACAAAGAAATCATGCGATCCCAATTTTGTTTTGGCGACTTATAACTACACAAATGAACATGTAGTACCTGATCAATTGATTTTAGTAAAATTACTACTGCCTTAGCTTTGTTTATTTTCCATTGAGACCATTTCTTAGTATCCTGTTTATCTGGTTCTGGTACTTCTTTATTCACAAACTGTTCCAGATCATCTCTGAATCCAGCAAAAATGAAACACCAAACTTCCACATTTCAAAATTCGTACCATCAAATTTCTGAAAATTAACCACATCTTTCTCCGCCATCGTTTAAAAAATCGAAGCATTGATAACAAACTTGTTTACAATACACGTGCAAAACACTGTATTTTTTTTTAAATATCACCTGTCACGTACATACTGAACACGCTCTGCTACTATGAAAGGATTACACCAAAAACTAGGATCTAAATAGATACTTGCCCGCCGAATGATTGTAGTTTACACCTATATTAACAACAAGTAGATAATAATGTGTATTACAGCAGAAATGAATAAGCAATACGAGTTATGTTTTTAAAATTTGTCATTTTTCAATGTCATTTATCACCGCCTTCTTTTTTAAACCAACACCTACTATACTAAATATATCGCGTTAACATATAAATGTAACGGCAGCTGCAGTGTATGTTTCTAACAGGTAGTAAATTTTTTATTGCAACGCATAAATTAATTTGTTAATAATGTCCTTGGACATGACAATGAAAATATGGTTGTAACCAAAGCTATATAACTCGTAAGGCTGTCTCACTAAATCATTATGGTACAATTCAAACTAAATAATTTTCTTTTGTATTAGTGTTCTAGGGACGATATTTCTAGCAAATTAGGCATATTAATAGAAAATCTTCCCGCTGTTCACATTTCTAACCCGAAAACATTAGAGTTTCAAGTATGTCGCACTTTATTGTTACCTGGCTTACTGAAAACATTAGCTGCTAATAAAAAAATGCCCCTACCGATAAAACTTTTTGAAATTTCAGATGTAGTTTTGAAAGACTCTGGAGCAGGTATTATATTTATTTTTATGAAGTAATCTTATTTTAAGATTTTTGTAGAAGTTGGTGCTCGAAACGAAAGAAGAATATGTGCAGTCAATTGTAACAAAACAGCTGGTTTTGAAATAGTTCACGGTTTGCTAGATAGAATTATGGTTCTTCTTGAGATTTCATGGAATCCAGAGAAAAATGGTTCAGGGTATTATTTGCAACCAGCTATTGGTGATGATCAAACATTTTTCTTTCTTTATTCTTAATCATATCTTATTTACAGATCCTGCTTATTTTCCTGGCCGGTGTGCAGAAATTATTTGTAATGGAAACTATATAGGAAAAATTGGTGTACTACATCCCAATGTTTTAGCAAAGTTTGAATTAACTAATCCTTGTGCTTGTGTTGAATTATC
Organism: Platerodrilus igneus; assembly: GCA_036346225.1. NCBI lineage: Eukaryota > Metazoa > Arthropoda > Insecta > Coleoptera > Lycidae > Platerodrilus > Platerodrilus igneus. The sequence continues at coordinate 2,983,668 of JARFIW010000156.1, forward strand.
TATCGAACACTTTGTATAAAGTTTATTTATAATAAACAGGCATACTATGCTAAAAAGTAGGAATTTATTAAGTTTTTTTATTGTAAAAATTCAAACATTTTAGAAATGGGTTCATATTCGACTAAATGAATTATTGCCGATTCTGTATAACAGACTTTGTACAGTTTTTTAGTTAACTCGAAAAGCACACTTAAAAATTTGTAGATATGAGAGCAATTTGATATTTGGTTAGGCTTGATTGTTACAATAACTTCGTACCTGTCATTTTGACTCAAATCTATTTTAATATTATGTAGCATTTCATCATAATTTTTATGTTTAAACTAGTCATGTTTTCTGAATATTTACGTTACTCCCATTGAGCAGGCTGTGATTGGCTTTTAGTGATTGTGCAAAGCTGTATGTCAACGAGAATTGGCTCTTTGCTGCTAGTGGGGAATACAATAGCTTTTCCGATAGTGAAGTAGATACCAATACCTTGAAGTGGTTAGTTAACTACAAAAAGTGCTGCAGAAGAGGATCTCTACCTTATCTTGTCTTTCATTTACCTTTGTCTACCTTTTTCTGGGTCTTCTACAGAAGGTGTGAGAAACAACCATTAGACATGGATCCCACCTTGAGGTTTTCTTATAAAAATTCCTTGTTTTATAACTGTAAGTACTTTATTGAGTTTTATTTCGTGTAATAAGCATATAGATATGCTCTTCAGCAGGATATGATGTTAATTAGTCATTTTATCATTATCTGTGTGGTGTAACTTATAACTGTAAATACTCCCTGTATGTTTGTTGTGGTTTGTTTAGCAATCTTCTTAATTTTCTTTGGGAATTATTTTGACAACGATCCTAGGTCATGGATCAAAACGTAAATAAAGTTGATTTTAAAAAATATAAGTGGTTTAATTCCCAAAGAAAATTAAGAAGAATAACTTATAACTGGTCGTACAACTGTCAAAGTGTACTACATGATGTTTAATGTGTATCAAAATCATTGGCATAGCGACATCTATATTGTTTCATAATTTTTTATGTTAAATTGAGCAGTAAATTTATAGAACTTTTATACATAAACTTAAACAGCATGCTTGAAGAATACTTCATTTTGATAAACTTCATTTTCACATCATAATAAAATGCTTATTTTTTAAAATGTTATCAGATAAAGAAATTTTTGTTAAACCAATGGATATTTTGAATGGCATGTGTTCTTTATATGTCCCATAAAAAATTAGGTTTTAATGTTCAAAAGAAGACTCTTAAATATACATCATCGTAGAAGATACGTTGCAGCGATCACCTAGTGAAATGTTTTATACAACATTGAATTGGCCTCAAACGTATGTCAGGAACGTTACACATTTCCTATAAATGCACATTGTAGATGTTGTTTTGGAATGGAAAAATATTCACAAAATGCATCGATACTCAAAACTATCTCAAAATCACAATCAGGACTGGTTTGTTGCTATTTTGGGGAAGATTTCGGCAATTTTATTTTAATTGTATGATTAATATGGACAAAACGTGGGAAGAACCGACATGATTCAGATTATTTTGGGTTACCACAGCCAAAAAGATTTCATATAACGAAATTTGAATAAAGGTTGTGGCACCTGTTGTTTACGATAAAGATCATAACAGATTACGTGCAACAAAAGAATTGTCCCGAGGACTTATTACTAAGAGCTGCTAACCAAACTGTGAGAAATTTTTAGAGAAACGCTGTAGGAATTTCTGCTAGACAATACTGCTACATACAAAATCGCAAAAGATGCTGAAATTCTTATCAATGAAATGCATATTGGAAAAGGTGTCATAGCTATTTTACACTTAAGTAAACAAACTTATTTTTTGAAGATTTTTTACATGTTGAAATTTAGTGTGTCAATTTTTAGTAATATTTTGTTTAAATAATTACAGTAAAATTGTGAAAGAAATAATGTTAAAATAAGTACTTCGAATCTAAGGAGAAAAGTAAAAAAAATATGCAAAGTTGATAAATTAAGTTCAAGTTAATCAAGTATCTAATTTTAGTTTTGTACGTAACGTGGCCGCATTACACTAACTATAAAATTAAACGGATAAGAAAGTTTAGTAAATTTAAATGGAGAAATTAAATATGATGCACCTTGTAGAATAGATTTCATAAATAATTAGTCTAAATTAAGCAGGATATTTCAATTCTTTTGTTTTAGAATATATAATTTCAAATTAGGGCAGTTAGTACAACTAAAGCAATAAAAATGAATTTTCTTAAAATAAATGGGTGTATTTTAATACATATTAAGGTAATGCATTAGCCATAATAGAATAAATGTTGCGACAATAAAAACTGCTGAAATGCAAGTTCCCATGAATCATACAATGGAATAAATGTGAAGAATGCAAGGCGTATACAATAAACTCAAACCACGAAATCACACAAGTTAGTTATGGTAGATACATATTAGAACTACAAACTGAAAATATTTCAGTATTACACATTTCTCATATAAAATTAAGAGAGCTTTTGTATAATGTTCATTAGATAATAATTCCATTTAAAAGTACACCAAAATAATTAGTTATAATGTACAATCTAAAAATTCAGAAGCTAAGTAGGGGACATTCACGGATATCAGATGGCAGATATAACTTGCTCATTTTATACAATATGTTACAATTTTTTCATTGTATATTGCAGAAGAGAAGGAAACACGAACGTTAACCTAAGTGAATCACATGATACCACAAGTACTTTCCCTGGGATTCATTCCATAAACCCAATAGGAAGATTGTATTATGACAAAAAATTACCCCGGACTGAACATACCAAAGAGGGAGGAATTAAAGAACAATAATTACATCCAACGGAAAAACAAATTAATTATTTGGGAACCGGTAATAGGAACAATAGGACATTCGCTGATAGAACATTGTATGGTAAAGATGCGGAATGTTTTAAATCTCGGTGTTCTTCGCGCCGCACTTCATCCGCATTAGCCTTTCAACACGTGCCTCTATCTGGTTGATTCAACAATGCGCAACAAAGATACAATAAAGATTAAATAGAAAAACAAAAAGTCTAGCAAGAAATTTATAACTTGGTTTAACAACTACTTTAGAATTAAAATTAAAAAGAAAAAAACAAAAGTTCTGGTTGTACTTCATGTAAAATTGCCATAACTACCTAAATGTGATAGTCTCAGTCGTTGAGTATTAAGTTGGAGATGCAACATCTAATTAGGCCATTATTAGAAAATGGATTAAAAATAATTCCAGTTAGCCTCGAACACCTCCTGTTGTTTGGTCAACTACCATCTGCAGTATATGAGTTTTCTGACGACCACTTGTGAAAACAACAGATTACACACTACTTATTTATGTAGAAAGTAAATTATATCACTCTAGAGTGCGAAAGTACATATCACTCTAGTGTTGAAATACTTTTCAACTCTACAGTGATATGACTGGTGTTAGTACGCTAGTTACCTAGGCAACCCCAACGACTACCGATTTCTAACTGTTTGTATTTATTTGTTTCGTTTTAGCAAGTAACAGTTTAAAATATTCAGAGTTAAATCGATACTGAGAGTTTCCGTTTTACTTAAAGATGTAATTACGCATAGTAGTTTGTAATTGAAATGATTTCTTCAATAAAAATTGAAAATGTATACGCTTAAAGCAACAGAGTCGCAGATTTTATAAAGACAAAACAAAGTAGGCGTTCGAATTTTCAACATCAAAACGTCAAATAAATTTTATAGCTGTCTGTCTGTCTTGCTTTATTGTGTACACATTTATTGCAAATAAACATAAAAATAACTATTTCGTATTTGTTTCTAGTGGTGGTCGTCGGAAAAATAGTGTACAGTACTCGCGTGGAAAGTGACATTTCACACTCGTGAAATAGTCGCACTCGGCTGATGCCTCGTGCGACAATACTCTTCCACTCGTGTGAAATGGGTCACTTTCCACGCTAGTAATGTAATATACTATTTTTTTTTTAGAGAAAATTTACTGGCCATCTTGCTGTTTGTGTTCCAAAGCTATTTCGCTATTGGAAGTTATTGGTAATTTTGAAAGTGACTTTTGCTTTTAGCCGGTAAGTCTATTTTTTATTGAGTGACAAGCGTTTCATTTGTTTCTCGTGATTGGAAAAATTTAAATTACTAATCTTCTATGGAATTGTGAATTGTCGAACACGATTAGTTGTTACGTACATCTTGATAAAAATATAAATGTTAATGTTTTTCTGGAAATTGAAGCTTAACACTAGCATATGTTATTTATAACTTATTTACCGAAATACAATTAATTATTTTGAACAAGAATTATAAATTTAACTGGTTAAATATGTACTTAAAGATTGTAAATCTATATCAGATCTGGTATCGGTAAAAATAAACTGCCCTATGTCGGTGTTTTACTAAGCTTACTAAAATTATTTAAATATCTCACTGAACAAACAATCGAACGCTTTCTGTTAATATTTATTTTTTCTTATATGACAATAATATTTGATTTCAATACATGTATAAAAATTGGTTATATCAAATTCTCATTTCTGTTGGCATTTTAGGATCTCCTATTAAAAGTAAGACTTCGTGCTTATTCAGTGATTAATTTTAGAATTTGTTTAGCAGTCACATTTGTACAAGTAGTGTGATGACGTGTTCCACGTCCAACTAAAACTAAACAATATTTTTTAATACTTTTAGTATATTTTTTTGTAAAAGAACACAAACTGCTGTTTCATGTTATTTAATTAACCTCATGTTTTATTACAGGAATAGAGTGTACGAATTTAAGGTCAAACCTTCATGGTTTTGAAACGCAATTTAGTCGTCGAAGTTTCTTCACTTTTGTTTGACGATATTTGCTTGTAGTTGTTTATTTTATAAGTATAGGAACCCCTGGTTTGTCTGTTAATTATTAACCGACCCCTCCGTAATAGTCTCTCCCCGCAGAAGTAGAGTTCAGAGTTAGTCCAGAAGTCTCCCAAAAGTCAGTTACCATCTACGGATAAAAAATTACATATTATGTTTGACTTTTGTGGGAAGTTGGCGCAGTATTGGATAACTCCCTTTTCACTTGCAACCAACAAAGCCACACCTCCAAAAACAAAAATGTTATGCTACGAAGTTAAGTTAAAAGTAACATTGGACGAGGCCAGCTTTAACTAAGTAACGCGGCAGTCTCCCCGGGGGAAAGTTTAAAATGGCACACGAGCTTTCACGGACTTTCACTTGCAGCCTTGGCAAAGAATGTTTTTTCCACACTTGCGTGTGCCATAATAAAATGGCTATCTACGTGGATGACACAAACAAGTGGGTTGTGTGTGTCAAGGGAGTTGTGTTTTTTCGGAAAGCAGGAAATGGAAAATACTGATGGTTCCTGAAAATCATCAAAGAAGGATAATGATATATTTGGAACTTAAATGTAGTGAGTGTACCCAGTAAAGTGTATGAAAAATTGTAATTAAGAGAGTTTGTAAGAGAATGCAGAGCAAGATATGAACGTTCAATGTGGTTTTATGCTCTGAAGAGGATGTGTGGATCAGATGTTCACAATGCAATAAATTGTCGAAAAGTGTATGCATGCCAGAAAGAAAATGTATGCAGCATTTGTGTATCTGGAAAAGGCGTATGACTGTGAACAGAAGTGCATTATGGAAGGCGCTGCGTGAATACTGTGTAAGCAAGTGCTTGATAAAGTCTATCAGAGCGATGCACGAAGGCAGTAGTGCATGTGTATGTGTGAATGGTAACATGGGGCAATACTTTGACATAGTGGAAGGTGTAAGGCAGGGCTGTGTGATGTCTCCATGGCTGTTTAATGTACGAGACGTGTTTTTAAAGTAAGCACCTTTTTGATATGTAAAAAAGCAAGTAAACTTTTTGTAACGATTTTATTTTTACATGGACCACACTTTTATTTACTTTTTCAAATAACTGCCATCAATGTTAAGGCACGTGTCATCAAACAACATGCTTTTGTATCCGTCGTCATGCAAGTTTGCCGCCTGATTTGACAGCGTGCTGTAACGATTTCGTAGATAACACTTCTTGAAACTTAAGGGGACGCCTTTGATAACAAAGAAATCGTTAAGCGTCTATTCTCAGTCACTTTTTTTGTCGAATTTTTGCACGAATCGGCAGTGATCCTTGAGGGTCGCCCACTCCGTTCCTCGTCATTAACATTCTTTTGTTACCTTTGACAGCTCTTGATCATTTGCGTACCATTCCATCACTCATAATATTTTGTCCATACACTTCACAAATCAGACTGTGAATTTCAACTGCTTTCACGTCTTTAGCAGTAAGAAAACGAATAACATCTCATATTTCATAGTCGGCGAGATTCTCAATCGGCAGAGGAATTTTAAATAAGCAAATGTGTAAACGATCGATTATTATCGCCTTGGCGTCTGTGGCTAGCCTACAGATCTAGGTATACAGTGCGCATGCATAGGACACCGATCTCAGCGCTGCAGTGGTGGAATTTCAAAACGGTACTTAAAAGACACGCTTTGTATTTTGTTACGTTTTGCCTTACTAATGGGTTTTTACTCCTATATTGCCAACTGAAAGGCACAAGGATAATTAACGAGGATTTCCTGATGATATAAAGAGCCCAAGGTTACTGTAGATGGAAAACAGCTCATAGATATGGAAACCTCCAAAAGCTAAGCGGCTAGTCGAGTGATTTGCTCTGGGTAGAACATGAGTTGGGGTCGGGGTTGGATTACAACCAAAAATATAGTGAATATGGCGCCACCGAATTTTTAATACAATGAAGACCTAATTTTAGTTTGTTTGTATAAGGTGAATGCGGAAACCTATACTCAAATACCGATGTACTAAAAATATCACGTGAACATAACCCTTACAAATGCTTACCTTCTGGCACGATATTGATTGATAAAGATGCACTGCTACACCTGTAATCAAATTAAACCAAGACTAACGCAGTTTGTGCATTCTGTTACTTAATTCAAAAGTTTATAATTACTAAGAATCAAACCTCATTCATTCCAACTAATAATCATAGACATGACTGAAATGAATTTCTATTCTCATAAGTATCAGTTGAAAATTATTTACAATGATTTATCTTAACAAATTTACTTCAAAAAATTCGACTAAGTTATAGTTAGGAAAAATATGTACTTATATACACAATAATCTTCTCAACACCTATATCTCACAAAAAATTAGATAGTGTTGTTATTTTTACATTATAAAAATTTAGCAATGATTATTCTTGTTAATGTTCAAACTTGATTATTAAGAATGGCTAATGGTATACTACAGAATTTTTATTAGCCTTCGGTAGTGCTACTTAGAGACTTTACATTAAATTGTATTTTAAAATATTTCAATTAATTAATATTGTAGTGCAAAATGAATAATTTAGTTATCTGAACGTAGATAATTTTATATTCAACATGATAGTTTCAATTTTGTTAATCTTGAAAGTTAACCCTTAATATACATATCAAACAAACATCCACGTCAAGTAAATTTGCACTGCAAATTTAAATTAACAAGGGCCCTGAGGCTCGATAATACTTATTGCTGTTCAAATGCTAATATATTACACTTACGTCTAGTTTAGTGAAAACATAGTCTAAAACGTCGGCATAGAGTGCGCCAACAAAGACGATTTCATTTAAATCGACTTTTTCTTCTTACATGGCTCCAACACCAAGCATAACAGCTTGACAACATGTTCTTATCACAAGAACGACTTTCTTAACCAACAGCCCAGGTGAAAGTGCCGTATTCTGACGTATCCTACTGCTTGACAACAGTTACAACGATCTTTTGTAATTATTGAAGGAGGGAGATCTTATAATGACACCTGTAAATGGTATTTTATGTCACCGCTCGACTTGTAATTCATGCTCGCGGTTTTAAAGCTTATGTTAGATTAAACAACATGTAATAAATATTACGTAAAAATGTGTAGAGATATTAGGCTTGAATTGATCTTATATAAAAATAATAACATAAATATTTGTCAAAATATTGCGGGAAAATAAACTTGTTACAATTTATGGATAAATGTATCAGGCAGGATTGTGAAGGAATGGAAGGAGTGAAAATTGGTGAAACAAATATCAGTGTGCTGTTGTATGCGGATGATGCGGTATTGTTGGCTGAATCATCACAAGATTGCAACGAATGCTTGACAGGCTGTCGGAAGCGTATGAAAATACACAATAGAAAGTGAATGTAATTAAGACAAAAGTAATGATTTTTGACAGAGATGACAGAATGGATAATGATACAATAGAGAAAGTGAATGACTTCGTGTACCTTGGTAGAAAGTTTTTGAGTAACGGAAAGCTGGATGGTGAAATAGAAAGAAGGACAAATGTTGGAAGAAAAGTGTCTGGAGGTATGTGGGCAGTGAACAAGAATGAAGGATTGATTATAAATGCAAAGCTGGCCATTTACAACAGTGTGTTTGTACCAACCGTTCTGTATGGGAACGAAACTAGAAGAAGAAGTTAATTGTATAGATGCTGCAGAAATGAGGTTCCTAAGAATTGTGTGCGGAAAAACATTGGGAGACAAGTTGTCAAATAAATGGGTTAGAGAAGAGTGTGGGGTGCAAATGACTCTTAAGGAGTTGAGCGAGCAAAGCACACTTAGATGGTTTGGACATGTGGAAAAAATGAACGAGGATAGACTTACCAATTGCATATGTGCAAGTAACATGACCGGTAGGGCTACAAGGGGCAGAACGTGTAAAAGATGGTTTGATATAGTAGAGGAGATTCTGAAACAACGACAGGTGAGAATTCCGAGGAATAAAAGAACATGCCAAAAGCAATGTATGAATGTTGTAGAGGCAAAGGAAATGTGTAGGGAGCGACGGATGTGGAGAAAGATTGTGAATGGTGCTGGGAATAGAATTAGTGTATTAATCTAGAGTTATTCTCTGCATTCCTTCCAGAAAGAAGTGCAAGGTTTAGTAACCCCGAAAGGGAATACCGTAATTGGTGTTGTTGAGTAATATTATGTGTTTATGTTTATACTTTTTAAATATGTACATATGAATTTTAAAACTAAGTTGTAAATGGTAATAAGAAATTAGGTGAAAATAATTATTTGGTTGGACTAATTAGCAACGGAAGTGTGTATTGCTGAAATTTAGTTTTAGTTAAAGTATGGAACTTTATTATTTTGAATGGACAAAAGCATAAAATGCTTTACTATAGACTAGTAACACAAGAAAGGTTAACTTATTTTTATCTATTTCCATATTAACATCGTTACAAAGGACCGAATGACAACTATATCCTGATCTAAAACCTAGATCGTGTTTCTCATACAATGTTATATTGTTCTAAATACGGTCGTATCTAATATTCCATTATTTTGTCCAGATTTTAAAGAACACCGGCAATATACTCACAGGGCAAAATCCTTCAGTTCTGTAGGCTACAGGCATTACCATGGCCAATTTCCAGTTAGTAGGATAAACTCCTTCTTTAAGCAATAATTAATTAAATGACCTAAATAAGGAATAATATGGGGTACGCATAATTTAAGCATGTTAATAGTTATGCCATCCACACCAACAGCATTTGTTTTGAATTTTCTCAATAATATTAATAATTAAATCATCATTTACTTCCATGAAACATAACCATTTAATAACTTATTGCTATTATAGAAATTTAGAATAGGGGTTGTTATATCATCAACTGGTTTAGGTACGGAATTAATAAAAAAACTGATTGATTTGATTGGCATCCCTTAAAGAGTGGTATTTGCGGTACTGATTTAGAGTGAATATTGTATTTAGCTAATTTTCTCCACAGGTTCTGTACTATCAGAAGTCCTGAGATCAAACTCAAAAAGAGGCTTCTTTTCCTTTCTTATTGCCTGCATTGTGTAATTTCCCAGTGTGATTGCTTTCAGAATTTTTAAACCTTTTTAATGCTTTGTTCTTAATACTTAGTTTGATACTGTCTGTAAGCCACAGAGCCACTGATTTAGTAAACCTAGGATAAGGATGAGGTGCATGCCTATCAAAAATACGACTTAGTTCTGTAATTAAATCATTTTTGACATTAATACTATTTATATAAAAAATTTGTTATAAAGACAAGGATCTATAAGAAAACTTACTCTATTTGCTAGCCCCTGGAGAGACAAAGTGCAACACACCAGTTGTCGGTCGAACCAATTTCAAAAGCCCTCTCATCGATTACTTTCTAATGGGGAATTATTATTAAATACAAACGTGTAGCAGTATTAACTGTAATTCTAGTTCGTATAGTTATGACTTGTTTTAAATTATAACTTACAATCAAGCAGCTCATTTTGATGGTATCTTTATTCGTTAAATCAAGCATATTAACATTAGAATCCCCTATACAGAATAATGCATCCCAATCATCATTTAAATTGGCTAAAGTGCTATTAAATAGATTTAAAAATTGATTAAATTTGATATTGGGCGGTGTGTATACAATTTCAAAAATATAATGCATTGAATTAACTTTAAACTTGATCCATAACTGTTCAATTACAGTAGCAGTCTCTAAGACAGTGAAATCTAATGATTTTGAAACAAAAAAGCTACTCCTCCTCTCCTATCACTAGGATTATTTCATATTAACCTATAACCAGGCAAGTCAACAATTTCTTTTGGTATACTATCCTTCAGCCACGTTTCATTAATTCCTATCACTAGGATTATTTCATATTAACCTATAACCAGGCAAGTCAACAATTTCTTTTGGTATATTATCCTTCAGCCACGTTTCATTAATTCCTAAAATAACATATTTATCAATAATTATATGGTCTCTCAATTACGCACTAAAGATCGAATATTTACGTGTGCTATTTTAAATCCTTTTAACATCTCAAGCACCACATTACAAAAGGTTTCTACCTTTTTCCTGTCTGCTTCTATTGTTCTTATTTTATAACTGTGCAGTGCTGTGCTCCACACATGCTTTCAACTATTTTTTCCTTGTTTGTGTTGGTTGTCTTTGAACATAGTAGTTGCTTTTTCTTGGTAAATGTAGCACGGCCTTGTGCTAATTTTTGTTTTATATCTTTTGCACTTTTCCCATCTTACGCTATTTGGCATCCTAGGTAGCAGAAATTCTCATTTATGTGTATTCTAGTTTTTGATTTATTTTCTACTTCTTTACATACAAGTTCTTTAGTTATATTTTTGTTAATTTTCATACTGTATCTCTGTTAGAATTGTTTCTATTTCATTAAGAGCTGCTTCTAACTGTTCTTTGCTAGATGATAATACCGCTATATCATCTGCAAATCTAAGCATATCAATCTTTTATCCCTGCATAATAATTCCAAATGTCTTCCTGCACTTGACAGTATATTCAGTGCCTCTTCGATGAACAAGTTAAAAATTAACAGAGATATGGCACATCCCCGTCTTACCCCTTTCCTAATATTTACTTCTCTACGTTCCTGCTCTAATTCTATTACCGCTGTTTGCTCTTTGTATAAGCTATGTGTAATTTAAATATTTACCTACCGCGTGAGGGTATCCAATTAACAATAAATAATAAATGGCAGGACCTCTAGCACTATCGTACCCTCACGTTTCGGGACATTGCCTCGCAAGCTGCAGCAGTCGGTGAGAGGGGGGATTCATTAAACAAACACACTAAGACGAAATTCCGATTGTTTTATTAAATGGGCTACTAACTAAAACTTCACCTAATTACATATGCATAACAAAAATATACAGTAAATAACATTATTTACAATAGGGCGCCACCATGGGAATTAAACGGCCCATGGACCAATCGAGGTAATAGCTCTTGTTGCACTTTGTTCGTGGGCGATGAACCAAGATTGCAGGACAGAAAATAAATCACTTCACAGGGGCTAATCTTTTAAAGTCTCCGGCTAGCACAAACACAACTTAACTAAACTAAACTCCTTATTTTATGAATATTAATAACAGTTCTGGGTGAAACCACCCCAATACAATAATTAATTAATTCTACCGTAGTCTACTTAACTTGCTTATGGCGACGACCCTCCTTTAACCACGGGGTCATCAACACCAGGAAAAATACGACCTTCTCAAGGGTGAAATAATACAGTAACGTGACTCCTGACCTGAGCTTTGCATACTCAGGTAGTCTCGTGGCTTAGTGATTAACGGCCTCTGACACCGTCGAAACACAATATAATAGGAGACCCTTCTAAAACGATGCGGTCTCTAAAACAATAATCTAACGGATCAATTTACTTGAACTGAGCTTTAACCCGGAGTTGTATTTTATGGAAGTCGACAAATACTGTATTTAAACAAATAACTGACTTATGCTGCATAACACAGCCTTGAGTTCATGGTAATACCACATATACTAATTACTTACTCAGAGAAATAACTAACTTAGAACATAACGGCACGCACTAGACTTCAGAGAAATAAAACACTTCACTCAATCTTGCAAATAACCGCCAGTTTTAACCTCTAACGCGTCTGGAAATAAACAACCCCGATTACCACCGGCTGGCATCCTTATATACATTTAAGTTAATTGAAAAAAACCCCTTGCCTAGCTCTCATACTCGACTTAGGATACGCCGGTCGTAAATCTTTAAGATTAATTAAACTGCCAATTGCACTAAGATAGCCACACAAGTAGATCTCGGGACTAATTTTTAGTTGAGTACTCCGCTAATTGAAAAATTCCTTCCGACCACCCAGACATAAATAGGGTGCTAGAACATGATTGACATCTAATCATAGATAGCAACTAATCTGACATGTTTAGTGCCTTTCAAGGAAAGTGCCTTTAGAAAAATTAATTAACTCTTGGATTATATCTTCCTGGAACTTCGCTAGGACGCTACTTGGGTAATCTTGCAGCCGTTTACAATTGCAGACATACTTATGCACAAGACCTTCATTCTAATAATTAGAATGCTAAAATTATACTAGAAAATAACTGTTTTTAGAAATAATAAAACTATTAGAGCGTCTTAAAACAGTATGTTATATATGTACTATCTGTCTATCCCTAAAACTCATGTAACATAAATTTTCCTCCAAATTTATTCGTTGATTTTACCGCTGTGCATCTATTATTTTAGTCTTTATTCAACAACGTTTATATTATTAATTCATTTGATATTGCATATTTAATAACCAACCAACCTTAAGACACACTACAGTTTCAATTACAATTAAATCTATTACGTAGCACGCCGTCATTACTGATAACGTCTATACAAACCTAGTCGCGTGCTCCTACTTCTTTGTAATATCTAAGATTTTCAAGTTGCTCCGACGATTTGTGACAGATAGTCACTTTTCGTTTCCCCGTTGAACTGAAAGGTCGCTTGGTGTGTTTAAAAAAACACTCAAGATGGTGAGGGAAATTAAGTTTTCCTGGCAGAGACACCGTAATAAAGGCACAGTATTTTAAAAGTTGTCTGTGGCAACTTAAGTATAAGCGTAGTGTACAACTCTTCTTGGCGACGTGCAACTCCGATTACTCTGTTATCACTTTGATGTAATTCCATGTAATTTCGATGTAAGCTTTGGTTAGCTGGAACATATTCTATTTGGTTTGGTTCAATCAAATATTATGGAGCTCGTTTAAAATATAAATGCGTAGGCAATTTTGTTGGACAAATGGGGGATTTCACTATTCAGTTGCACCTGGCGTGTTTAGTTGATGAACGACATGTCATTTGAAGGTTATAGGTCATTGCCGTTATGGGTAAGAATGTTTTAGTTTCTAAGAAAAGGCTGCCGTAGCAAAGTTCATTACATAATCTATGCATGTAATGAATTCTTTTTTGAAGCTTGTAACTATCTCAGGTTGTGTATACAATTCATTATGGCTCGTACGAATAATTTTGTTAATTAATTTGCTAAAAGCTTATTCTGTTAAAATGTAAAGTACAATGAGTACAACAATTTTTTGTAATTAATAGTGTGTTCAACCTTGGAAATTGTACCTCACCAGTTGTATATAGACCTTAGTAACATATGCAGACAAACAATCATGATAGTTATCTTGTTTACCATAATTTGAAATACCAACATGCTGATTTAATAGGACCTAAGTCCTGTATAACGAAGTTTGAACTTAGATGAATTAGTTAATTGATAATATTTGCCAAAAGTTAAGTAAATTTTTTTAATAACTGTAAAGTCTTAGTAGCGCTACCCCGACTATTTATTATGAAAAATAATGTCCAAAAGTTAAATATCTAATTCAAGAAACTACATTTATAAGAATTTAATTTTTTTATTAAGTACACTTATAATTTAAAATGTTTATTACTTCTCTTAAAAGAGAATATAGAGTTATTTTTGACTTCGGTTCATTACTCAGTAATCATTAAATTTCTCCAAAGTTTGTTAGGTATTTAAAAGGTTAAACTTACCCGAATGTGTACCACGATATAGTGGAAACTAATTGAAACTAAATCAAAGATTTCATGCTTATACTGGCTCATAAGATATATATGGCTCGTAAGATATATAGGGTATCTATGTTGGTAGTATTTATGTTTCAGAACCGCCCTAGTCATCTTTAGTTCAGTGAAGAAGACGACCAGATGTAAGTAGCATATTTGTGACAATCAAACTTTGTATTTAAAGTGGTTAGCGATAATCTAGGTTTCCAAATTTTCCTTTAAGCAAATTGATTTAGTCAGTTGCTTTATTAAAAATTTAGGTGGCGTCCATTATCTTGTTTTTTCCAACTTTAATAAACCCACTGACCCAATCGCATGCGACCGTGGGTTAAAAACTCAGTTAGCTAAAAGTCTTAAGAGTTTTCTTTTACTAAAAGCCAATTTCCATCTTAACCTTACCCTGGGCTTGTTACAGTTACATAAGAATTCTCGATAGGTAATATAAAAATCTACCACGATTTATTTTATTGTGGATTAGATTTAATATACATCACACTCATTCCAATCTTCTTTTTCCATTTTATATTGTTGAATGATTTTCCAGATTCACAAACCCTATAGACACGATTTCTCCTTTTTCTTTTGTTTTCTGAGGAACTCCTGTAGTTACAGTGATGGGATACCAGATATGTCTTAATCTTATCAAATTGGGTTCGATCACGTAGATAGCTTTCCAACCAAGCAAGAAGATATTCAGTAAATCTATAATTTTTCAATTTGAAGACGAATGCAGTATGGTTGATAGTCCAATGCTTTAGAAAAGTCAGCGTAAGCAGAGTCAACCTGACTACCCTTCTCAAAGGCAGAGACGATAAAGTTCTCATATAGAAAAGAGATTAGTAGTAGTGGATTTACCTTTAGACAAATCAAGCTGTTCAGTAATTAGTACGTTAGTACAATACCAAGTTAAGTGTCTACATAGTAACAGTTCAAATAACGTAGCAGTTGAGGAAAACAATACAATAGGGCGATAATTTCTTACATTTACCTTCTTTCCACTCTTAAACTCTAGAGTAACAAAACCCTGCCCATTGTGCTGGAAAATGATGCAACTTTAGGGATACATTGAATAACAGTTGCAAGGCTTCAGACAAAGTGTAGGTGCAATTCCATAGTGAGGTATTTAGAATCTTATCTGTACCACAACTGTTTTTACATTTAAGTGTGGTAATTGTTTCAAACATCTCAGAGAGGATAGATTGAATAAATGGGATATCCAAAGTGTCAAGTTTCAACATACTACAGCTTGGAAGGTTTACTTAATCATCACAATATACAGTTGCAAAATATTACACAAATAAATTTGTTATTGGACCATTGTTAGCTTCCGCATTATCAAAGAACATTGTGTTAGGCAGACCACAATCATATTTCTGAGAGTTGACATATTTCCAAAAGTGCTTAGAATCCGAGAGTACCTGTGAATCTATAGAAGAAATATAATTATTGTAACATTACCTAGATCGAAACTTGTATCAAAAATGTAGATCTGCAAACAATGCATAGTCAGCCGGTAAGTGGGTTTCTTGAAATCTAGCATGAACTGTTTTCCTAGCTATAAGAAGCTGCTTAAGATCAGCTTAAAACCACTTCTGAAATTGAGATGAAATATGTTTTAAATGGTACATAGGCTGACATTGCACTATCTATGTCATAAAATCGAGAAATGCTAACACTCATGTCATTGCTGACTAAAAGTTCTTCCCAGTTGAACATTGTAAGGTAGATGTTGAGACCAGTATAATTAGCATTTTTGAAGTCCTAAAATCAATAGGTTAGTGGTAGAGAGTGCCAGTCTTGTATTAGTAATTCCATTATGATGACTATTAGGAAGTAGCAAGTCAGTTGCCATATTTAAACTAAATTTACTAGCAATGTTAGTGCTAACAAAAACTAAATCCA